>JBBMOC010000004.1:3350230-3466843 GCA_037975185.1 Centropyge bicolor | reverse complement strand
AAAGAAAAAAAAAAGAAAAAAAGAAAAGAAAAAAAAATGTATGTATGTATGTCCTGTCAGAGTTTGTCCTGTTTGTCAAGTATGTCTTGTCCTGTGTTCCCACCCATGGTCTTCACCTTGTCGTGGTGGGTGGGCTTTCAACTAAGAAGGGCCACCTGTGTTTTAGCTTGTTAAATGTAGGGTTTTGTTAATGTGTTTTTTATGTGCTACCCATTAAAGTGTTTAGAGCTATTAAGGTTTTCTTAAGGTTTACGTGTTTTCCAAAAATGGTGAACTTTGGGCGTGGTTTGCCCATTGACGTACGAAAAATCTTTTAATAACTTTTCATCGTCAATGTGTCTAGTATGCACAATCCAAATCTGGAGTCGATCCGATTAAATAGCTAGGAGGAGGAGTTCAAATGATTCACAAATTCACACAAATTAGCCTATATTAGTATTTTTATTGTAGGCCTATGTGGCTGCATGCAGTAGGTATACGGTATAAAGGCTTTGAATACAGTAGATTAGCAACTGCTGATTAATCCGTATCAATTTCAGACTTAAAATAATTTACCGATTTAAGCCCCACCCATTTCTGCGCCCACTTCCAGTTTATGCACCGCCCACTCTGAATACAGATACAGAGAATGATGCACTAATTAGCATTTTCACATCAACAATGAAAAAACATCCGTCTATGATGTAAAACAACTTGCTCATGCTGACAATGCGACAGAGAATTACTAAGTGATTCAGCAGTTCCCCTCAGCTTTATGGAGCATTTTAGCATCTTTCACTGAATTGTTTTGGCTTTACAGCAACTTTACTGTTTTGATTAACTCACACCTGTCATCTAACCCCCCCAAAACCACAAGATGGTCCCTCAGGACACGCTGCTATGGGCTCTAGTTGACATACTTGTCATTGATCAGTTTCCCACCAGCTTCTCTCATCACCTGTTCTCTATCATCCAATCAGTCCTCCCAGTACTTATACTCCAGGCTCTTCCTTACCAGACTGGTTTGCCAGATTGTCTTGTTTTATGTGATTCTTGCATATGAATCTTTGTCTGTTCTGGCTATCACATTCCTGCTTAGCACTAAACAGCAGGCACAAATATTAGGATCGAGAATGAAGAATTTTTCTCACAGCTCAGTGTGAACGCTATAGACGATAAAATTGCGTTCTTTCTTGTTACAACCTTCCTTTCTAGCTTTTTCAGCCCATTAATTACAGACCTACAGAAACATTCCTGCTGACTATTTTCAAAGGAATGGCAATCATTTTTTATTGTCCTGCTTGAAAGAAGGTCCCTGATCAGAAGCTTGCCTCAATAAATATTACATTGGAATGTACTTATTCTCATGCACCTCCAACAAACCTGTACTTGGTGAGCAGTGATTTTTTTATACTGCAGATTTTTTTTCCTACCTTCCAGGCAGCCATTAATTTCCATTAATTTCTGTAAATGAACATGGAGGAACTGGAACTTTCTTGAGGTGGGAAATCAATCACGGCAAAGAAAAATTTTGTTGGGAGGAACTATTTTTTCTTTACTTCCTTGCTTTTGGGTAACTGACACCTAAGATTTGGCGCTCAGCAGCTGAACAGTGACCTTATTCAGCCCAAACAAAAAAAAAAGCGAATCATATTAACATAATCCTTTCTGACACCATCAGTGGTTTATTCTGGGTTTGATATTCTGACAACTAGCTCCCGAATGCAGTGCTGTTTGGCAGCTCTCAAATATCACTTGAACGCGAGAGAGGGAAGGTTAATACCACGTGGCCGCAACGTTCACGTCAGCATAAAAGATGACTGAACATTCACTGTGGCAAATTATCTCAAGCAAATTTCGAGTCTCCTCATAAACAAAGCGGCAAAACGCAAGGATGAATCGATTACCCTTTAAAGCATTATACAACTGTCAGCGTAACACTCAGATGCGTGATTGTCAAGCATCCACCCTCAGACTCCCTCTCAGCATCCAATATGAATAGATAATTACACTGCGTCATTCATCTTTTTTGCAGGTCTGTGATGTTTTTAAGCTCTTCCCACGTCCCTTACAGTGTGTGAGTCAGTGTGGTCCAACACCGGTTACACAGAACCCGGCTGCCCTTTCTTTCTTTCTTTCTTTCTTCCTTTTTTTGGTGTTGATTCAGGCCCTCTTAAGTATTTCAACATCTCAAACGCTGCCACAAAAGACACAGGAAAATCCATTTGTCATGTCCCTCACAGTACAATTCATTATGGATGGCGCAGTGAACCACTACAAAAGCAGCAATTGCTTTACAGGGTCAGCTTTTCACTGTTTTCTGAGAAACCAATTTCAGAACATAATTAATCTTCAGGGAGAGATGTTTTGTGCTGGTTGGTAAAGGTGGAGCCCTGCCCTCACTGTTGTGGAAAGTAATTGAGAATGGATGATGCTTACAAAACCGAGTGCTCTAAAAACTGGCCTTTTCAGTTCATCGTCCCCCTGAAACATTTGAGGACGTTGGCATAGTGTCCTTGGCCAGAATAAATATGATGGAAATATTTCAGCTGGAGTCTTGTAAATACTGAATATTAAAACGTCTTGATTCAAATCCACAGATGATTGATGATGACAAGATTTACCATCCTGATATTGAATTAAAACACAAGTTCAGACGGACATTTTTATAGGACGCCTCCTTGCCAGGTATGCCACCAATTCCTGGCAGCCGTTGACACTTTGACTCAACTGAGGGGAAGAAGTGTCTCTTAAACTCAAAAGGGAGGCGATAAATAAAAAGCGGAGTCACAGAAAATGCGCACACACACAGGAACTTGACGTGAACGTGAACTGAAAATTAAATAAATTTTTGCTTTGAAATCCAAATGCATATCACTGGTGTGTGTTTCGATGCGTACACATTTGGTCAAAGTTGTAATTAGCAAAAAGAAAAAAATAATGTTTTAATGCATATATCGTAATTGTGTTCTCCAGAGGCTGTGAATATTTGGTTTCTCCTATATGGAAGGATGGATGTTGTAAAGGGATAGATGTCTTAGTCTATATTTTTAACAGTACATTTGTAACGAGGACTCAAATGCAACACAGTGACACAGGCAAGTTTAGAATATGTCTTTAATAAGGTTTTCACAGCTACACATTCAGGGATAATCCAAGCCTTGGTAATGATCAAGGAAAGTCCAGTAACCGATCCGACAACAAACAAAGCTAGAGCCAGGCGGAAGGTAGTAATTCTGGATGAGGACTAACTTGATAGATGGATGATGATAGCCACAAGAACAGGAAAACAGACAAGAGAGAGATTACAGAGGTGATTTCCAAGATCCAGGTAAATGCAAAACGGGCAGAGTCAGCAACAGAATCAAACAGAAAACGATCCACTGAACAGTTTAAAAAACAAGGAGAAAGTCAGGATTGTGACAACATTACTACTGCTACTATGAGTGCTTGGTGAAAGAGGGGGGAAAAATTGTAAAACTCTTTGTAACATCAACCATTTCCACAAATACGTCCAAAAAAGTTTTTAATGCCCTTTGAAAGAAATCTGCACAATAACTGCAGTATCATTATAGTTATATTTCCTTACACACACACAAAAAGTTAAGAGAACCCAAATTTCACTTTGACATTTAAAATGATTAAGTCTTGAAATTACAGTTCCTCGCTGGTGCACATACATATTGTACAGAATGAATCCTACTCCGTTTCTTCAGTGTACAAATTTTGGGGGCAGGGCCTTCAGGTGCTGAGCGGCACATCGCCAATGCAGAACACATAAAGTAGGGAAGATTAATGTCACTGTCCTGGCCTGTTAGACAAACACTCTTATTTCTGGATATTCTCTCATCCTCCCACTGATCAATTACCAACACTGCTGGGATCCAGGCAAAGTGCTGCTGCTGTTTATGCGAGCCAGCGTAGTTAGTGTGAATCTTGAGGACGCTTCTGATGGCTTCACACATTAAAAACATCTCTTAAGTTGGATTTTTATGTTGTTTCTAGGAGCCAACATTTGCCTTAGTTCGGGGGATGAATATAACATTAGAGGGATGTAAAAAGGGATAGTAGCAGATTCAGCTGTTTCATGATTTATGATGTAAATAAGACGCTCTTTGAGGGGGCTTGTAATGGCCATGTGGTCCGCCAAATTAGAGCTCGAGATCAGACAGGGCTCGGAAAAACTTGTGTCTATGTGAGACAAATTGCCAAACAGACAGCAGGAGCGAGAGAGAGAGGGAGTGTATGATGAGAAAGTGAGAAGAGCAAGCGGAGGGAAACGTGTGCCTATTCATCTCCTCGCTCCGGAGCAGGCAGGTACAGAGGTATGGCAGCGTTACAAGGTCAATATTTTACTTTGGCTTGTGCGCTCTAATTAAATTACAGGGAAAGTGCCCCAGGAGAGCACACAGAGATATAGACCCTGCAACTTCCCCTCCTCACCACCGCCACCCCCCCTACACAACTCTGCAAGCCAAACAATTTGTAGCATGAGTCGAGATGTTGGCGCGTGTAGCCACTGCAACACAGGTGATTTGAAGCAATGAACTGAGGCACAGCGGAGCAGCTGGGTTGGAAATGGAGATAAGAGTCCTTTTAGAGTGAAATTCCCTGCCTGTCCAAATTGAAATAGCAAAATGGACCAGGAAAGTTCATGCACCTTAACATGGAAGGCACTAGTCTTGTGGCTATGTGAGACTTTTTTTTTTTTCCCCTGGATCTGACCTTGACCAACAAGTGTCACAGGAGACACACAGTAATAGCCAATGCATGTCAACACGTGTTTGTCTTCAAGGGGGAAAATCAAGCATCAGACGAGAGCTGTTGATGAGCCTGACTGATGTAAAATAGTCTCCTTTGTTTATAGCAGGGCCTGAGGGGCAGAGACATGAAGCACTGACAGCCTGTCAGCCTAAGCGTCACTAATAAGATGGGCAATGTCATAAATATGCTCACTGTGGAATAATTACAGTTTGAACCCCTGAATAAGTTATAATTTTATTATATCCGTGAAAAACTAAATTGTGCAATTATTTCTGAGCCACTTGACAAATGCGTGATAAAATATAAAGTGAATCTTCTTTAAGAGAGAAAAAAAACATGCAGAAGGCGCAGGTTAGAAGAAAGCAGCTCTGCGATTGGCTGAGCGCACCAGGAAGTCGAGCTGTCATCTGACTCTGACGCATGCGCCTCCGCTTCCCGAAAGTCAACAACAACAGCGGGGAAAAGAAAAGCTCAACATGGCTCCTAGAACTGATCTTCTGAACGCTGCAGCGGTCTTCTGCCTGACGTTTCTCTCTCTGGTCCCCCCGGCAGAGGCTTACGATGCCGGGGACGCCCTGGCTCTGCTCCTGGGGACCATCCTGACCGTGGTGGGGTTCTGCGCCTTCCTCGGCTGGTACGCACGGAGACGGGAGGGACAGCTGTGAGAGGGAGAGAGAGAGAGACCCTCCGTCCCCTCATGTTATCATCCACCGCATCGTCACCTCCTCGGTGGTCTCACAAGGACTTTCAGGCACAATGTTTGTGTCCAAGCGACTGATAAGAAACGTGCCTTAATGGAATTAATGCGTCACGCGCAACTGGTACCACGTGGACTCAACCAGGAAGTCCAGAAACCAGGAACTGATTTTTGTTTGCACTGCTTATATGAAAGACCAAACACTGTTGCCTTCTGTGTGAAAACACTGCTGCATTCAGCCTATATCCTCCTGTGGATGCTTGCTTTGCATATTTTCCATGCTCGGAGTGATCACTGTGATTTCCTGATGTGTTCATGTCTGCAATGTGCAACACAGGATTGCCATTGTTTGAAGCACAAAATCTGGAGCGTGGTTACATGAAAAGAGTGGAGCCGTTGCAACTTCTGCACTTATAATATGTGGCTTTGAGAATAATAAATTGATTCATCTGATGCTCTTTAAAACTCATGGTTTGCGTATTTGAATGATCTCACATTTCCACATGCTTCTTTCATTTAGAGTGTTTTTATGTCCATATTTGAAACAGATCATCCTTGACCAAATCAGAGGTGGAAGAAGTATCCTGATCCTCTTCTGCAAAGTAACAGCGTAAAAATGTTCCATCAGAAGTTAAAGTCTGGCCATCAGAAACCTACTTATTAATTATTACTGCATTTTACTGTTGTCGTTAAGTAGATTAAGTTCGGGCCCCTCCAAAGGGTCACAGCATAAATCTGAGGACTTGTGAAATAATTAATGAGGTTGGAGAGGAGAGAAACAAAGTTATGCTACACAAATGATTCTTAGTTTTTGACTCTTTTTTTTAGCCAAAAATACAAATGAAACCATGAGAAGTTTAGAGAGGGACTGTCTCTTTGGAAGAAGTAATAATGATACATCGACAATGAAACATGACAAGGGGCCCCAAGATGTCAGGGGCCATAAGCCAAAAATACTTGGATCCACTGGTTTAATCTTTTTTATACATATTTCATGTTCCTTATGTAAAATCTGAATATGCCAAGCATACAGTAAATGTAGCTGCCTGATTAATATAGTAGACTAAAAAGTACAATATTTCCCTCTGAAGTAAGAAATAAAAGAAAGTACTGGGTGTTATTTTCACCACTGGAGAGGCTCTAACCTTTTTTTAACCAAAGTTATTTTTAAAAGAAATTCTCAATTCTGAAGGGAAAAAAGGCGTTCAACGATCATCAACGTTATTACCTCGTGTAACAGGTGATTAAAAATCATTATTTAACCTTGGCATGATCAAAAATGTTTAGAAGGTCTGCGCCAAAATGAGTGATTGTTCATTAGAGAGTACCGGGACAAAATCATGAAAGCCTTCACTTTAATTTAGCTGGAGGGCAGTGAAAGGAGTTTCTTTTGGAGTAATTATTCAATCTCTCTGTCGCCACATCTGTGATATTTGGTAAGTCGGCTGCACGTGTTGGCTCTCAGTAATATTCATTTTTAAATCTTGAAACACACAAATCTGCACAGCTAACACTGTCCCCTGCTGTGTGACACATTTCTTACATGTATGATCATAATTAATTCATCTTTCAGAGCCCAGGTAGATCCAAAGCAACCTTTCAGTGTGTGCATGTGTGGCTGAATCATGGTTCACTTGTTACACAGCTCGTGACATCACAGCTTTCCATACATGCTTGAGAAATCAGATCCTATGAATTTATCATGCTGCTCGGGCCGAATGAACAACAGTGCACAAAGTGCTTGTCAATTATGCATTTACGGTACAGGGGGAAGTCATTCTACCTTGAGTTGAACTAGGCTGCCTGATTTAACCCTTCACTTTGTACATAATGGTCGACATTTCTGTAGAGTGAAACATGCATGAGCACAATGAGAGGCAGACAGGGAGCCATTGTGCACAATAAACAAATGCTATAGCTGAATACATCTGATACATCTGATCTGAAACACTGCAATAGAAAAGATATAATCTGAACCAGATTCTTTATAATTTAATGTTATTTGATTTATATGCATGAGATTTTTTAAGATGAATTTCAAACTTTAAAGAGAGAAGAAATCAATTTGGAGTAATCCGTTTTGTTACTCGTTACCGGGAGGGAGTAGTGAGTCCTGCTGTAACGCGTTGAGCAGATGTTACCGTGTATGTGTGTGTGTGTGTGTGTGTGTGTGTGTGTGTGTGTGTGTGTGTGTGTGAGAGAGAGAGAGAGAGAGAGAGAGAGAGAGAGAGGGAGGGAGAGACGGAGCTGCTGCTGCTGCTGCAACAAGAGACAAGACGCGTCTTGGATCACAAATAGGGATGCAGGGCGCATGCGCACTGGGCTCCGTTTACTGGAGGATATTCACCGTGGAGGAAAAAAAGGGGGCAGTCAACAAATCCGGCTTTTTAAAAAACAGCAAAAACCCGACTCGGGCAATGTAAATATCCCTCAGGAGGGGAAGGAAACGGGATTATCAACAGGTAGGGTTTTGATTGATCCTGTGATCGTGTCTCTCTCTCCCCCCTTCTCTCTCTTTCTGGCCTTGTCTTGTGTGGTGGCTGGGCGATTCATAGCGGGGACTTGGAAATTATTCTAGTCTAATGGACGCTATGCTTCCTCATCCAGCCCATCCGGATACGAGGATTTTAACCCTGTGCGATTTTTTATTTTTTTGACTGAAATCTCTTTTGGATAAAAAAAAAAAGAACCTCGACTGACAAATCGGGAAGAAAACACGTAAGTAGACACCTATAATAACGAAATCAGACATGACAGCATCTTATATGTTATTTTTTCCCCCTCCAAACAATAGAGCATCCCATAATATGATCATCATCATTAGGCTTTGTTGTTATCACTCACATCCATCCTTTAAATTACATCCTCATAAACACATCCGAGCGAAAAAAAAATAAAAATGTCGAAATGCAGCTTTAGTGTCTGGTCTCTTAACTCCTCTTGATTACTAATAAGAAAGATGATCTGGATAAAAAATGGAGGCAGGCTCTAATGAGAACATCGCTTATTAACGCCAGACTCCAGTAATCCAGTTAACCTTTAATCAGACCAGAATACAATAAAATAAAATAAAAAAAACACGGCTGCTTTATTATGTATGCGCCTACGATTTTCCACAATGCATAAAGGCAGGGCGAGTTTATTCCAGGCTCTGTTCTTTCTGCAGGGTGCAGGGTGTGATCAAGAGCTTATTCTGGGCTGCATTTCTCTTAATGATTCACAGTGCGCTCAAAATGTCCACATTTTAATCCCAATCCGAGGCTTTTTCTTTTTTCTTTTTCTTTTTTTTACTGGAGCTAAGAATGCGTCTTTTTTAAATGAAGTACACCAGCTGTTTTTTTTGTGTGTGTGAGTGTGTCTTTTGCTTTTGTCAGGAAATTCCCATTTCTGATACTGTAACTGATGGATGCTTCAGTCTGATCAAGCTCCATCACTGTCTGTCTGTCTGTCTGCATGTAGACTGAAGTCTCCCAGCTCCCCGCACTGTGCCACTCCAAATGTTAAAATGAGAAATAAATATATAAATGAATGGCAGGCAGAGGGGGGGAAATTATTGCTTTTCCACATTCTAGACAATGCAGCTGTTGTGTGGGGATGAATGCTGATGGGCGGATAATATTTTTCAGGGATTTTTTTTTTCCTTTTTAGGTGTGATGAGACAAAGGAACAAAGGATGCCTTAGAGGAGAGGTTGCCTATATGCCTGGAAACCTCTTCAAAGCACACCGCCAAATGGATCTAACGCCTCCCCCTGCCACCTCTAGATCATGATACTTGGCTGAAGCTATTCCGCTATCTTTATGATCCCTCCTCCATCTATGGCGAACTATAGCCATGCAGGGGACCACACCATCTTGCAGAATGTCTCTCCTCTCGCCACGTTCCTCAAACTGACCTCTCTGGGTTTCATCATCGGAGTCGGTGTGGTCGGAAACCTCCTGATCTCCATCCTGCTGGTCAAAGACAAGAGCCTCCACCGAGCGCCCTACTATTTCCTGCTGGACCTGTGCGCCTCCGATATCCTCCGCTCCGCCATCTGCTTCCCCTTTGTCTTCACCTCGGTCAAGAATGGATCTGCCTGGACGTATGGCACGCTGACCTGCAAAGTGATCGCCTTCCTGGGTGTGCTCTCCTGTTTCCACACGGCGTTTATGCTCTTCTGCGTCAGCGTCACGCGCTACCTGGCCATCGCGCATCACCGTTTCTACACCAAGAGGCTGACCTTCTGGACCTGCCTGGCCGTCATCTGCATGGTGTGGACGTTGTCAGTGGCTATGGCGTTCCCGCCGGTGCTGGACGTAGGGACGTACTCTTTTATCCGCGAGGAGGACCAGTGCACGTTCCAGCACCGCTCCTTCAGGGCCAACGATTCGCTGGGCTTCATGCTCCTGCTGGCGCTCATCCTCCTGGCCACACAGCTGGTTTACCTCAAGCTCATCTTCTTCGTCCACGACCGTCGAAAGATGAAGCCCGTCCAGTTCGTGCCTGCCGTCAGCCAGAACTGGACCTTCCACGGGCCAGGCGCCAGCGGGCAGGCGGCGGCCAACTGGCTGGCGGGATTCGGTCGAGGCCCCACCCCGCCTACTCTGCTGGGCATCCGGCAGAACAGCAACGCAGCGGGCCGCAGGCGTCTACTGGTATTGGATGAATTCAAAACAGAGAAGAGGATTAGTAGGATGTTCTACATCATGACGTTTTTCTTCCTGGCACTGTGGGGGCCCTATCTGGTGGCCTGCTACTGGCGGGTGTTTGCGAGGGGCCCCGTGGTCCCTGGGGGCTACCTGACGGCGGCCGTGTGGATGAGCTTTGCCCAGGCTGGGGTCAATCCTTTCATCTGCATCTTCTCCAACAGGGAGCTTCGGCGCTGCTTCAGCACCACACTCCTCTACTGCAGAAAATCCAGATTACCAAGGGAACCCTACTGCGTTATATGAAGGTTTTGCTGTGGGTTTTTTTTCTCATCTATGTCTCTATTTCCCTGATTGATCTTGATCTGGGCTCGTTCCCACTGTACAGCGCACTCTCTCTTCTATCTCTCTTCTCTTCATCCTCCAGTTTTTCCTCCTGTTCCTCCTTCTCCTAACCCTTCTTTTCAGAGGTAGAAGGTGGACTGCCAATCACGAGGCTCGGCCGGGGTGATTGAATACGAAACGTATCAAACATGGAGGCTGAAGGGAATGGGAATACGCAGGAGGTCTGGATCCCCTCCTGTGTTTATGTTCTAGTAAACAGACATTGCGGAAGGCCATGCCAATGCAGAGAAGCAAAAATTTGCGGAAAAAAAAAAGAAAAAAGAATTGACAAAACAATAAAAACAAAACCTCTTGCTTTGGATATTTTGAAGATGCGTTATTCTGTGAGGTGTGAAATACATAAATATGAAAAGAAAACGAAAAAAGAACAAAAAACAAAGAAATGATACCTCTCAAGGAATCACTGGAAATGTTTTACATTTTAAAGAGTTGCACTAAAAAGAAGATGTAAAGATGCTTTTTTTGGTCAACAGTTGCCAGTTGCATTGCAAGGACAACTTTTTTCTCCCATTTTTTCCCCCCAAACTAAACAATGAATGCTTTAATTTGCAACAGACTACACAATCGCTGTAAGTAAAGCAAAACTTGGTGACTGTTGGAATACACCATCACAAGAGGATAAAATGGTTTTAATGTAAGTGATATCTTTTTCATTTACCGGGCGGGGGGGCTTGACGATGGGGGATTTACAATGTGTGGTTTTTTGAAGTTGCAACTTAAAACTAGAAATGATTTCTTGTAGTTTTACGATCCATATGTCCCTAGTGTCTGGCATTGTTATTTTCTTATCACCTTTTACAAAAAAAAAAACAAAAAAAATTGAGGGGGAAAAAAAAAGATGAAATGATGTTTGGATTTTAAAAAGAAGTTGCTTTTAAGAACAACCTTGTGCTTAAAAAAGACATTGAAGAAGTAGTTAAATGTTTCATCATATCCATGTACCTAAACACTATCATATTGTTACAGTATTGCTGATGCCACTCCAGGTGTTCTTGCCTTAATGGTTATGATATTGTCATGTTTCTTGGTTGTTGGGTTATTTTATTTTTTACTTTTTTCAAATTTCATTCACTCCTAAAAAGTCGTTTTTTTCGATGCAAGGGGAGTTTTTTTTGTTTTCTTTAACACATCAATGTGAAGTGCATGTCCATTTTTAAAAGCTGGTCCACTCCCATGAGCATCACAGGCCATACACTGAGCAGCCCATTTTTATTCTGCTATGGTTTGCTACACCCCACAGAGTGCTCAGAGCACAGGGAGTGTGTGTGTGTGTGTGTGTGTGTGTGTGTGAGTGCGTGAGCGTGTGTGTCGGTGGGTGCATGTGTGTGCGTTTCAGAGCTGCGTGTGTGCTGCGTGGATCAGACAACAGTCACTTCAAGACCAGAGCCTTAGTATGAAATCTTGCACAATTTGTAAAAAATGTAAAAGGAAAAAAAAAAGAAAAAAAAAGACATTTAAGGCACACCGTCTTGTTTCTACTTTCCCTACATTTGCTCTCTACTGATTGTTTTCAATGACTTACTTTTTTCTCTTGTGGCCATTTTAATATTTATTATGTATTCTTTTTTGTATATTATAGATAGATTGTGTGTAAGTATGTGAGTCTTTCATTTTGAAGTCCCGAATGTGAGTACAGTTTCAGTTAGGATTGCATTTGCTGAAAGTTACCTGTGTAATCTGTTGCTTTTTTGAAAATAAAAAGTTTCCATTTTACAACATTTGTTTTTATCCCTCTCATTGGGTGGAGCTCGTACAACGTATGGCCACGCTAAAACATCTGGAAAACGTCTTCAAAAGCCCCCTCAGAATTGGTGCAATCATGGCAGTGTTTGGAAATGGTGTTTGGCCAAGTGGCTGATTTGCAGACAGCCTCAATCCTGCAGGTCAAGATTGATGTTTTTTTCTCACCTGAATTCATGACAAAAACACTTTAAAAATTCCACACTGGGATAAAATCATCACTTATTTAAAGCCACTTCTGAGATGTTTTAATGTTCACACTTTGTATTCAGATGGTGGTTGGTGTCTCTACAAGGATTTTACATGTGTCATTTGTGTTCATGCTATCAGGCTTTTTATATGAAAAAGTGAAATGTGTCTTTTCTGGAACAAAATCCTTTCTGTCATTGGAGTCCTTGGGACAGCTCGTCGAAACAGGATGTGTGCTAAAACCTTGTCGCTGAATGTGAAGTGTGTTTGACATTTAATGGGAATAATCTCCATGAATATATCCTAGGGCACACTCACCCTTGCAGTTTTTTTTTTCCTTCCGTGTTAAAGGGGAATACCACTGAATTTCAGATGTAATATATGCGGCTCCCATGTGGAATAATGGCAAACCACTCTGGATTAATGAATACCCTGTAGCCACAAATGACATAGTGGTTTGTCCCATTCCTTCACTTTTTTTAAGGTCACATTGATGCGCAGCTGCACTGGAAATGAATTGGCCAAGAAAATGGAAATGAGAACTATGGAAATGTGAACAAATGAATAAATGTGCTCAAATTCCATTTAGTAAGAAATTTGCCACTCCAAATGCTTCTACAAAAAAAAACTAAAACAGTGATAAACTAAAGATTTTCAAAATGCAGACATTCATCAGCTCATTCAAGGATAAAGAATGAATGTTGCTTGCTGAGATAAACAGTGAAAACACTGAGGCCGTGCATGTTCATTCTTAAATTGAGTGGTATTCCTCTATTAAAGACTGTATGCTGACTGTGTTTGAAGGCTAATATGTGCTTCCGCAACGACCAGATAATATGTGTAAATGCAATGTTCTGTATGATTTAGACGCCATTGTAGCTTTTTGCTTTTAAGCCAAAAAAAAGTGTTCCTACTGTTATTTCTCCCCTTTTAAAAAAAAAATCATTTAATTAAGTAATGACCCTGAGCCCATGTGCCTGAAAACACAAAATATGATGCTGAAATGGCTTGTAAACACTTCAGGTAATTGCATGCCGGGCTGCAGGTTCCGCTGATGAGAAATATCTATTAGGGATCCATTTTCATTACCAGTCTGGCAATTACGGTTTCATTCTGGACATTGATCATTGCAATTTGGACCCAGAAGGGCCCAGTCAGATGTTGCGCAAGCGTTTATTGAAATTTAAAGAAATAGTTAGGTATCAGGAAATGCTCTGGTTCCGTTTGATTTGCTTTGTGCCCATTATGCTGTCGTGGAACTTGTACAGTGAGACTTGAGAGGTCGATGAATGAGGCAGTTGTTCAGATGGAACAAAAAAATTTTTTTTTTTAGGATTGAATCTTGAAACTGGGGCTAAAACTGTGCTACTTGAGCCCGGAGTGGGAATTAATATCTCACTTATGTATATTTTAGCCTCATTCAACATATGCAAAAAATCACAAACGGTGTCACTTTTGAGCACTGGCCCATTTCCTGGCGTGTTCATTTGAGTGCCTCAGTAATTCTGTTTCTCTCCACGTCTGAGGAGAGATGACAGGCAAGAGGTGGTCGACTTGAAAGCGGTTCATTCTGGCAGACAAGCTCTCACGTTGAACTCTTTTTTGCCCCCCTTCCTCCACCCTCTCCGAGGTACCGTCTCTCTTGAGAAACATCGAGAAGCATATTGTTCATAATCAAAGCAAATTAGGGTGCTGTAGTCGACTGTACCATCTGACTGTTGGATCGCTTCTTTGCACTCGTGTTCAGATCACGGAAGAAAGGGAAAAGAGAAGAAAAAATGGCTCTTTTTTTTTTTTGTGAGCCAATTATAATGCTTTGCTGGAGATATTTTTCATCTGACGATCAGAAGACTTTCCTATTGGATTTTGGCTGCCGATGAATAACACAACCATCCCTAATTCCGTGTCACTCTCCTTGTATCTCGGTGGATTTGCTCGCACAATCTCTGTTTTTTTAATGGACTGCCAATGGGCTCTGAAAAAAAAAAAAAAAAAAGCATCTCACCCTAGCCCTCATTTGCTGTCTATAATTCGAGTAAATACCATCTGTTGACTGAGAAACATTGGTTTCCTTCTAAGAGGGGAGCTCATCTAATGTGAGCCTTTCCGCGCTCTTAAACATTTCCTATTTGTATAATGCACACCGAACCTTAATTAAAGTGCAGCGAGGGTCTGCGCCGAGAAGCACTAAAATATGAAAAGCCGCCTCGGATGGAATGGAGTGGACGACTCAATCTTCTGACAAGCTACTCAGGAAAAAAAAAGGGAAGAATTGCTTTCTGTCTTGGCATCACCCCACTCTGCATATTTGTTTGATTGCGTGACGGCTGGAGAACGGGAAGCTGGGAATATAATGGTTCGATATGTTTTGCATAATTTCTGCAGGGCATTCATTTTGTTTTGTGAAGTGACATTTACTTACAATGTATTTCATGGAGTTTTCCTTGGGATGTTTGGTCAAGTGATTTCCCCCTTGCTCTTTGTGTGTATGTGCGTGCAGGAGTGCGGTTTAGTGTGAGGAGCTGGTGGCTCCAGGTTTGTCCTCACTGGCAGGTCAATCCGCTATCAGTGTGTCGGACGCCAGACAGTTTCCTCTTTTCATCTGCAGACTACATGGTTAATAGTCATCAAAGTGCGGAGCTGCAGTGGGTTTTTCTCTCTAATGGCTTTGCAGCTTCATGGCTAATGTGCCACAGCAAATTGGTAATGGTCAAATGAATGATAATGCCAGGTTCGCAAATGTGTGACTGCTCGTCTGCGTGTGTAGGCGTTACCTAACGTTTCACCATGTTTTTTTTCTCCTCTTGTTGTTTTTTTGCTGAGTTTAATTCCGTCCCGCTCTCCAGTCATTCATAATCCATCGTTCCCTTTTATGAACAACTGCCTGGCGTTTTCCAAAGCTATTAGATGTAACAGCAAGAGGCCTCGCTAAAAAACATCTGAGATAATGTAAGCAAATCCATTTATGAACAAGCTGGTTCTCTCAACATAAAAAAAAAGATGCATGTGCAGAAACAACATTTCCTTCCAGCTCATGCAAACAAAACCTGAAGATGTGTGACCTCCCACTGTTGCATCATATAGTCTAATAGTATGTACCCAAGATAATGAAGAGGAAGATGTCATTACGGGTGAAGATGCAGGAGGAGAGAAGGTCCAATAAAATGCAATGTAATGATGATTTCTATCCCCTTGTGGAGTGGGGGGGGGGGCAACCCTGAAAAAAAAATGTTGCTGCATTTATTGTCTGACAAGCTATTATAGACAGCGCCAGCCTCTGAATACCAATGATCAACAGGATGTCTGATAAAAAAAAAAAATTGCAAGTGGATAAAGCTTCCTCCTCATAATATCCCCAGTCTTCACGTCTTCATTTCCAACAACCCCACCCCAGCCCTCCTCAACCCCCCCTCCAACTCCTGCAGCCCATCATGCAAATGCCTTATATAAAGAATATCCCTGCTTTAAATATTAACTGATTAAATTGCGGATGGAGCTTCAAAGGTTCCGTCCTGCATATTTAAACAGTATTTTTCTCTCTCTCTCTCTCTCTCTCTCTCTCTCTCTCCTGTAATGTAAGATTCGGCGGTCGGATCATTTCTCTGGAAATTTGCTAGGAGCAACTTTTTTTTTTAGAAGGAGGACTTGAGTCTTTCTATCTTTGGCGTCACACCTGTGTGCACTGGGAGGAATCTCTGGGCTGAGGTTGCTTCTCATGTTCTGTACATTGAATGTTACAGTTATGTGGATGATGCTATTTTTAGCAGATTATGGGTACAAGATGATAGATTTTTGAAAGAAATGCAGTTTGGAAATTTTTTTTGTTGCTGTGGAATGAACAAGAATGCACCTTTTGGAAATTGCATTGTTTGGTTTAAAGAAATAATGCTGGGAAATATGCTTATTCACCTTCTTGATGTGAACATGTTATTTCTTATTAGTTCACAACTTGACCCAGACTGGAATAGTTCTAAGTTATTACACTTTAGAGGTGCTGGCAGGTCGGTGTGTTATCTCTGGACAGACCTGTTTCCAGTCTGTATTCTAAGCTGTACATCGTTAAAGCTAACCACTGTTTAAGGATCCTCTGCACTGCTCTGTTGTGAACATGCTGCAGCTGTAATGCAGGACGCATGCAGGGTTACAAGTGGCTTCCATGTTTGTGGTTATTCCTCCAGATGTGGTTATCATGGCTGCACAGAAAACGGGAAAGAGCCCACAATGTTTTACGCTGTGGTATCTGTTAGTACATTGTGTTGTGCGAAACAAACCTTGCAGGAGCTGTTGAGCTGTTCATAGGAATGTAAACGCTGTGGCGTAATGTTATTACGGCGTGAACGGTTTGAGGCGCGGAAACTGCCGCTGCAGCTGAGTACAGGTCAGGATGTAAGCTTGGCGCAGGTTCTGTTCCTTTGCTTTTTAAATCCTCTTGGCTGCGGTGGGAGTCAAGAGTAAACACGTCCCCCCTTCGCCGCTAAGACTCGGGATGAGTGACAGAGCCAAGGCTTGATCGCGATTGGTGGGTTAGTGCTTAAGCACATGTACGCCAAAGTTGGAATATGCGAAGAGAGGAGTACTGGTCGGGAGTAATCCTCCAACATGGATTACCCGTGTCTTTCATGCTAGATTAAAAGGGTCCCATGATACCCTGCTGCGCCGTCCTGAGTCCTGATGGGCGATCAATGCGCCGGATGACAAATTATCAGTCGTCATCTTTGTCGTCTTTTGTTATTGTCGTCTTCTTGATAATGAGCATGATTTGGGTTGTTCTTCAGTACTCCACATTTTAGGGGGGTGGGGGGGGGCTGACCAAACCAAGAGCCAAGTGGTCTCTTGCTGTCTGTGTCTCCCTGAGAGTGTGTCGAGATAATCATCTTATCCACCAGGCGCCACACACACACACACACACACACACACATGCAGAGAAATGAGGAGATCTGGATGACGTACCTCCAGTAGTCAGCAGAAAGGGAACGAAATATTTGGGTCACAGGAAAATTGAATAGTGATGATTTGCGGTGGCTGCTGGTGGTAAAACGCCTCTCCACCAATGAGCTCGTCCCATTTCTTCCACTTTGATTGTACTCAAATTAGACCAAGCTTTGTAGGATAAAACTGACAAAACTAGCAGGCGCTGCAAACATTTTCCTAACAGACTAAAATATTCAGAAGCTGCTATCTGGCTTATAGGGGGCTTTCAGAGTATTACGGTTCGCAGGCGGAGGAAGCCGAGACGACCATATTCTCGTAGCGCTGCATTCGCGGAGGGCAATCTGTCATGATGAAAAGCCAAACATGTACATTATGGTGCCTATTTACAACATGCAACCAACTGCTTAGTGCATCTGCTCGCAGCGGGCCACATCTGCCCCCGGAGGAGCAAGGGAAATGAATATTAAAGAGATAGAAGCCAATTTTGATGTCGAGTTTATCTTCTTAATAACGTCGCTCTGAGGACGCCATTATTTATTTATTTATCTTGTTTTTTTTTTTTGCATCACGGCAATTGGGGAAAGTGTTTAGGGGTGTTTATACAGGCGATTTGTTCCCACTAATTCGGCATGTTTTGTGATGAATCCAAGGGCTTTTTGGACAAGGGAGGAGGGGGTGGTGGTGGTGGTGGTGGGGAGGGAGTTAATCCACTCGTTTTCTTGTGTTCCAGCCTGTTCAGCACATTCTCCCCCCCCCTCCCTCTCTCCCTCTAACTCCCTCCCCTCCTTTATTTTTGGAAACATCTCATTCTCGTGAGTCAGGCCCGTCATGCTCACAAAGGCTCGGTCTAGCGAGCTCTCGCCTCCTCCTCTCTGCCCGTGTCTCTCTCTCTCTCTCTCTCTCTCTCTGCTGTTTATGATATTCGAAGAGGAGACAGGAGGAGAGCAGGAGGAAAACAGAACTCTTCATCTCTCTCTCCCTCTCTCTCTCCTTTGCCATCTCAGGCCGAGTGAGGCAAGAATTAATGCTTTGCGAATATTTAATTCAGCCTATTTACATGGCTGACAGGTAACGGATGGATGTGTTTGCGAGCAGCGGTGTAATAACTGGCTGGAAAGAAAAAAAAAAAAAGGAGGCCTTGAGAAGGTGACAGGCAGCAATTTCTAACCTGAGACTGCAAATTTAAAAACTCACTGCATTTATGCTCCATTTGTGGGACAAAATCAATGTGATGATGCAACCGCATTTTTGGCATCCATCTTAATTTGTCGAGCGGCGTTGATGGCGGCGTTTGATTGATGATACCTGACTTGACTGATGGTCGTGTCAGCCGCACTTCTGCCGTCCATTTGTTGTTTCACCCGCGTACATATTCCCTTCTTTTAACGGCAGCGCCTTCCAAAGGGACGGGCTAATTAGCATGTTTGCAATGCATTGTCACTGCTCTGAAGAGTTTTTTCTTGCAAATAATTTGCAAAGGAAATTGAATTATTCGCAAGAACTTGCAGGGAAATCTGCTGAATTAAGTTGGGAAAAAAAAAAACCAAATTACACAACAAACACTTACATCATCCCACTGGCTGAGTTTGGGCTCTGAATGCAGGATTAAACGGCTCGTTGAGACAGACGTTTTCGCTTGTTTTGTGCTTGCTGTCATTTGCCGAAGAGCGTATTTGACTCAGACAATGTTTCTGTTATCTTTTCGTGTGTGTGTGTGTGTGTGTGGGAAAAGGATGATTCATCTTTTTCTTTTTTTTTGTTGTTGTGCTAATTATAGAGATAACCTGCTGTAACAAATCAAACCATTTTCTGCGCTGCACACAAAATAATAATAAGGACTTTTTTGTTGGATAAGGATTTAATTTGGCCAAAGGCAAGAGCTGAATGTTAAACCATTATTTGAATGGGTTCGTCTTGTTGCCGTTGCTGCGCTGTTGTTGCCTCTGCGTGCAACATTTTGATCAAGAGAATGAGCTTAGGCGAGCATCCCTTCCCTCTTGAGACTCTTTATTTGAACTTTCTATGGATGCATATCTGCAGGCATCATCTCTAAATCTGTGCTACATCCTTAAGGGAATGTGGGGGGGAGGGGGGATAAGTTGCATTTGTTTCCAAGTTTTTGATGTTTTTTTTTTTTCCCACTGTAATCACAAACTTCTCAAGTGATGTGTTGGAACAAAGTAGCTTGCCTGGAAAATATTTCTTTCTACTGTAAACACGGGCGCCGCAGTGAAAAAGTAATTTTCTACCTTCTGTGTCCAATTTTCCTCTTGAAGAATTATATTTGCGACATAGATATAATAGCTTTCTTCTCTGAGACTGATTACACTGTTGGTATTTGCACAATAACAAGCCTCCCATACCCCAGTTCACACACAGTGCAGGCTGTAAGCTTTGCAGCCTGGATGTATTGTGTACTCACCTCTGATAGGACGTGAGCTTCATTTGCATCGGACGCAAACATCTATATGTCTCTCCCACATGTTAATTGCACATTGAATTCGCCCTCTGCATTGAATAGCCCCCTGATGCATCTGGCATCTTTGTAGCAGTGCAGCAGTCTCGAAACAGAAAAAAAAAAAGTGCCCTGAGCAAAAGCAGCGCGGAGCCATCATCGTTAGTCATCAACAACAGCACATGGCCCCTCAAAGCGCAGTGCTATGAAAGTTTCTTCTTCTGAATCACTGCTGCAGCCGTTCGGCCCAGGACTCTGCGGGGCAGGATGCTTTCAGACGCGTCGCATAATGCAACAGAGAAACCTGCAGCCCGGATAAATGGCCGCACTCTCGGACCTGCTTTGCGTGATATGTGTGCAAACAGGAAGTGGGGGTTGCAGTGCCATTTAGCTGATATTGATTGAGTCACACTCTGCTTGTATTAGCTACTTGTACACACCTGAAATTGAATTTACAATGATTACTTCAGTTGTTTGTTTGTGCTATGCCGATTATTCTACTCTTGATTGTGTAATTGTGTTCAAAATAATCACTCCTTGCAACCTTATGCTTTCAGTTTTAAAATCCCGGCCGCACTATGCAGGCAGATTTGAGCTGTCATCCGTTCTGACCCGCGCCGCCCCCAGGATGAGCATCCATTTATCAACATGATTTTTAAGGTTTAAGTACAACGAACTGCAAGTCACCTCCCTTGTGATTTGTTTTCATAGCAAATCTATCATCCACTCGAGTTTAAATTATGTTCTGTTTCCCTGCTGAGCCGCTCCCATCCACATGGAAACACAGCAAAAAAAAAGGGGTCATTTTTGGTCTCTTGATGTAAGAAGATAAACCTCAACATGGCTGTTCCCAAAGTCTTAATTTTGCATGAGGACACAGTGCTGTGAACTATGAACATTCTAACAGACCAGCTGACAACAAAAAAAACGAAAAAAAGGACCTCCTCTTCATCTCTCCCTCATTGCTTCTTCAGCCTAAGATTAGTTCTTAGAAGATGTCGCTTTACAAGTTTGCCCCGAGCTCGGGAGAGAAGCAGCTGAAAAACAGCAAATGTTCGACTCTGGCTAAATCCTCTCCAGCCGGGCGGTGTCTCTCTGCGCAGCCCTGCGTGTGTGTGACATTTACGAACTTTGTGTGATGTTTCAGAGAGAACTCCTAAAAGGGTTTCCTTGCCAGGATTTGCCTCTGCCGAGCGCCACATAAACAAGTCATCAGCTTCCTGGTTACCACAGGAGTTTGCATACTGGCGGCGGGCCATTTAACATAGTGGGAATGCATCTTTAAAGGACGGCTCTATTATATAAGACACGTTACAGAGCTGTGCATGCATGGCTGGGTTTGCTGTAAATAAAAGTACATTATTGTGCAGGGTATACAGCACTGCATGTTGGGATCAACAGCAGCGTCCTGACCTCAAACATCTAGAGAAAATAGATGGATGAATGTACTAAGTCAGAAGAAGAAACTAAATATATGTTTCTCTATCTGATTATTCAAGTCATGCCGCTTTAGGGTCTGATATTATGTTTTCCATTTCAGTTACATTAGCTCTTTATTATGGTAAATAGAATCTTCAAGTGCTTCTCACAGTGGATGCAGTAATGCACTATTTATGGGAAAATACATTACATTTCATGCTAAATAAGCACAATTGTGGCAGCAGGGACTTTCATTTATGTTTTATATGTTTATCCTGTTGATTGTTCTATGGAGACCCAAAGTGTTCAAATGTAAACAAAATAGATACTATGCATGAAATAGTCATACCAATTCATATATATGAAATATAATGTAATGCATAATATGAGTTTATGTCAGGTGATTCTTTCCTCCATCAGTTTATATTCTACGTCCTTTTCGACAACACTGTTTTTTTTCTCAGTGGCTGTTTTTATTTCATAATCCCACTTTGCATGACTAAGTCTTCTGTCAATCAAGCTAAGTGATTGGCTGGCCGGCGGGGCCCGACAGCAGGAGGATTGGAAATAAAAATGACCTGCAATAAACTGTTATTGTGCAAAGAAGCCAGATGAAATAACATTTCATCATAATGAGCTGAGTCGTACAAATTGATTGGATTATTTCACAGTTCCATGGGCATATTAGATGTTTCGTCTTTATTTATTCATACGATTATTTATTTCATAATATCTCATGTCTTTGGGTCTTCATAAACAGTGGCTGCTGTTGATTATGGTGTAAAAGACAGTATGTTTGTTAACTTAGATTCATGCAGTGTGATGTATTTGAAAGCCCTTAAAGGAGCAGATATGACTTGCACATTCCTCCAACTTGAGTATAAGTTGCATCATGGATCACAGAAAATTTTGACAATCTGAGCAGCAGAGACTCAGAGGATCAAAGCAAAATCATGGCATCTTCAATATCTGGCTTAATATGTTCACATTAATGCTACCCGACACATTTTCTAGTGAGTCTGTTTTCTATTTATTTGTGCTCCTTTGTGGAATTTATTTTTTGGTTTCTGTTTCTTTGTTCAAAAATACATTAAAAAAAAAACTCTCTTTGTGAATAGAATCTCACAATGGTCCAAATTGCTGCACTATTTCAAACCGAGTGCAGTCATATTCCTTCCAAGAGGCCTTTTTATTGGCTCTTCCCTTGCCGGTTAACTGAGCCATCTTCATGGGTGCAGAGCCGTGCTGCAGCCTCACTGCGTCTCCGGGGTCAAGAGCTCTCCCCGGCTAAATTAGATCAGAAATTCTGATCACTCACTCCAATTACTTCAATGAACACTGGGTCACATCAGCGCGAGCAGCCAGCAAAAAAAGCCAATGTGAGATTCCTTTTGGTGAAACTGAAAAAGAGAGAGAGAGAGAGAGAGAGAGAGAGAGAGAGCAGTGGACGGCTGAAGATTGATCTTTGTGTGGATGGATAAAAGAACATAGTGATGCGTTCTTATTTTGCTCTTACATCACATGTGCATACATCTGTGAAGTGGACTTTTGTCACATGTTGTGATGTGTGCTGTGCATCTGTCTGCGCAACTCTTTGCATTAAGAGCAAGTTTCATCACCAAGTGTCAAAGTGGACAAATTAGTTTAAAGCATTCGCAATTTGTTCATCAGTCTAATTGCTTCAAATACCAGTTGTGCAAAATTAGATTGTATGTGTGGGTTTTAAATGGGAGTAAACCTGCTAAAAATGGACTCCTTGACAACAGTAGAAAGCAGCATGGAGACCAGTGTGAATGTTATAGCACTTACTTTTTAATTTCATCAGTACGTCTTTCAAACTCAGCACCGACTGAATAGCAAAAAATAATGTTCAACATGTGGCACAAAAAGTCCAACCTGGGTGTCATGTTGTCATCACTGATGATCAGAGCTGGAGCTGATAAATACCCATAAGTACTACAGAGTGTTTTGGCATGGGAATGAATGCTGATTGTACCATTTCCCGCTGAAGTCAAATCCAGATGTTAGTGGGTGTTAGTGGGGGCTTTTGTCCAGTGTGAAAGGGATATAAGAGTGGGCTGTAAAGACCACAACAGTGTTTGTGTTTAGTCCTGTATCCCAGCTGTGTGTTTGGGGCAACAGCAATATGTGATGATGAGTGAATATTTGCCAAAGTGAAGACGGCACGCTCGTATGTATGAGATTAGTTGGGAAACATTACATAAAATACTGGGGGGGATTGCAGTGTTAATATAATCAGTTCCATCAGCAGCTTTGCTCGGCAGCTGAGGGCTGTGGTGTGTCACTGATATGATTACCTACTCATCCAGAGCTCTGATCTCATTGTTCCCTGACATGGAGGTGACTGGATAATACATGCATAATAATGTAGGAGTGTCCTGCAGATAAAGCCTCGGCGGTCGCAGTGAAAACATGTTGCGTCTGAGATCAGTTCCAAAGGATCAAAAACATCTGTTTCTGCTGCTTCCATTCATTTCATCTCACACAGCTGTCACCAAAAACACAAGGATTTCTAACCAGTTTATGACAGAGATGTTTCTAGTTTGAATCCCTGTTGACACCTGGCTGGTAAAAGGGGAATGAGCAGATGTGTTTAAACCCTTAACAACTAATATTCACTTAAGCAACACACCAAGATTCTTTGGTCCACAAGGGACCTGTTTTTAAGATAACAGCACCAAACAGGGGAAGTGCTGGTCCTGGCTCTTGTTGTTGCTTAGCAACAATTGAAAAATCAGTTTGAAGCGTGCCATCTTTTTTTTTTTTTTTTTTTGCTGAAATTTGAAATATTTTTATCTTCAAAGCACCACGCACTGTTGGAAATGCACAACAGCACGTCCTCTTCCATTGCAAACATGAGATAAAGGGGTCAGCGTGGTAGAGACAGATTCCTCACTGATGTGTAACCTAATTGTCCCAGCGGTGTTGCACAGCGGCTAATAAGAGACAACTGCAGCTCAACTGGGAAGCTTCCGCGTATAAATATGCATTAGCATGGCCTATGGCATTGCGGAAATTAAGCATGTCTTTGGTAAATCAGCCCAAACTGAAGGCAAAGCAAGACGTTTTTGGTACAAAAACAGCGTCGCTTCTGCCCAAAAATTTCAAAGCTTCTTTTTTTTCTTTCCCTGTGAATGAGATGAAAATGTGGAACAACTTGATTTGAAAAGTCTGGCTTTTTGAGGACATGAGGAAAATGATCAACCTGGGAAGCTGTGGCCTTCACACTATACACAAAGAAATACCAACCTACCTGTAATATTCACTGGGAAAAGAGGCGAGAGAGGTTGCATTTTTGCATTTTTTCCCCAAAGTTTCATGCATCTAAACAGGTGTTTCAGACAGGGGATCTGACCTCTCGCTCCATTGCTTCATCTATACAAGTCAAGTCAGAAAACATGAATAGCATATGTTATCCTAGTTTAATTAAAGGAACAATGCATAGTAATGGATCTTTATAATGGGGATGGTTTTGTTTTCTTTGTCAGCTATAATATCAGTTTCAACTGGCTCAGCTGTTGGAAAACTAGGTCCCAGTTTTTTGCCTGTGAGTGATGTTATTTTTCATCAGTCAGTCAAATAAAATAGCCAAAGAATCTTGAGACAGAGCTGGAGTCACACAGCTCTGTGGTTTACTGTACACTATACCGTACACTGATGGCATAGATAATGAACACTGGGCTAAGTGGGGGGAAATTCTTCCTGAGGCGGTTTACACTTGCTTGCTTCTGTTTGGTACTTTCTCTGGGAAAACTGAACCGGTTCAATGAGGCATCAGTCCCGTCACTTCATTGTACGCTTTCTGATTGTAAGCCGTCTGCCCTTACTCGAACCCACTGAGCAAACACTGGAAATAAAGCCCATGCATAATTGAGTCATCTGGACCGAAATAACAACTACCAATTCGGTGAAAAAAAAAAAAAATCCTGCGAGGAACTGTGAATGCGATCACAGAGCATGGACAAAGGGAGATGTCATGTTGGCTTACCAAGTGATAACTCTGGCTTTCAAAGCACGGCGTGGAGCAGAGCTGAATTATGCTCGTGACAATTCAGTCACAGGACAGGGTAATCAAAGCAAGGAGAAAAGTGTTTAAGTAAATATGTGAATCTCAAAAGCCTCAGGGATGGTACTCTATTTATTTGCTGCTGGGGTTTTCATTAGGAGAGCGGGGCTGATACTCAAACAGGCAGCGGCTGATAATACGCATTGGCACATTGGCACACAATGGCTTTGAAAATGAAACTGTCAGGCTGAGGTGGTGTGTCGATCAGCGGGAGAGAGCTTGAGTATTTCTGACTAGTCTCATCTGGTTTCTCTCCCTCTCTATCTTTCTCTCTGCCACCCTATCCCTCCCCTCCCACCCCACCCCTCCTCCTCAGACAGACATATTCTCATCTGCGGTCTTACTGCATTGTGTTGTGCAAGCTATAAGCTGAGGCTGCCTGAGTGTCTCAGTGGACTTTTCTCTTTTGACTTGGCTTCGCTTTCTCTTTTCTTGCTCGGCTGCCTCTCCATTGTCAGACCAGGTCCAGAAGCTGGACTTCATTAGCGCAAAGCAATCCTTAGACTTCTTCTGTTAGTGTGTGATACAAGCAAGTCGAGCTTCTTGTGATCAGGCTGGTGTGTGTTGCCAGTCTCATATCATTGTGGTTGTCTGTACTGTTCATTTGGTCTTGTAGTAGTTAAGCCTCGTCCCCTTAACCCTGTAAAGCCTGAACTATGAAATAATTGCCAGAGAATTCCAATTCTTTGAAATTGAGCCATTAATGGTCCTTAACAACAAACGAACAAAAAAAAAATCAAATATTAATTTTCATATGTGAGTTTAAATTTTTATCATATTTGAGACATCATTTGAGATTCACAGTTTCATTTAATTTCATTCAACAAAAATATATTAAAACAAAAATATGTAACAAATTGGTCATTCAAGTTCCAAACAAGAACATATTTTTAATTGTATTCCACTATTTATTATTGTTATTACTGTGTATAAGCTACTATCTGCTATCATGCAGCAATAAGAAATCCGCCAGAACTGGCAGGTGGAGGAGGAACATTTCATTTATTTTAGTTCATTTTGTGGTTCACAATCTTCTTATTTTGCAAATTGATGATGTAGGAGCCTTCAAAACTCATGCATCATATATGATACGTTCGGTGACATGGGGTTAAGTAGCAATAGTGATGATGGAAGATTTACCACTTGAAATTCTGCAGAGGTTGATAATGGCAGTCGCCTCATTTCTAGTCAGCGACACTGATTTTATCACCTCTTGCCAGTTAGTTCCTCGTTCCATGAGACGGTTGATAACGATGTCACCAACTGAACCCAGTAAAATGGTTAAAATGTGCACTTGATAGCTACATATGTGTTATCGTGTTACAACACTGAGGTGAAGAGTGTCATGGGTAAAAAGTCAGAATCTCTAATAGAGCAGCATCACTCTCGTATTGCAGATTAGTTTGTTCCTTACTATAGTAGAGTAGTATCAGAAAAACTGCAGAAAATAGTAGTATTATAGTGTCGTATTATAATAGAAAAGAGAAATGTTATTCCAGGGTTGCCAACTCTTCTGGCGTGTAACACACGCTTTCACCTTCAGTTTCTCAGCTCTCATGCTGCCCAAACAATTTTCAGGCCAAAACACAAGAGCAACAGAAGAAATGAGCAGAAGAACTTATTATGGTCAAATGTTTCTTCTCTAACAATGGGTAAACCGATTGAGAGTTATTTACCTACTGTAAGGACAGATTCTGCCAGTGTGGCTTGAATTACTCTCTGATTGTGTTTTTTGCGTGGGTGGTGGTTTAATCACAGAGTATTGATTTCACTCACGGTCATTTGTCTAATTTTTTGATTTCATCAGGCATTACTCAGGCTTTGGATTAGTGGCGAGCAGCGCTGCCCCCCCAGAACAAATATCAGTCCAAGATGAAGTCAAAAGCTGGCAAACGTGTTTAGTCTGCTTCAGTACTGTGATTAAAAAGAAGCCAGAGGTTAGATTTATGCTTCATTGTTCATATTTTCAAACAGTATATTTCACTTTTACAACAGACTTTTACAATGAAAACTAACTTACGAGTTTGGCAAAATAACATTTTCTTAAGTAATGAGGTTGGATGACAGAACAGCTGACATTACCTGACACTCTGAAACAGTTGCCATCATCACCATCAGCGAAAGTTAAAGTCCTAAACCAGGCTCTTTTTTTTACACATAATACACATGTAGGTCATGTTAGAGCAGCAACACACTGTTTAAATACACGTTCACCATTATAAGCAATGAGAGAATACACACTATGAATGGACAATTATCACCCAGGTGAGGGGCTTAGTGAATAGTCAGTTCTGAAGGGGAGGCGAAATTAAATTATTCCTGATTTTGAATTTTTATACCCTTAACCAGATCCTGTTAAATAAATGTCCAATCACAAGCCTGAAGCCTGCTGCAGGGAAACACAGGCACAACTTTGAATGCAGCACTTTAGTTAATGCTCCACATCCTGATATGAGAAGAAATTAATCCTGCATCTGTGATCAGTGTAACACTATTCTGGTCGACTATACCTGTAGGGTTAAAAGAAAAAAAAAACATTCCCTCGGCCTTTCAAACAAGCTGCGCCTTTAAAGAGGCTTGTAAGCCTGCCTCCTCAGCTGTGTGATCGTGATCCGATCCATCGAGTGCGAAGAGGAAGCTGTTTGATTGCGGAGCAGGCTCCATCCATTCCCACCCTGACCACAGACACGCAGGTTACAGTGTCCCTGTCTGCCTTATCTCCCGGTGCACCGGCTCGGCTTCAGACCCGCGGCTCCGGCCCGGCCCCTGCTCAAGATAAAGCCCAAAATAGACCACTCTCGCTGACAGCGAGGCAGCGCTAGATAAGACTGTTGTGTCCACAGCTTTGAGCTGGAAATGGGGAGGGGAGGGGAGGGAGGGTGGCGTGCAGGAGACAGTGAGCAAAATAGTGCTGCTGTGGTTGCATGGTGTTGATAGGGTTTTGTCGCAAGTGCTCGCCCTTTGACCCTCGCATTCAACCACAGATAAGAGAAGTCACGATTAAAGAAATGCGCAAATCTGTTTTCCCCCTCTCTCTTTTCTCACAGTTGAGGCCATTGATTGCGCTTATTGACCCATGTAGTTGAAGCCCCAGTCAATTTGCTCATCGTGGCTTACAGCGATAAGAAAATGACCTGGCGCCGTGCGCACGCCCGCTCATGCACACGTGCTCACGTGTGCGTCTTTTAACGTCCGTGCCAGCTCGCCCATAGCTCCATCATTCAGCCTCTGCCAGATGGCAAGTGCATCTGAAAAGGTTTTCCTCCGTTGGCATGCAGAAGCCAATCAATAGCTGTGTGTCTTAGTAAATTAGATCATGTAGACAAGAGGCAGTAGTCAGCAGAGCCATCGCAGAGTAACCCCTTGCCTGGTTAGTTCATTCTCCATTAGACGTCGGCCTGGAGTAATTGAATTGGCCTGTACAATCTCAGGGCTTGGCCTTGGCTATTTCGCCTTTGACAGCATATATTCAGGTCTGATAACTTTATTCTCCAGCCAAGAGCCAATGTAGAAGTATTTTTATGTGTCTAGAGATAGTGTAATGGTTGAGACCCTTACAATTGGAACCACTTGTACCCTTGCTCTCCCGTGAAAAGCCTGCACATTGTCTCCTTAAGACAAGACAACACAGTATGATGCTGCAAGAAAAACAAACCTTTTAACAGCCTTAACCCACCAACCTCCAAAACCCATTTATCCATACATGTATCACTTTTTCCTGTGAAACAATATGACGAATAAATGACAGAGCTCGATTTCTCCGGGCTGCCAAACATAATAGGACATGTCTGCCGTCTCTTGTTATTTGGGGGTAAATAAGTTGTAGTGGCAATGATGAGATGCAAGCTAATTATCCGCTCCAAGCCAATCAATGACAAAGCTAAGCGTCAATGTAGAACGAGCACTGCAGTCAGAGAGAGAGAGAGAGAGAAAGAGAAAGAGAGCTCTTATAGAAAATTTTCTTACATTGAATTTTTTTTAAAGGATTGCTGATGAAGAGTTTCCTCTTGGTTCACATAGCTATATACTAATATTAAGCATTCAAAGCATAGAGGCTAATTAGGACACCATTAATATACCCCTGTCTGCCTCCCTCCCTTCAGCTTCATTATTCCGTAACGTCTGTGTCTGTTTCTGGCAATAATGCCATTTACCCATTTTTTTATCCATTACATTGTGGTTACTCTACTGAAGTACTTACATCTACATAATTACAGAGATACAGGACAAGCACACGTCGATCTGTGAAACCTCACATTGTCCCACAATCAAACCCTCCTCTGTAACCTGTGTATATTATTGCATGAAATGGTTTTATTTCTGTCTTTGCACATGTGCAGTTTAGCCTTTACACCTGGCCCAGAGTAAATAGAGTCCTCTCCAGTTTCGCAATGATCAACTCCATGAGAGCACTGGCGAGCGTTTCTCTTTCCCCCTCACACATTTTGCAAACTGCCAACCTTTCAGTCATGAGGACATGCAGTGTTTTTTTTTTCTCTTTTGCACTTGTGTACTTGTAGTTGCACTGAGGTGGGGTTGATGCTACCTCAGACGGAAAACAAGCCAGTGTTTCGTTAGGAGAAAGCATGATGAAGTATTCAGGCCTCTCTCTCTCTCTCTCTTTTTTTTTTCCTGTGGACTGAATCTGTTAGCGAACCATTGTGAAGTGTGTGTGTATGTGTGTATGTGTGTTTGGGGGAGGGGGGGGGGCTGGCACGCAAGCTGCATCACAGCTTTATATTTCCACCTATTTGCATCTTTAGCTTCTTTTAAATCTATGTCTGTTAGGAGGCAGTTCTCTATGAGACTCAGAAGCAGGCACAGCTGGAATAGAAATGGTTTGAACAGTTTATTAAAGACAAGTGAGTATTAGAGATGAACAGGCTGGCGTGGTCAGGTGGAGGTGGAAGTGTTGAGCTGGGCAGAGCAGGCAGAGGAGCTGAGAGGGAGGATGTCCAAACCGGTAGCTGAGGCGAGGCAGGTGGGAATGTGTGGCAGTCTGGCTGGCGTGGAAAGGCACAAAAGGAGAGAAACAGGTAAGCTGGGGTCCAAGACAGGTAACAGGCAAAAACCAGAGGATCAAAATGACAAGTTGAGAAAAAAAGCCTGACGTTAATACCACTCAGAAGACGGAACGATCTGGTGGGGTCTGGTTGTCTGGACCGGGGTTAAATACTGGATGGCTGATTGAAGATGGAGTGCAGGTGAGGAGGATCAGCAGCTGCAGGAGGTCAGATGGGCAGGCAGGAGGAGGGACCAGGAAGGCGACGCCCAGCACACACAGAATGAGACAAGACATGACACACTAGGGAGGGAAAACAACAAGAAACACAAGGGAAGGAGGAGGCAGAGCCCAAATCCTAACAATGTCAGGATGCGCACTAACCTTAAATTTCTAAGCAAGAATTCATAAAAGTTCCAGTTTGTTATATGATGTATGTTTCTACAGTATTTATCATCATTGTCCCTTAAGATACAAATCAGTGTATCAAAGCACTGGAGTTGTTCAAACCCCCAAAAACACAAGGATCAGGTGGCCTATTTCTTACTGTTATATAATCACAAAGTGGAAATTTCCATCATGCAACATAATTGCTTCAGGAGTGTCCCATCACGCAGCTCTAAAACGGGAACAACAAAATCTGCTGTCTCAACATGCAAACCAGGGGGGGGAAAGTATGAGCTGAGTATTTTTCTTCAGCGACTGCGAGTGTCTTTCTGCGACAAAAACATCCAGTGGTGTATGTGGCCATAATCCCATGTGACACGGGCAGTCAAGGGGAAGGGATTGGAGGGCTTGGAGAAAAAAGACAGAGGACGGCGACTCTGAGCGAGAGAGACGGAAAGAGAGACTTCCCCCTGTCCTTTCCCCCCCCCCCCCCTTGCAGAAAGACACTTGTGTCGGATTCAAGCTAATGCTCCCATTTATATCTCCCTTTAAAAGGCCCCTGAAAAGATGCACCAGGATGAAGAAGGAGGGAGGAGGAGGACCCTTGGTCGAAATGCATTTAATTTATTCCCGTCATTTGATCCACTTTGCTCGGTGGCGAGCTCCTACCTGAACCCACAGACACAGTTGGCCAAACACAGATTAAAGCCGAGCACCGCCAGGGAACGCAGCTAATACCGGAGCTCCTCTCCTGTCAGAGCGGCTGCGTGGGAGTTTGGTTTATCACGTCTGGGGAAAGTGGTTCAGTGTGTTCAGACAGCAAAGTGTGATGATGGTAGCTTGAGGTCAGGATGAGCGCGTACAGTATCATCGCGGATCCTCTCCAATATCTCCATATAGGCCAGCTGTCATACTGTAGCTCTGTGGTTGAATTTGTTGCTTCTATCATTCATAATTAGGCCAAATCGCTGCTTTCCAGGAAAAAAGAATTCTCTCAGATTTGACTCATGAGAAAGTGGTGACAACAAGACCCCCAAAAAAGACTCTATATTGATCTATTTCTTTTGCCACTCTCTCCTTTAATTCCACTTTTCCCTGTGTTCCAGTATCTACCAATCCATCTTTCTCACCCGCTATCTTCCCGCCCTCCCATCCTTTGGTCTCTCGCTGTCATCCCCCGGCCGCTCTTTTGTTTATCCCTCCATCTCCGCCTGTCCCTCTCTCCCTCCATTTCTCTTTGATAATGGCGGCCTCAGCGCAGGAATCTGCCGCCATCCATTCCGAGCAGCATGTAATGGATTGAGCGCGGGACCTGATCTGGCTATGGATGAGCCAGCCCGTAGGTGTCTGAGTGGGCGTTCAAATGGATTCGGAGAAGCTCGCCTAGAATAACACACTTTGTCACCGCAAGCTTTGTCTTCACAGATCTTCCGTGCTTCGCTGTCAGTGGCGTCCAACCCCACCCCTCCTCCTCCTCCTCTTCCTCCTCCTCCCTTCCAGCACCTCACCCCACCCTACTTCATCCCTCCCTTCAAAGGCAAAAAAAACCCCCTCTTTCAAACAAGACAGCGGTGTGCCAACATCTCTCTATCTGCCTAGTTAAGGGACATTTTGATATTGTCAGGAAGCCTCTCCTTAATCCCAGCAATGTTGCACACCGCTCTGCTTTCTCACTTTGATCTCTGTTTTCTTTTCACAAAGGGACAAAGAGGCAGATCAACAGGACCCGCCGAGCCGACGCCGGTGTCACGCCACTAATGCTGAAAATCATAAATTGTCCAAACAAGAATGTTCTCAGTGGTGATTCTGGCAGCTAATGCATATTGTGCTGCGAGCGCTGAGGAGCGGAGTAAATGACTCCAAAAACCACAGGGATGTTGCAATCTCCACAGAGTCCTTGCAGATACCTGGAAACCAATATAAACCAACATCTGGTAATGAATTATGGATGGAGATGAAATGCATGTACTCAGCCAGGCTCTCTACAGGGGATGTTATTTACAGTCTCATAGAAATATGCTTCCCATCATGGGCGGGTGGAATTTGCTACATGACGTGTGGTATTGTGCTCTGTGATATACAGTTATGGATTATTCCGAAGCTATAAAATGCATAAACTGAGATGATATGTTCCGGGGGAATATTTCCCGTCACATCTTCGCGTTTATAAAACTTGATTACGGCCTAATATATCTCTTTCTTGTAATATAACTGTGAATGTTTATTTCCTGTGCAACAGGAGCCCAGGTAATTAAAATGTGTTTATCTGTTGGAATAACCTTTGTTGCCAGGAAAATATGGCCCAGCGCCAGATGCAGAAATATGTCTATTCGCACTTGCGTCAGTATGTGTGCATGCATGCATGTTTACATATTTGCATATGGGTGTGCATACTGGCAGTGTTCCCAATTTGTGTGTGCGTGTGTTGGAGAATGTGTGTGTGTGTGTGAGAGAGAGAGATGATGGAAGCGCGGTGACTCTGCCTTCAGGCGGCAGCCACCCCATTATGGGGGGTGAACACGAGGCCAGACACCTGTTTTTCCCAAAATGAATTATGGAACGAAGCCAAGCGCGTGTTATTCTCCACACAACTGACAACAGAGGCCAAGGCCAAAGACCTGAGGAGAGACAGAATGAGGCTGGCATTACACAGAGTGCTAAACAATAAGATATCCAGAGTAAGAAGGCATGAAGGTTATGAGTCCTTGTTTACTTTAATAGACTCTCTTATAATGGGGAATGGAATTCTAATAGACTTTTGCATTGCGAGCTTTGCTTTGTGGCTGATGCAACTCAATTAAAATTGCTGGAGAGAGCCATTTAAATCTTATGAAATATTCATTGTTTATAGGCAGTTATGTTTAGACAACTCACGAAGCAAATATTATATCGACGGCGGAGCAGTTGCCGTAATATATGACTCATATATGCTTTGTTCCACGTTAGCCGTTTTAACCCCCCCCCTCGCCCCGACCCTCACCTTCAACGCGAACACAATCAATGAATCAGCATCGGTGGATGTTCTAAACAAATTTGCTTCCAGTGGAAAAACAGCATCACAACAAATGCAAATTGGCTCTAACAGCCAGACGACTCATTGTTTCATGCAAGAAGCAAATACATTTATTTGGACATTATCTTTTTTTTTTGCCTCACCTTGTCAGCCTGCAACTACTTGTGTAAAATTGAGCATGAGCTTCAGCGAGCGAGCGAGCGAGAGAGAGAGAGAGAACATTTGGCTTTTACTGCAGTGTGTGGGCAGCTGTCGACTGCACCCGTGCACTAACCTGTGCCCGTGGATGTCGCACACACCACCCAACCGTCGTGTCAGTCTCCAAGATGCCACCGTGATAAGCCAGCAAAAAAAAAAAAAGCAAGCCTTCTGTGCCGCAGAGGGCATTCAGCCTGATATGTAGTCATTACATTTTTCTCGGGATTATCTCACCGCATTTGCAGAGCGTTTTACAGATCCGACTTATGACCATATGATGATGATGGGTCTGTGAAATCTGCTGATTTTCAAGGAAAGTGATTTAAACTACTGCCTGGCCTCCATATGTTTCAGCACTTTAATAAATCTGGAGCTGATGATACAGTAGACATACAGTATTTTCAAATGTAGGCCTTCCATATCGTTGAAAGAACATCCATGGTTGAAAAAAAAAAAGTACTTCAGATCTTTCCTCTGGAACCCTGAGTGAGGAAAAGTACGCGGTTAATGAACATGCATAATGTATGCTTAATGTAAGGCCAGCACAAATGCACAGGCACAAACCTGCATGATGATATGTGGCATATACAGTATGGACACACATGCACAGGCGTTCACATAAACACACACACACACACACACATATGTTCACATATAAATCCCCCTAAGAGGCAACTAAGTCTTCAGTAAGCCCCCATACGTGTATTTACATGATGATGACTGCGGCACATTTAACAACTAAAAGTTCACACAGAAGTAAACAGACTTTTCATTTCTAACCAAAAAAAACATTGAACACATAAAGTGTTGCAAGCATGACTCATGTTATGAGTCGTAGATAGTTTTCTAATCAACTTGGTGAGTTGATAAAATGTTTCCAGATGACTCATTGTACTGTGCATGAACCATGTTTAAGGATCTTACAATGTACAAAAACAAATTGGCCTCACATGGAGAAAAGATATTTGCTTCGTGAAATGTCATTGTGGCAGATGCAGCCGCCAAACTCTCAATCCACCGCTTGCAACATGAGCTCGCTTTAGAAGCTTAAGATTGAAAAAAACATATGGTAACACTTTATTTGACGTCTATCTCTATAACGCATTATAAATACATTTATAATGCGTTATAATGACATTATAGCTCTGTGTAACTATAGTTATAAACACTCATAAATGATCATAATGCTTTATAGCAATAATCATAACACACTATAAAGCATTTTATCATCACTTATAAGGTCAGGTATTATAATACATTATAACTGTTGGCAACTCACTGACAATTCCCACATAGATAATGCATTATACATATATTTATGATATGCTTATAAACGTGTATAACTATCATTATAAACACTCATAAATCATCATAAGGCTTTATAACAATGAGCATAACACATTATAGAGCATTTTATAATGGCTTATAAGGTCAAGTATTATAATACTTCATGATTGCTGGTCCCTTGCTAACTGATTTTTGTTGCAAGGATCAAAGGGTATTATAATTATCATAGTTGTCATATATTAAAACTCTTTATAATGCATTATAATCACTGGTATATATATTATAATTACTGGTATATATAATGTAATTATAATGTCATTATAACGCATTATAAATACATTTATAATGCGTTATAGAGATAGGCGTCAAATAAAGTGTTACCAAACATATACTTAGCAACAGCAACGCAGAAGTAGAAAACAGCATGTTCCATTTTGACAAGAGAAAAGGCATTGAAGACGAGGACTAACCGATGTTTCTGGCAAACGTAGTGCAACCTCAGATCACCAGTTTGGCGCAAGTCGCTGGAGTAAACTTGCCAAACCATAAAGAGCAGGAATGACTGCTTAAACTCTTTGGTCTCACACAGTCTAACTTTCTAACCTGTGGTTCTAAAACATAATGCAGTTTTAAACATGAGCTTGTGTTTGGAAAGGCTACAAACAATAGACACCTACCTCCAAACTCCTGTATTGCCCCTGACTAGTAACCCATACACACTGCTTTGGCATGTTGAGAAATCCATTGGTTGAAGAGTCAATTTTCTTGAAACTGGTTAAAAAATATGATACAAAATGAGGGCGGATTTCAAATTTAAGACATATATATTTTTGAGTTGTCTTAGAAAGGAGCAGACAAAGTGGATCACATCACAAAAGGATCCCTGAGGATGTGATCATGTGACCCTTTGTAGTCATCCTATAGAAGGGGCGTCATGGTGAGGATGTGATGCACCATCAGGAGGAAGTCGGTGGGTGCACAGTGTGGAAGCAGTGCAAGATATGAAAACCCTTACTGCGCAACCCTGAGGTCAATTTATACCGAATAACTATGATCTTGAGTTGACTGAATGACGACTGAGTCCGTGTGTCAGGAGTCGTGAACCGGCGACACATGACAGCAGTCTTAGTGAAATTGAAACACGGCGGTGGATTTTTATCTCGAAAATTCGCCGTCTACATGCTTTGTCTCTTTATGACAGGCAGGTCTGATAAGGCCTGAGGTATGTCCCGAGTGTTGGGGGAGAATTTTATTGTCTCAAGTAATTTGTTCCATCCGGGGTATAAGGATGTCAGGCTCCGAGGGAGGTTCGCGTTCTCCTTCTAAATATCGTTAACACCTGGAGGTCACAGGCTCTGCACTGTCTATTCACAGCACATCAGAAAAAGAGCTCAAAATACCATTAGTATTTCATCATTAAGTCTATTATTTACGCAGGAATGTCAATTTGCATAGCGTGTCACGGCCAGCCGGAGGGCGGCGGAGCGTCTGTCTGTCTCTATTTGTCTAAAGACAGGAAGTGGTTGACATACTCAGGAGGTGTGAATTTCCTACCCGTGATTAATCCAGCCCCTTCCTGTGGCGGCAGCCTGCCACCAACATTTCCTGGGCCCCAATTTAACTCTGATCAACACGTTTCGCAGCGAATGCCATCTGGTGATTCGATTCTGACAAATTACCCTCGTGTTGTGCTTGATAATGGCCCGAAAACCAACGTGTTTATTTGCCATTGCCGCTTTTTACATCATGTAAACGGAGGGAAAATATTGACCCGATTTGCCACGGAGCTGACGTTAAAGTGAGACAGGCAGCAATGCTAAATAAGGTTGTCGTTCCATGTTTTCTCCTCCTGGGGGGGGATTTGTGCTTGAGTTGTGTTTCCGATGGTGAAACTTCACCGGCTTCGTAGCGCCTCACCTGGAGGTTTCGCCGCCGCACAAGTCAGGCCGGATCGGGGTTGTGCGATGAGGAGCGGTGTTGAGCTTTAACCAGGCAGAGCCTCTAGTAGTCTACTGTTATATCCGCCTGCGTCCACATCAAGCAACACCCAGCCTCCGAGCCTTCTAGCCACCAACTTCAGGCGTCCTTCCTTTCTCATGTTGTGTTCTTTGAAGAGCTGTTGTTTCACAGGAAAAAAAGGCGCTCAGAGGAAACATATAAATACCAAACATGCGTGGGATGACCGTGCCGATGTGCTCATAAAGTACGCTAAATGTGCACACACACACACAGTAGGTGCACCCAGGCTGGGTAAATTGGCAGTGGTTTGCTTTCCAGGCGAAGTTGAAATGAAAATATTCTGTGTGCATTTGTCTACAGACCACAGCAACCTCATTGAAGATAATCACCAATTGAGAAAAGAAGCCACCGCGAGCACTGCTCCTGGTCTCTAACAAATACCTGTGGGGAGCTGAATTGCAATCTTTTGCTGTAATGATAAAACATTACAGACTCCCTGTGTGTGTGTGTGTGTGTGTGGCCACCAACCCACTGCACACACACACACACACACACACCAGCGAGAGGCCATGCATGGCTGGCTTCCCGCCTCTCATGCATGGGCTACCTATGTTTAATTTCCATTCTCCTGCCACATCGGCCGCCCTGTAAATTATTAATGTCCATCGGCGGTGGTTCATTTTCGAGGCTCCGTGTTTGTGTCGGTTGAGAGAGGAAACAAACGGAGATAAGAAAGTATAAACAGAGAGAGAGGGAGAGAGGAGAGGAGGGGGAGGATGTAAAAGTGAGTGTTGGGAGAAAATGAAAGAGGTTTGAAATGAGGGGAAAAGGGGAAGAAGGAGGAGGGGGGGGCATCTGTGCTGTTTGTCATGCATGATAAACGAACACAGGGACGGGAGAGGAGGGAGGGAGAAGGGGGGGGGGCACTTCTGCTCATTTCTGCGTAATAGAGAGATAGTAGTAGAAGAGGGCCCGGAGCGACCGAGGGAGGAAAGAGAGGAAGGTGTGAAAACCCGAGAGGTAATCAAACAGGGGGGAGCGGATCCTGACCTCCGTGTTATGAACGCCACGCTCTTGCTTCAGGTGGCGTCCTGCGGGTCAGGGGGGCGCCGCGCGGCGACTGAACGCCCCCCTCCTCCACCTCCGCACGCGCTCCTCCCCTCTCTCGCCTCCGCCGCCTCTCTGAAGGCTTGCGCACGAAGGGAAATGTTATATTTAGCTGAGACCAGTATTTTGTTTGTTCACTAGAAGCAACACTGCCCTTGGAAAGCAGCCAGAACACTGCAGCACGGCCCCCTCTGCCTCTCTCTCTCTCTCCAGTCCTCTCCTCTCATCCCTCCACTTTGCTCCCTCCATCAACCCACCCCTTCTCATTCTTTCTCTCCATCCTTTTTCCTCTCATCCTCCTTTTTTTTTGAGCACAAACAAGTCCAGCGCCACAGCGAGGAGTCGGCAAAAAACAACATCCTCCTGCAGCACACAGGAGGAGGGGGATTTATTGTGACACGAGGAGATGTTGACGAAAAAAATTAAAAATTGGCTTTTCTCCTTTCCCGAAGCAGTCAGAGATAAGGGAGACGCAGAAACGAAGGAAGGTTGTCGTTTTTGGTTTTCTGATCAATAAGCTACACGACGTTTCCATCCTTCACTCCAGATACAAAAACTTCAATACAAAGGCAATCAAAACTTTTTTTTTTTCTGCTGAGCTGAAAATGTTCAGTTCTTGTTTTCCTCATTTGACTTTATTTTTTTTTTTTTTTATATCTTTCTCTGATTCATCACCTTGGCAACAAAGTGATCGTGATGGGAGAGTGGGAGTCGTAATTTGGAGCGCTTGGTGTAAAAGCTCAACATTATGAAAGAGTGTAAATGTGTTACTGACCTATATTCTCAACCCGCATATAGAAACCCATCCTCAGAACCAGATCCCTCCTGTATCGGCCCATCCATCTGCTGTAAGTCCTTCTCCCCGGAGCCCAGTGGGAGGTAATGCCGCGCTACTTCTATACTGTGACAGGTGGAGCCAGACTGTAACTTGATTCATGGATAAACTGTCACAAAGCGATTTTCCTTGCGCCTCCCCACGTCTCCCTCAGGTGTCCTATCGTGTGCCACTGTGTGCGTTTACATGTGCCTCCGTGCGTGAGCGGTCGCATATGTGTGGGTTTGTCTGACACATTAATCATCAGCGTAATTATATTCAGAACAATGGGTCCGAACAGTGTCAGTCCCAATTACTGTAACCGCCGTGATTCACGGTGAGATCGAGGTGAAACCCCACAAACAGTCGCACCAACAGCCAGGTAAAGAAACTTCAAAGTGGGTCAGACGCAACTTCGAATGTTCAACTTAATAACCTCAAAGATTCTTTGGAATACCTTAAGGCAATAGTTTGTTTTTAAAAACATTTTTTTTTTCTTCCAACAGAATTCCCCAAACCAGGAGGTAAATATGTTGAAGAGTGAAAGCATGAAATGATTCAATATGGGATTTATTTGACCATTATTTTTCATTTTTTAGATGTAGCTTATCTACGTTTTTTTTTTATGGAACAGGCTTCACTTCAGTGTTCCAGCTTTAAAATACGTCATGGTCGCTGAAGTGCACATCATCGGATATCCGACACGAGAAGTGACATCTCGTCTCATGAAAGAGCTCGAGTGCAAAACAATTCCCCCACAGCGGTGACTGTTAAATTATGTCAAACCCGCTATGAAAAATTAGCCTGATGATCAGACTAAATTGCCATTTAATTTCACTTGACTCTTCCAACCTGACACCGTTTTCACATTACAAATCAGTAACGAGTGACGAATGACCTGCCAGCATCATTATCCGTTGACACGGCAGCTGAGGTAGCAAGAGCACATTTATCAAAGGTGTGTGTCGATTTTAACAGCTGTTATCTTTGTGTGTGTGTGTGTGTGTGCAACATGAAAATTACAATGACTAACTCAGAGTTTAGTGTGAGAAATATAGCTTAGATTTCAGCCTTTTGTTAATTTAAGGATGAGGGCACTGAGTTCATGTCCTCACAGTGAACTTTGCCAAAATATTAATAATCATTTTTACAGAATTCTTTATGGATAATCAAACCTTTTCTCTCTAAAGTACTCAAGAGTGACTCTAACCTCCTCCTAGTTATTCAAATACATTCACCTTCATAAAGAGGTCAACTAATATTTTTCGAATTTCTTGAGATTCATCATTTCTAAATTGTCCTTTTGTGTGAAATCATAAGCATCTGTTTGACATGAGTCTTTATCCTTGACAGCAGAACACACCTGGACTGTGCTCCATTGAGTGTCACAGCACAGAAGTGTGACACAAGGTCCGACACAGTAGGTGCATAATGGTTCTTTTGATATTTTCAACCCAGTGTTGAAGCAATGTCAAACACGATCCTTCACATTTCAGAAATGTCGAGTGATGAACCCTCATGAAGAATTTCCCAAAATGAACATATATGTCCCTAATGGCATCCAAGCACAATAGGGAATAAATGTTTGCAACACACAAGGTTGATGACACACAAATGACATGGATATAATGGCACATGCACCAACTGTGTCTGGATCCAAAATCTCATCACATGACTTCCTCTCAGTCAGTTGTGGAGTCAATAACGAAGGCTTATACTTGGAAAACAAATCGAACAGCTGGCAGGGGAAAGGTAGTGTTGAAAAAAAACCACTTCCTCGACAGCCACCGTGCAAATTGATATTCTTTCTGTTCAAATGAGTGATGAGAATTTGATTTCACTTCCAATCTCTGGCGGGAGCTTGTGTTTTTTTTTGTTGTTGTTGGTTTTTTTAACAGCACACATTACAGTCCCACGTGTTACGCACATAAATTCATTGGAAAGAAAACCAGCAAAAATGATTCGTCACCATTCCCATCCTGTTCTCTACTATCACTATTACTGATATGGAACATTTTCTGAACAGTTGGTAATTGAGTTTGGTGGACTCATGGCCTCCAGCGCACTCTCAATAGATGCCGGCCAAAACCATTATTCAGATTTTCTGGAAATGAACCATCTATGAACACGGCCGAGGGATATATATATATAAAAAAAAAATGGATTCAAAGCTTTTAAGGAAATTCCTCCCTCCCTCTCTCTTCCTCTTTTGGTTTCTCTCAGAGAAGAATAGCCGGCCTCGGCCTACGAGCTGCGAGCTTTGTAGTTCGGTGGTGGTGTACTGCTGCAGAGCCAACAGAATTTCACTGTGTCACTTTAACCCAAATGTTTTTTTGTTCTGCTGAACTCTGCCTGCGCATGCTGAGTTATTTCCTCTCCCTCAAGCCCGGGGCACTGGCCGGCACTAAAGCAAATAGAAAGCCTAAAACTAGATGTGACTGAGATGGCACAGCACTGCAGGCATGGACGCAGATGAATACACACACAGGTTAAAGAACATTTCTTTTTTTTTTTACCATTGTGGAGCTGTTTAATGCTCCTCATTTCTTTCTGCTTTTATACTAACACCTAAACACTTAAAGTCTCTCATGTGTGTTTTCATTTTACTGATAACTTTCATTTAAAAGACAGTTTGTTTTTCTTTTTTTGCAGAACGTAAGACATGAAGATCAATAACATCTATTCTTTAAATATAACCTCAATAGAATAAAGACTGAAAACAGTAGGAAATATCTCTCCTGGTTTCATCCAATGTTCAGAGAATGAGCAGATCCTCTTTAAAGCTCATTAGTTAACATGTTGCATCTGTGTATTTACATTTGTATATTTACAGACAGGAGACTCAATATTTTCATCTACTGTAATACACAATTTATAGATGACATCTCAAGCATCCTGTACCTGGATAAACATGGGTCTCTGTTGGTGACATCACAGATCTGATTGCAGCCTGAAGCTGTTTGGTCACTGCACCAGAAGACAAACAGCCAAACATCTGTATTTTAGCTGTTTAGTCACAATAAAGACAATTTAGCTATTACTATCCATGAGCTCAAACAAATACACAAATTAATGATATTTATTAACAACAGTATAGGTGAGACAGGCTCTAATTCGCTCCCTCACCCACGCAGACGATTCAGTGGTGGCACTGATCGGGGATCAGTAAATGACAGCATGTGATGCCTGGTGGTGGTGCCGCAGTTTGCTGGAGTCATTTTTCCTTGCTGCTTTAATGAGACAGAGCTAATCTCAGTGTAATTTTAGAGTTAACTTTGGCTGCAGTCATAAGGAGGACGGATGAGACAGACCATGGATGTACAGGAAGTCCAAGAGCGGGAGGTTAGTTCACCGACTGCACACTGTTAAAGATGCATACGCTCCTTGGAGAGAGAGATGCATTTACACTTCAACGCCTGATGAGAATGTGTCTCATGCAAGCAATAGATTTGAATTTGTCTTGGATGTTTCTTAGATGCATTTGCACATTGCTTTTTTGAGATGAGAAAGCTATCTAGTCCACCCAAAATGCACAAAGTGACTAAATAGAAATTGGATCTTATTTTCGGCGACAAAAAAAAAATCCCCTGAAAATGTTGAACTAGGCCTTTAATATAATACTTAAATTGAGTCACAAGCCTCTGAAACAACTTTCGGGTTTGTGGTTCATTGAGGTGTGAAAAATACCACACACACCACATGTATCATTCTCAGTATTTTTTTCATTTTCTCTACAACGATGAGAAACAAGACTTGACATAACACCATGATGGCGGAGATGAAAACACACACAGAGCTGAACTGCTGCATCCTTGGCGGCCGGGCTCCTTTCAGCCGGCTCTGAGGTCTTCCACCTAAACATGCTTATCGCAGTGAACAGACAGAAAAGACTGTGACACATGCTTTTGTCTTAACCCACGTCCACCACTCCTGCCACTCTGTCTCTCTCTCCACCACCCCCCTCCCTCCTTTTGAATTCACTTCTATTATCACGGACGCTTCCAGAACAAACAAATGGGTATCCACCAATTAGTGCTGTCAGCCGGCGTCCCCTGTGAACCTTCCTGTTTGCTGGAAAATATACATGGGCTTTAAAGGGCCGCCGTGCTTGTGGCCACGCTGACGGCGAAAATGCCAGAACATCGGCGTGATAGCGAGGCCTGGGAAAGCTTCCAGTGATACGGCCCACAGCGTTCCCGACGAGCTCCTGGGCCACGACGGGAGGGGTCTGAGGCCGTCAGTGTCATATCTAGAAAAATAATTTAATTATTTTACTGTCTTGTCCTGTGATTTCATGTCTTATTGTGAAACTAACTTCCCCTCTCGTTTCAGGTTGCTTGCCCTTCCTTTTGTGTTTAAGTCTGTGTCTCCCCTTGTCTTGTGCCAGATTGTCTTGTCTCGTCATGAGTAAGTCTCTCCAGCCATTTTCCATGTCACGTCTCGACCTTGTCTTTGTTAAGTTTTCATTTGATACTTTGTCTTGCCTTTTTGCCAGTTTGTTCCTCTTCAGAGTGATTTTGAGTTCTTGCATTTTTTCACGTTTTGACTCTTTTTGTTTCCTCGTTGTGAGTGACTTCCATTTGATACTTTTAATAAACACTCTTATTTTGAAGAAGCCCCTCTCTGAGTCTTGCATTTGGGTTCAGTGTATTCTCCAGCCGTGTCAGTCAGAGGCGAGAGGTCTGGATGGCACGTTAGGGGAGTCGTTTGTTAGCCTGGCTGCATCTCCGCCCCGAGTCCAACTCAACGCAGCCTCCTGCAGTCTGAGGCGTGCAGCAGATCCTCTCTAGAATTATCCTTCCCTCCCTTCTGCCTCTCTCAGTCCATCGTGCACACACAGCTTTTAGAGACTTAATGTAAATCATCCACAAATTGAGGCGCATAAATCCAAGGAGTCAAGCGTGTGCGTGAGCAGGAAATGAACTTTTCCTGCAGAAGGAAACGCTAACGCCGAGGGTCAAGTGAGGCTTCTATTCTCCCCTGTAAATTTGATTAACGATCTCGATGCGGCGGCGCTAATGCCGATTTCCATACGTGTGTTTAACGCGCGCCTCACGTCGTCATTAACAAAGTCTTGGCGTGCCACCTAATGAACGAGTCAAGACTTCACGTCCTCCCCCCTAAATGAAGATGCATGATCACATATGGAAATGAAACAAAGGTTCCAACCCTGATCTGTGCTGCTTCTCTCTAACACACTTGCCAGAGCTGTCGTCTCACAATCTGGTGATGAAAGCGATGGATCTGATGTTGTGTTTTGGAAGTTTACTGCAAAGCATTATATGAAACAGTTGCATAATTTGCATAACTTTGGCGTTATCCATCTTTTTTTTCTCTCATTTTGCATTCAAACACACACACTGAACGTACACATCTAACCATGCTGCAGCTTTTTTTTTTTACAACAGCCTCCTCTCCACCATGCTGATTGATGACTCCTGAGCTGAAACCTGCATTGTAGCTGACTTGCAGCATTGCCTCACCTACAGTAGTAGTTTGAATTGTTTATGGCTGCCAGCTGCTACATCTGCATTGGGGACAGTCGGTCTATTCATCACAGTTTGCATGCACACAACAGAGAGGAAGTGGTTAAGCATAATAAATGTGAAGTAAAACACTGTGAGTTTATTGTAGGGAAACATGCAGGAGCTTCATAAAAATTGAAGGTGGCGGTGGCGGCGGCGGCGGCAGCAGTGTAGCGGTGATAGTCGGGTGGCTCCAGGGGTTCCAGGGGATGGCATAAATTTTTTGCTGTATTTGGTTAAACTCCCGCAGTGTGAGCCCACCCACGGGCCAGTAAACAATCTTCAGGCATTTTGAGGTAATTATAACACTATTAGTACCATAACAATCTGGCGAGAGCAGCAGCAGCTACATCAGAAGTGACACAGAGCAGATGACCATTAGCAGTTGTCAGCTCTGATGCAGGGATGCGGCGTCCTGTCCTCTCGTCTTCGTCCGGCTCTCTAGCACCTCAAAAAATATGAGAAAAAGGAATAAAGCGTCTTAACTTCTCTTCATACAAAAGCGAACCCAGTGGTGAAATGTGCTAAACCGGTGATAGTCCACGTCTTTTCTTCTCAGCCTCCTCCTCGTCTCAGGCTCATCTTTATCACCATCGCAGCTGGGCGTAGCAGTCCCGCTTTCACTATATCTTCTCCTCAGCCCCTCTCCACTTCCCATCATGCTTCATTTCCCTCTTGATCGCCCCTGCACTCCTCTGCATCACAGTTATCCACTTTTGAAGCTTATTTCCTATTTCGCCCAAGAGCCTTGAGTATTCTCGCATAAAAGCCCCCCCCCCCCCACTTTTTTTCCGAGCTGATTATTCTCCCAGATATCCCCCTCAAAATATCTGTATGGAATCAGAGTAAACACTCAAACATACTCTCAGAAAAAATTACCAGTACCCAGCAACGCATGCCAGGTTTTTCTGGTTCAGATGTATGCCGGGTTTTTATGCACATCAACAGGGAATCAAGCTTCCTCCGTGTCCCCGCGTGATTTTCCCAGGCAACCGCATTCCATCATGACTTATCAGGGGCCGCAAATTCAACATTACGAGCGAGAGTCGCCACAGTCGCACCCCGCTCCACGCCATCTGAATCACCTAATTTCAATATCATGCCATAAGAAAGAGCGCACTTTGACAGCCTCAGACAGTTCTTTATTGGTAACTGGGGCACTGCGGGGGGAGAAAAAAGTGTATTTCTTCGAGCCATCTGTGGGTGAGTCATGACCAGAGTACATTACAGATTGATATGTCATTATCAAACACTGGCCTTCTGGCTGCGAAGAAGAAGAGAGGGACGGGTGGACCGGGTGCCAAGGATGGAGAGAAACTAGGATGATGATGATGACGGAGGGGGGTGAGGGCAGTGGGAAAGATGAGAAAACGCAGAGGAGAAATTGAAAAAAAGAACAATTTCTGAGGGGGGTCAGGGAACAGGACCCAAATGCAGACAATTGGGTGTCATCTTGAGTTGTGTCACTGATACCAAAATACATGCTTTTCAAAATAAACCGCCTCGGGCAACATGTTACTAAATCTGATCGTCTCACTCATTATAAATTACTAATTGAAATAGCAATTACTTTACTAATAAGTTACCAGCAAATTGATTAGTTAAGGCAACATTACTTATCACATTCATTTTGTTACTTAGCACAACTCCATCAATGGAGGCTTTGAACAACAGGCCTGTTTCATTTTTGCTTGTCTGAGCAGAAAAGGAGCAGCTGATACTAATAATGTTAACGATGGCTCCTCTCGATTCAAGTAACCATTATTTACACCTGTGTTTTTCTCTACTGTGACAATGTCTTCTGTAAACTCCTGAGCCTCAAATCTTCTGTATTTAACACAAGAAGTAGAAAATGAGATTGTATTTTAACAAGCAGCCGGCCGACAGTTTAAAGGTATTTAGTGGCCATTAACAGCTTGTGTTTGCTTTGTCGCAGTGACTGCATGCATCACTCCAGAAGTACTCAATCTCATAAATGTATTTAATATTTGATCTCATCATATTTACTGATTTTGGTAAATATCTGCTTATTCTGAATTTCCAGCAACATGTTTCAAACAAGTTGGGACAGGGGCAACACAAGAGACGATAGTGGAACTGAGGAAAAATTTATACCTGCTCAGTTTGCTAACCTGTACCTTCTGCCTGAAGGCATCGGCTCAGACTCTTTGCGAAGGATGCCGTTTGGGTCACAGGTGATTTTAAGGCCCCTGCTTCCCCGCTGTCTCCTCAAATATCTCCCGGAGAGAAGATGGGGGCAGCATGCCAATTATCTTTCCGGGCCTTCTGATCAGGTTTCGGAGTTGTGATGTGAGTTTAACGGACAGGTTACCGAACCATGCTGCAATGCCATAACAGATAATAGATTCAATGGCAGCACTGTAGAGTAATAACATAATGCATTTATCCACTCGATGGATCTGAGCCTTCGCAGAAAATACAGGTGCTGACTAATTTGTGAACAAACAGTCCTCTTGATGAGTCCATTGTAACTGAGAGTCAAAATGAATAGTTAAGTTCTTGTATGTTGTTGCTCAACTATCTCCTCACTGATTAAACCTGAGCTGTTTTCATCACCGATTAAAATATTTTTTGACATTTAACATCATGTTGTGCCTTTAACTCCACTGCACAACCTCTTCCATCTCTGATTTATGCATAGCAACATCAGTAAACTGAAAATGGCTGTATCATCAGAAAACTTAATGTAGTTGTTCATTGAGTTTATTCATTGAATCAGGAAATATCTAATCATAGGAAGGTACCAAAAAACGGAGAGTCTTGCCAAGAATAAGACGCCAGTTTTTGGCACTTTTACAGTGTTTGATGTGCCCATTTCAGAAGGCGCCCATAAAATTATTTATGTTGAAAACTGTGCAGCCCTGTTTCATGCCAAAAACAGACCTGCCCATCCACTGGAGGAGACGGTGTCAGTGTCATGCTTTGCCTCGCCTCGGCAATGAAAAGCACACGTGTATGAAGGCGCGGTCTCAGCGTGGGCATTAATGATGGGAACAAAAGGACGGATGTAGCATAAAGAGTGAGGAAGTCCGTGTGGGAGGGAGGAGGCTGGAGTGGATGGTTGGGTCGATCCAAGGACTTTCACACAGGAGACTGTTTGAATCCTGTGTGAAACCAAGAGACGATGTCGATCATTTTAAGGAAGCTATTTTAACCCAAACCATCTTTTCCTAAACCTGACCAGGGAGGGTTGGGGCCTAAACCAAGCTGAAGCACCTGAAATGTTTCTCAATAAGTTTTATTCCTATAAGTCTAACAGCATGTTGTCGCTAACATGGCTACTGAATGAGAACGTGCATGGGGCAAAATGTGACACACATGGTGCACCAGCCAGTCTATTACATGCTTTGGTATATAACCTGGAGATGAGGAAGTCACATGACCCTTTGCCATTTGTGTCCAACTGTGTCTGCTCCTCATTCATCAGTCAAGACTTTGCTAACAAATATTATATATTTTTTGGGTTGGGGCGAGCTTGTGCACCTTGCTGTTACTAGTTCATTATACGCAATGGTAGCTCCACATAAAAAGCAAGAAAGCCGGGTTTGAATAAACACTGAGCCGCTTTACGACTGAAAACTCAGCGGCAGATGAACCGTGCCGGCGATGGCTCTGCCGGGAAATGTAGAGATGGAGTGAAACAAAAGGAGAGAGAGAGAGTGATGCTGAGTGATGGTCGGGCTTGGTTTTATTGTGCTTCACCCTCCAACCCTCTCAGAAAAGACTTTTCACAATGAGCTGTTAATACCACCTCTCTTTCTCAACCCCCTCCCCCCGTCGCCGTCGCAATTTTTATACACACACATATTTGCTTTGTGCCTTTTTTTCTGAATGCTCCGACTCAGCAATACAGTCAAATGTAATATTCAAAGTACCTTCGGTGTATGAGGTAATACACCAAGCATTCTATTTTAACTGCAGTTTCTTATTTGCTCACCGGGGTTGGACTTTGTAATAAATCCTCATATAGCTTCAGGCTTGTCATATATTTTTCTTTCATTTCTTTGCTTTTCATTTCTTCCCAACGCCCCCATCCCTCTCTTTCTCTCACACTCCGGCAAAATCCCTGTTCTCTTTCAAGTGCTCTGCTAATCTAGTCTAAGAGAAGTGATCTGTCAGTTGACACACGCAACAAAAAAAAAATGTTTTCTCCTTTTCTCTCTCCAACCTCCTCCTCCTCCTATTTTCCTTATTCTCTCCACCTCTTGTTATTAGGCTGAGAGCTCACGATGACTAAAACACATGCTTAATCACACAAGATCACAACAGCTGTTCCAGGAAGGTTTTTCGTGATAGAAGGTTGCTGCGCGACAGCTCGACAGGTCTCTCTCTCTCTCTCTCTCTCTCTCTCGCTCTCTCGTTCTCTCTGTCTCTGTGGTGATTGGCGTCCCTTTTCTAATGCCACTCGAAGCTTGGAAAAAAAAGAAGAATGACTCAGGACAATTTCGTGTGTCACCGCAAATGGCTCTGACAGCACATCTGAGCATTCTGTGATGTGCCGGTGACTCAGGGGAGCTCGGAGAAAAAGGAGGTCACACAGGGGTCCCGTGTCGGCCTTTAGATATGCATATAGCACCTGCATGAGTGCACAACGCTGATATCAGTCAAAGTCAAAATTAGGAAGGCACTTGCAATGATGGCTCCATTAAAGTCAAAGTGGCTTTTTCTTTTTAAATTTTGCACAGCGATGATTCAATCCCAGAAAAGGAGCGCAGAAGTGAGAGAGCACGACGAGCATCTTGCATTTGTTTACAAGCCAGCGACGCGTGTCTGCGAATGATACCATATCAGACAGCACACGTCTAGTCATTTGGCTACTTTAAAATGCGAGTCCTCTTATGAAATGATTACACTCGGTAGCCCGTTGCCAAGCCTAATTACCTTATTTAGCATTCCCTCTGAATCTCCATGATGTAAGGGCAGCCTGCATAGAGCATTTTGGTCGTGATGTCTATAATGAGTTTCCACAAAAAGTGGAAAATTATGCACTGCGCGCATGTGTTCGAATGTTTAGACTCAGCAAAGGGGACTGAACTCCCTTGATATAAGTCAACTAACATTAATCTTGTTTTTAGAAGTAACCGCCGGCCGGCTGGCATGTCGGCGGCGAGATTCAAGCGAAGCACGCGTCTGGAATTCAGAGCCCATTAGAAGCTAATTTTCAGCAGGAATGCTGATGGAAAAGCTGATGGAACATATTAATCCTGCATAGCTTTTGAGTGAATAGCTATTATTTGCTGTGTTTTTCAAACGCTTGCCTGGTATTTCTCGATATTACATTCCTGTCGGTGTTTGGACCTGAGCGTGCAAGCAAGGTGCATTTCAGTTGTCAGCCCCTCCAGTCAGTGACATTAAACACATAAAGTCATACATTCCTGATTCTACCTGGGATATAAAATGTGAAACTGGCACAGAGTGTGCTGTGTTTAGGACTGTTACCAGGAAGGTTTGACATCCGGCTATAAATCAGTATCCAGTAGATGCAAATATTAGTATTTCAACAGGATTGTGCAAACTGAGATCAAATTCCATTTATGGTGTGAAAACTTATACTACAATTAGGTAATATTTTAGTACCATCTAGTGTAAAGGTAAATTTTAACACTAAAATAATAGATGGTATCAAGACAAGATACAACTGCCTGCAAAGACGCGGTCGTGCCAGCATTGGCAGGTAATCGAATGATGTAGCTGTCTGTCAGAGGTCGTGTCTCATACTGTATAACTGAGTTTACCACTGATTTGATGGGACTTGATGTTCCACGGCTACAGCAGAGAGGACTATTTCTGTACCAGAGTGCCGCACACAATGTCATCTCTGCCTTGGTTTTACCTTGTGTATGTACCAGACTATGCCAAGTACAGTGTTGGGTGGTTAGTTAAAGCAATTTTTTTCAAGTGGGTGATTCTGATGTCTGGAACAGCACTTGAAAAAAAAAATCAACTTTAGAAAAATGAATATCAAGCAATAACAGAATATGTGGACTCATTTGTGCAGGCCTGCTGTAACTTCGATTCATATGTAACAGCTGATTGAACCAACGATGAACCTACTTGGGTCTGACTCACTCACAGCTGAGTGACTTCACTGTGATGATATTAATCAGGTTTCACATTTGTGCCACAGTATTTGTCAACTGAAATACGTCAGTCTCTTAAAGGGCAGGAGGAGATGGGTTAGTGAAGAGGCTTTGAAGACTGGCCAATCTAACAGCAGACATTTTGACTTGTCAGAGCAGGACAAGCACAGGCGTAACTGATAAGGTTTAGAACTGCTCATCTTCATTTGAGTGTGTCACTAACCTGTGGCAGTAAGATAGTATACACAGTACTAAGAATGAAGGCTTCAAGCTCAAAATTGCCACGAGGGACCAGGGGACACGTCCCCCAAAAAACTTGGCTTCCATCAATACAGGTTCGAGCTCCTACTTTTCTGTCTTTACTTACACTCAGTTTGGGTGGAGGTGCATTCATTCTACTAATTGTACCACAAAAGAAGGAGGTAATGAATTGATAAGATGCAGGTTCAAGGTGAGCACAGAGGCATTGAATTATTCAAACAACACTCCCATAACAATATTGTTGTTGCATGTTGCAAGTTATTACAGTATTGACACATTAAAGTTCATTATTTCAGAATTTGTTTGGGGTGAAAAAAAAGTGTGTAGAACCTTCATTTCAGTCTCTCCTTGGGTTACTAACATTGGTGATCATAGATAACCAGTATCATGACACTGGTTACGTCAACACTGGAGTTTACAAGTGGAAGAGACAGGTTGCTAACCATTACATTACACAACATAATCAGAATCATTAATGAAGTATTGAGATAAGATAAAACAGTCAGGTGACAGTACTGACTGGAAATATTGGTTCCAGTGATAAATATGATTCAATAAAGTACAATATAAACATAAGTAGAACATAATAAGAGGCTTTAGAAAAGCTAAATCACATTTCCAAAAAAGGAGCAGGCACAACCTCCTCCCTGATGAGCAACCTTGGATGATAGTGTTTTAATTTAATGTGATTGCAAATGTTTGTGTCTGGGGTCTGTGCTGTAGCTGCATCTATGCTAAGCCTTAAATATCTTGTTTAGGCAGATCTATGTGTTTGCAAAGGAATGAATCACAGTCGGGAGGGTCAGTGTCTGACCTTGAAGTCTCGAGTGTGGCCACAGAATTTGGCTGAACTGATTTTCAAATCCAAGCAAGTAGTGTTTAAATAACTTCAAATATACGCTTTACTGTACACACACCTGGTTCCCCAATATTAATCTATGAGGTAAATGCATTTTTAGAAGTTATTTCCAGCCAATCAGGCATCTCCTTTTTACCCCCGTGCTGTCACCACCGCTCTAATGATGCGTGAAAGTGTTTAACTCGCTCACCTTGACATTGCGTAAGCGCGCCCGTGTCTGTGTATTGTATTAAAGATTGAGAGTGAGAGAGAGAGAGGGCGAACGATCCGAAGAAGAGCGAGACGGGAGCGAGAGGAGGAGTGACACAGAAATGGCATGGGTGACACAATGAGGGAGGGCGAGTGTGATGGAGAGAGACAGAGGGATGATGATGATGTGTGCTGCAAGTGTCTTCTGTGAAGCCGTGCTCTCAGAAGTGAATCACCAGCTAGTGCACAGAAGGTGTCCCAACCCCGACGCTGCCACGAGTTGTGCGTGACACATTTTACAGCAGTATTTCGTAACATTTCATTAAAGCCAACAACGTGTGTCTCGGCCTCGATGCATTCTAGCAATGCATTCCCTTTGGTCTTTGGTCGTTTCTTTGCAGATGATGTGTTCCAGTGGTGATCGTGTTCATCAGTAATCCTGCCAATGAAACCACCTTTCACACTGAGACAGCTCCTGCCTGTGCGTCTACACTTAGCCAGTTCTCCACCTCTGTAAGTCGCTCGTTGCTTAGTTGTGACACCTCACATTGGGTGAACAGCGTTTCCTGTGAAGGCTTACGTAACCGCCACGGAGAGGAGAGCGAGGTGACGATCCAGGCTATTGATAATGAATTGAGGAAATAATAATCAATGATAAAAAATAATTGTGATAGCAGCCCTAGTTAGCATCAAACACAAAGTGCAACCATAAATCAAGATCTTGGGCAAAGTGAAAATTTGAACTGATGATCATGTGAATTCATTCTGTAAGGATCATGAAGATAAAATAAGAGATAAGATAAGATGTTCCTTTATTAGTCCCACAACCAGGGACATTTACAGAATTACAGTAGCAAGATAAATAGTATGTTAAAAAAAAAACAATATAAACAAGAGATGTATAGAAGTATTGACAATTTGACTCAAAAGTATCAATAATTTGATGTACAAATTTTTCCAGGCAATCCATCCAATAGTTATTGAGATATTTCAACCTGGAGCTGAACACTGCCGCCTCTAGAGCCGCTAGTATGGCTATAAATAAAAAGATAAATCAAGATAACCCAGGTAGAATCACTACTCGGTCAAAGGTACAGTGCCTCTGTTGGACAAAATACAGAGTAATAGTCAGACAAATGGTGCTTTAACCAGTTTTAATGCTGTGGCCTTCAGCAAATAACATCTCAGCACTGTGATGATTTCTCTCTGTTTCCCAGCTCTCAGCCCCCTCTCCTCCTCCTCTCGCTCTCTTATCTAGGTTGGAGTCAGTGGGTTTTTTGGCTGGCAGACCGGCCAACAGATGCTGATTTGTTAAACCTGAGAAAGCACAGCGAGGCTCCTGAACGCTGCCCCATTCTCTGGCATGTTTTCCTCTCCCACTTTGTGCCGGTGTGGGTGTGCCGCAGAGCAGAGCGGAGGGAAATCGAGTGACCGAATCTTTGCCTCAGATCCATCTGCCGAGGGGAGGCGAGCGCAACTGGACTGTGTTCACACTTGACAAACCGCTGACTAATCCAGGCCAATTACAAAACAAGCATGTTATAGCTCGGCAAGAGAGATGGAAGTCGAATCCCTCATTTGTGAAACCGTGTGTGTTAAATGAACAACGCCATTATCATCGGCGCCGTCGACCGCACGCCGAAAATCCATTCGGCGGAGGTGCGCGGTCAACTTTACAGGCGTGTGCGGCATTTCTCACAACGGCACAAACAGATTCATTATTTGAGTCATAATTTTCCCCCCGTCGGCACAATTAATGAATCAGACTTTTCATCGTCACAGCTCAGTGGGACCGAACAGGTCGGGTTATTAAAAAGTCATTGCCGCTTCACTCTGTGATCTCAGGCAAAGGACTAAATTAGATTGGTAATGTATGATTGCCCTCAACTGGTCATTATATTCAAAGTTCATGTTCACAGCAAAATCAAGGTGAGAAATGTCTGCAGAGAGCTTCTTCTATTCTTTTAATAACAAACTTCTTTGTCGGAAACACTTTTTTTTTTTTTTTTTTTTACGCGTGCTTCATCCAAACAATTTCCTCATCCGCCGCAAGTGTGACATGAAGAACGTCTCCTCCTGGGCGTCTCATCCTCAGCGCTGACATCACGTCGGCGTCGTTGACAGGGGATGAAGCGGCGTAATAGCTGTTTGAATTGATCCCCGCGAAATGACACGACGCCCTGGCAGATGAGGCATTGTCCTTGTCCCGCGAAGACGCTTCGCCTTTTGAGCAGGAAGTGACTGTGAGTGGTGGATTTCACTTCCTGTCAGCATTAATCAGCAGAAGGGGGGGATTTATTTTTTACATCCTCTCGGCGCCATACTGAGTGCGCTTCCTGTCCTTATTTCCCAGGAAATAAAAAAAATAGTCACAGGCCCTCATGAATATTGCCGTCGGGGAAGAAGAAGAGAAGGGAGGAAAATTACTACTATATCCTCAGATTGCGTTCATGCTTTTGTCTCCTCGTTCTTATTCTCTCCCCGTTGCCCTCGTGATGTCTTTGCGAAACTTTATCTTTGAATCGCTTTAAAAGGACATTTCTCCTGAAGGAGAAGCAAAAAGTCAACAAGTCTTACGGCCTTATCTGCTGCTCATATTCCTCTATTCTCTCTGCCGCTCCCTCGTCAACCTCTACACCCCTTCCTTTCCCTCTAACTCAAGTCGTGGGCTTTTTTTTTTTCCGAAATTCATTTCAGCCTTGATGGATATACTAAGCACGGACGGCTTTTGATTTAGGCTTCTGATGCTGTCTGCCTCTCCTAACATCCACTTTGGGTGCAGCACTCCATCACATTGATTTCTCTGAAGATGAAACTCTGATTGAACAGACCTCTCCTGGCGGCCGAGGGGGCCCCCACGTGTGTCTTGCACTGTTACAGCATATGAAGGAGGACGCGCCCCCGCCGCCTGCCTGGCGAACGACGTGAGGCCAACGAGCCGGCGCACCTTCTACTGCGCGACCTATATTAAAATAAGGGTCTTTTATGTAAAATTAGTTCTCTCTCACTTCCTCTGAACCAAACTCTGCACTGTCAGGAAGAAGATGAATACAGAAACGTAGCACGCAATTAAATGGCTTCATCTCAGACGTTTGCTCAGTGATGCTTACAAAGTCTGATAGATAAAATCCCAAGTGACCCAAAGAGTAGAAATAGATTTTTTTTTTTTTATTATTTTGTCCTTTGCAAATCGCAGCTCATGTTTGCACACAGGACTCTTTGTACTTGGATTCTGCGACACACGATTCACCTCCGATGCCAACGTTCAGCGCCAGTGCTGGAAGCAGTGTGCCCTCTATGTAATGAAGCAAAAACGAAGGGTGTCGAGGTCGGGATGGGGGATAATGTGTAATGCGTTTGACCTTCACGGCAAAAGCCCAGAATTCACATCCTATCTACAAATATTAATGTTTTTTAACCCCAGTCTTTCCATTAACCTTAAAAGTACTTATCGTACTCACAGCAGCTGATTGGTGATTTGACATTAAAATCAAATGCAAATTAATATTTACTTTCCAGGCTGGTTTTAGTGTGTACATGCATGTTGTGGTGCATGTGTGTGTGTGTGTTCAAATGCGCCTGTGTCTTGTGCAGTCAGGCACATGCAGGTGGTGTGTCTGACATTAGAATGAAGGTAGCTTCTGCATAATTCAGATGAACCTGTCTCCTTTAGTCTCCTATACCCCCCTCCTTTCTCTCCCCCTGTCCCCATGTAACCCTCCCCATTTAGATGTAACTCTCACTTTCTTTCTCCCTCTCCGTGTGTATCTGTTTTGTCGTTGTTCTTTTGAAGATTTTCCAGCTCTTTCACCTTCAACAGATCATAATATATCTGCTGCGCCATTCACGAGCTCCGATCAGGTTGTGTGCCCTTCGTCTTAGTGATGGCTCATTACACCGGGCCGGCGCACACACACACACACACACACACACACCACAGTTTGAGGGGGAATTATTTGATGACTGGATTCTTTAATTATGCATGAATGCAACGTTGAGGCTCTAATTAAATAAATGTGGCGACTTCTTCAGTGTATTACTTATCTTGTTCTTTATCCAGAAATAAATGGATGTTGGAAGGAATTAACAGAAGCTCTAATGGCCTCTTGGTCATCATCAATGGGAAGCTTCTTTTATAAATAGCCGCCTTATCTTCATGAGGAAAGCGTCTCCTTGTGGGATGCAATCCACCTGCTCTATATCTCAGTGGACAAATACATATTCTAGACTTCTTCTTTTATGAATTAACTTGCAACTGCTGGTGCATTTTCACAGTTCAGTAGATGTTTGTGTCGCCCTGGTTCCTTAGGGACTTCATTCCCTGGTTACCAACAGACAATGTAATACTGCATAGGATCAATCCATCAGCTCCACTCTTATTCTCTTAAAAGCATTGCAGGCGTACAGACTTCTATAGCTTCACCACAAAAGCATTCCCCAAGAGAAAAATTGATTTTGTCCAGAAGGTGCAATGTTTTAAAGCACCAATGTTCCGTGTGGCACTGCATGTCTCACACTAATGTGAAGCGACAGTAGCTGGTGTCACTGATTTGGTTGAAATGTTGATATCAAAGCAGAGGGTCTTTTATACATAAATGCTTGACCAGGATGTGATATAAAGAAATCAGCACTGCATCATCTGATTTGAATGGCAGTATTATTTGTATTGCAGCATTTGCATTCAATAATCTGAGCGTTGTTAACATTATTCAGTGATGATCCACTATTCAAAATTCATTTTTATCGTCAATTAAAATTTAAAGATTGTTGCACACAAATATATCGTTGTACATTTCAACTGTTTACATTTTACTCCCAGTCATAAACATTGTATGAAAAGAGGGCTGTGTGCGTAAGCAGTCGAGGGGACTAAAGCACTGTGTGTTCCCAGTTGTGCCTTATGTCACCATCTGATCAAAGCCACATGCTCACACACACACAAACACACAAACGAAGAAAAAAAAAACAAGCATAAAAAATGCACACACATGCTTGCATTGGGTTGCTTTAGTACACCCTCAGGGTATTGAGTAAGCCTGCTTCTTGATGTTCCCCTGATCGTTACATTTATCACATTGCATCAGTAGAAAATCCTAAATAAACCTTTTAACAGGCTTCTCCTCAGTAATGCAGTAAATAGGCTGCTTATCCGAGAGGCCAATGGGTTTATCTTGGTCGACAAAGCCCATGATACAGACTTTTGTGGTGCGAGTTGCAGGATTGGAGCAAGTAAAAGGTTTTTCAGCAGTATGAATAGTCAGCAGTCACATACAGGAAATTATACGATTATGGACGTTTTAGAGTCAGTTTGATTCATTCAGATGTTACTCATGGAACATGTGTTGAAAAGCTTTCATGTATCTCAATTGTAATGTAATGTATCTTGATTCATGAAAGTAAAATCATGGGGTTCATGGGGTGAAATCATCACAATCAAAGCCACGAACAATATTTTGGGAAAAAAAAAAATCTAAATTTTATGGGTTTTTGCAATATATGCTTTGCAATCTGTCCAAAGCTTGAGGACAACTACCATAAACATTAATAAGGCATTTTAAGGTGTCATAGCAGAAAAAGTACATGTGTAATTAAAAACACTGATTATCACTACCTTCCCTCCGAGGGTCCTAATGTTGTGCATCTTGTCTCACCGGAGCAGTGGAGCAGAGCCATTATTAGCTGTATTAGTTCCACCTGTGCTTTTCCTGCAGTGATGAGTTTTTAAAAAGTATAGTCTTCGCTTAATTGAAAGTTGAAGTTGGCCTGTCTTATGCAGAATTATAATTCGTATTTAAAAAAAATGGGACATCCAGTTAAAAGTTTGCTTTGCAATTGTAGCGCTGCTCTTTGATTATTATTGTTTTATTATTATTATTATTATTATTATTATTATTATTATTATTATTATTATTATTATTATTATTATTATTATTATTATTATCATCATTTGATATTTTCTAATATGGTTCTGTAATACACTTGGTATTTAATTTAGAGTTTTTCAGTCTGACAGACTATTAAGATGTAGGTTTACTTCAAGTCATTCATCTTAGTTTGACATTGTCTCAAGAAAGCCAGAGGACTTTGACCCTAAAACAATGAACAACAGATGCAAATAGAAATGATCAAACATTATCACTATTATTAACTATTATTAACATCTGTGATGTTATATTGTACATTTTATTGTCTATATCATTCCATATCATTCATTCATTTTTGAATAAGATCTTCTGATTATTGTGGATATTCATTTTGTTACTCTTTCCCTGTATTGTTTTATCATATTTCCATACACCATAGGCTTTCTCCAGATGTGGACTCCTGCAATCAGCAAAGCAGGAAGTAAATAAACTGTTGAATTTACAAGTTAAATTAAAAAGTACAATCAATTTAAATTATTCTTATGTCACATTTATAAACTTTTGGGGGGTTTAACTGTTTTTTATTACATTACTTTTTCTTTGTTTGATGAGCAATAATGAAGTTCTAGCTCGATATTCCCTGAAAACCGAAGCTCGCGTATTTTGACCGTTGCGAGACGCCGTACTTCGGAATCCGGAAGCGTAGCCGCTGTCAACCAAACAAACAACATGGAAGCAACATTTTGGCGATAAAGACATTACCTACAGTTCATTTTAATAGTGCTCACTTTGACGTTTGTGCAGGAGCTGCTACTTGTTCTTTTGACACTTGAATACACCGCATTTGGACGCGAACCAGCGAGTTAGCTAACTGAAGGAAAGTTAGCAGGGAGGCTATGTAAGTTAGCAAACTTTCCGGCTGCCACATCGTCACAAACTGACAGCAGGGCCGCAGTCTCTGTCATAACTTATTCATATGCTGCCAAGCTAATTATTTAACACCTTTATTGTAACTGTTTAGCTGCTCATGTATGTTTACCACACTATTATTATTATGTCTAACAAACTATACTGTAGCTTATTCTGCCAGTCATACTCCTCTTAAGCCACTTTATTTAAGGATGTGTAAATGACGATCAAAGTGGTTTTAGCACAAAACAGGAGCTAACATTAGCTTTAACTAACTGCACATGAGTAACTAAAAAGATGCCTGATAGCACTGATGACAATAGATTGATGTTTATAACCTTTAGTAACACTGTTTTTGCCTTGTTCACAGGGGTTGAGTTTGGAAAGTGTCATCAAGAGGCCTAGTCCTCCATTTGCAACCTTTCTGTGCAAGTCCAGAGAAGGTGACTTGAGGAAATTAACTGATTTCAACTGCATTTGGATAAGTTGTTTTCAAGTCAGCCATGGCTCGGGAGGAAGAGGAAGAGGGACTGACAGCTGATGGACCCAAAGAGGTGGACATGTTCACATCAGTGCGCTGCCTGGGCTACCTGTCCAGCATCAACCTGCTTGTGGCGGTATGTGTTGGCATGTATGTCCGCTGGGAGGTGACGAGTGAACCAATGATTTTGGTCATCTTCATCCTGGGCCTCTTCGTCCTGGGGATAGCCAGCATCCTCCATTACTACTTTGCTATGGAGAAAGCCAGCCTCAGCTTGTTCCATTTATGGTTTGGCTTTTTGCTTGGCCTTCTGTGTTTCCTCAACAGCCCCGCCTTGGATTCAAACGTCAAGGAACTGGTTGCCAACTACCTCCTCTTAGCCAGTGTAATCATGAAAACAGTGTGGGCCGTCACAGAGCGAATATGCAGCTCAATCCGTTACAAACCCACCTTGCTAACATCAACTGAGCTGCTGGAACTTCTGGGATTCGGCATTGCCAGCACTACCATGCTTCTTCACAAGTCAGTGGCCATAATAGGCTTGGTAGCGGCCCTGGGAGCTCTCATTGTGGACCTGAGGATGAAATCCCTCTTGGCTTTGCCCAACCTGGCCAGCTTTGCCTTGGTGACCTCTCTTGTGTTTTTCCAGGCCTTAGGCATTGCAGCCAACCCTTATGCCTTAGGCTGCTACCTGGGCAGGCAGCTATGTGAGCCCGTGTTGGATGTGTACTTCAGTGGGCTGGGGCCCAGCGAGCGCTGGATACCAGTGCTCTCCATGGGGAAGGTGTGGAGGAGGCTGTCCCTGCTGCCTCTGAGTCTGACTGAGCTGGCCTTCTTTGTCCTGGCTGCCTTAAAGGTGCACTCAGCATTTTAAAAAAAAATGTGTTGTGAGAAAATTGACATTTCCATTATGAGAGTCTTTAGGGCTTCTCTCTGGCTTTCAATCATTTCTTACAATTTGTAACCCTTATGAAACAGTTTTTTGAATGGTGATACAGCATTTTGCGTAGCTTGGTATATAATTTAAGGTGGTGCTTAATGACCCTTTCTCTTGCTTTTCATAGCTTGGCCACTTGGAGCTGTGGTATCTGGTGATCCCAGGCTTCTGCCTGTTTGGCCTGTTCTGGTCCATCTGCCACATAATTCTGCTAATCACAATATGGGGCTTCCACACCAAGTTGAGCGAGTGTCAGAAGGCCTGGCGGGCCCAGCGATCCAGTAGCCGCAGCCTCGACCAAGTCATGGCCTCCAGGGGCATCCGACATTTCTGCCTCATTTCAGAACGCCTGGTGTTCTTTAGCATAGTGTCAACGATCATACTGGGAGCCGTGTCCTGGCAGGTAGGAGACTTAATAGAGATTACTACATATCAGAAATATTAGATGACAATTTACAGAACATCTAAAGATAAAAGCCATTTCATTCATTCTACTACTGTTGTGTTTTTGTGCATTGAATTTCTAATAGCATAGCAAACTCCATTGTAGTCATATTTCTGAAAACCTCTTGGGTCCATTGAGCAGATTAGAATCTTAAGACAGAAAACCTCATAGATCATAGAGAGGGTCCTTTTCCAGTTCTACCTCTGACAACTTGTGACAAGGCTTCTATAAACATCATGCACACCCATGTTATAAACTCTGGAGAGAGATGCTAGTGGCGGCATGTCGTTAGTAGTTGCTCCCCAAGCTGAGGCACTTCTGCTCTCATGCGGAACCAATTTAATTAGCACTTTAATATCCCTATCTACTTGCATAAAGAGCAGCAATAACTTATTTAGCCTTATTAGACATTTACCCTGTAAGAGTCTCATGGGCCTGAGTCCTAATTTGAGATCTGCACATTGTTGATGTCAGTTGCAAATTTGCTTGAGAAAGTGGGAGCTGTCTGCACTCGCATGTGAGAAAGTTAACTTTTAGCTCAACAACTTGTGTTTTACAGCTTTTTATTTGCCTGTGCTGTTGAAATACAGTAATATATGGTCAGCCACTTAAATCCACATGCCTCTCATGCACACACACAGACACACACAAAATAAAAGCAACGTCAGTACAATCTAATGCAGCCTCAGCAATAAATCTCGCCTTTCTGAAACTAAGAGTATTCAGAGAGGTGTTGATTCAACTCTATGCAAATGTTTAAGGACACAGTTTGCTGTGTTACATTAGATTCACCGCTTTCCAATGAATTTATATGGAAGATCCGCCCCAAACAAATTTGCCTGTTCAAAGACATTATTATTATTTATAGTGTGTGTATTATGTCGTCCTTTCAAAAGTCTGCGTGAAAATGCGTTTGGAAGTGTGGATTGACTGAAAAGCAGAATCTCACCTTTGTGTAGTCAGCGGAAGTCAGCTCAATGCAATGCTGTGAAGTGCAGAGCAGCTCATGAGCCCTATTCCCACAGTTTGGGGTCCACTACTGCAAATCAATTGTCGGTCTATGAGAACTACTTCTAGATTGCCTTATGTGCAAAGTTCTCCTGTTTTCTGTGTTGTGCTTCCTGTGCAATATGAATGTAGTATTAAAGATTTAAGGGATATACAACTTCATGAAAGTTTAGTGATCGAGTGTAACACATTTTTCTTCTCAGACGTACCCTAGGCAGTTCAATATATTCTGTGTGGCTCCACTTAACCATGCAGGTATTGATTTGCATTCTCAGATACATTGCAGTGGTATGAAATCAAAGTGGCTTTTTGAGGACGCTAAATTGCTTTGCATTATACCATCACAATGACTCGCAAAATTGATTGCACTTAAAGCCTAACAGTAGCATCGGATCTGCTTTATGTCACCACATGGTATTATGTTTTATTATGTGTATATTTAGTGTATGTGCAAGAATGCACTTTTGTATGTGGCCAGTTGACTTTAAGCAATAAAAGCCAGAGAAAAAAAACTTCAAATACATGACAAGACAATAAAATTTTATTAGTTTTATTGTACAGACTCCAGGCTACGCGGAGAGTACAGGCTCGCACACTGCAGTAATTTGTTTTGAATGGATCCTTGTGATATATGTTTAGTCTGCTGTCATACACTGCATTGTGTCTCCATTTAGTTAGGTCCCGTCATGCTTTGTCCTGCGATAATAACGCTGTCAGTCCCACATTGTATAACTGTCTTGCAAAGTGTCACCAGCAATTAACTGGGCCTGATTGTTTCAGTCCAAGCCGGAGTGCTGAATGAAAGTGACTGTGATTCTCTTGCTTTTTTTTGCAGCCCTCCAACGGTCTCTTTCTCAGCGCTCTGCTGCTGGTGCTGCCTTTGGAGTCTCTGGCCCACGGCTTGTTCCACGAGTTGGGCAGCTGCCTGGGGGGAACCTGTGTCGGCTACGCCCTGGTCATACCTACAGCTTACTGCAGGTACGGAAGAGAGAGAATGCACAGAAATTTAAAGATGCATGCAGACTTATACAGACAGTCTTACACGGATTTTAAGTAAGGTGTGCACTAGCTGCACAACTCTCAGGTCAGTTGTGAGGCAGGAGGCATGCAGCACAAGAGCTAGCAGAGCACTGACAACCACCACCGTGACTAAAAGGGTTGGATGTGTGATGCAATGAGACGACTATGGCAAGAATGTAACAGCAAGTCGAGTTGGGTTGTCTGAACTGGTTCACAGGCCTTTATTAATCACTGAATCTATAAAAAGTCAGATTTTTTAAAAATGTATAATAATAAAGGCAAAATAGACTTAGGGCTGCAGCTAACAGTTATTTTCATTATCGATTAATCTGCTGATTAGTTTTTCAGTGAATCACTTATTCTGCAAACATGTCAATTTCATAAAGCCTGTGGTTGCTGTCCTCTGGCCCTCAGGTCATAAAATAAGACAAAAAAAGACAGATCCTCCCAAATAACAAACTGCAACCTGACAAAATCTGGTGCTTTTACCAGACATGACATGAAAATACCTGCTGATTAATTTTCAGCTAATCAGTTAAACACTACTGTTGATTGGCTAAATAAGTAATCAAATCATCATTTGAGTAGTTCTCTTTAATTTTCATGTTTGTTTTAGGTCTCTGTTACAAGTACATGCACTCCTACTATGGTTGCAGCTACTGACTTGCCAATTAAGCACGACCTTGTTTGACAGGCTACATAGTCAACTAAGCACTACGTATCGGCAAAACACACCACAGTTAGCCACATAAACACACACTGGACCGACTTTGCCCCGTGTCTAAGCCTTTCTTGGCATCACAGGCGCCGTTAAATATGATCACTCATTCCAACTCCCTCCTCAGTTAACACAAAACCAACTGGATAAATAGGCCAATAACTATGCATAAACATGCCGCTAATGTTTGGGCCCTTAAGGGATCATTCCTTTGCTCCCTCCGCAGCATACTAAGTTGTTCAGCTGGAGCAGTTAGCCATTAGCTGCTGCCTCTCCCAGTGCCCTCTCAGTCGGCCGTGCATTTTTATTTATTTATTTATTTTGAAGTAGCGTGGTTAGTTTTGATGATGCCGACACATCTCCTCCGACTAAACAGCATAAGCCAGCCATCAGTTATACATTAGTGATTCCATCTTCAGAGAGGTGTTGAAATCTGCCCTTTGGAGATTTTTGACTTTTGGTATATATATTTTTCTCAGCACTCTCTGTATATTGAACCTTTTAGCTGGTAGTTAGCTTTAGCATTCAGATGGGGATGTCAGCCCTACTGGTGTTTAATTCTCCAGGTGATTTCAGATGCAGGTCCATGTCCTATTGGAGCCGTGGGCGCTCTGTATGCGAGGCCGCGTGCGCAGCGTCCATAGGGAGGACTGAGAGCATGATGAGAATGCAGCAGTGTATAATCGGCTGTTTGATGGCTGCAGATCATGTTTTCACAATGACAAGAGCCCCACAGGGAGATTAGAGAGATAGGGGTGAGAAGGGGAGGCGCGCAGGGTAAAAGAGGGAGGCTGAGACGACGGAAAGGAAAACACAAGGAGAGGACTGAGTTTGTTAACGGTGAGGGAGGTTGGCGGTAAAAGCAAAAAAAAAAGGGGGGGGGGGGCAAACGGCAAAGGAAGGAGAGGAATCGCGAAAGAGAGGAGGGAGGGGTGGAGCTCTGAGAGAGCTGTGGAGAAAAGGACAGGATTTTTTTTTGAAGGATGAAAGAGAGAGTGTAACAGGGGGGAGATGTGGTCTGAATCTCAAACTACTAAGACTTCAGTACCGTGGGCGCCGCGAGATCTAAAAAGATCAGATGGGTTTAGGTGAACCGGGAGCTTGCGAAGCCATGGAAAGGTTGTCACTTCCTGACCAAGTGTAGTATGTCTTTATAGCAGACTGAAAATGTTGTTCCTTACTTTGAAATATGAAGAAAATTTAACATTTAATTCTCAAATAAAAAAAAAGCCGAAAGAATGTAAAACGGAAAGCTAGTTCAACAGAAAGTGTCTATATTAAACATAAACTTTTCTCGTCAAGGTGCATGATGTATAATATGATGTCAGTTGGGGAGATGTCTTAAAGACTGAAATATGACTTTGCCATCTGCTTGGCCTTGAGTAACACCCAGTCTAGAGGTGGATATAAAATGTATAGCTGCACTGAATAGCTGCTGGCCTTGAATGTGTGTTTGCCCCCTTTGTGTTATCGTCAGACAGGGCTTTGTGCCACATGCATCCACACACACTTTTCTAAAATCACTTTGCCCTCAGCTATCTTTAACCTCACTTCTCCCTCTCACTTTTTGTCACCCTGCACCATTCTCCCCTCCGTACCCCCTTTTCCTTTCTTGCCATTTTCTTGCTTTCCTTTCATTCCCGACTCCCTTTACATCCCTGAGGCTAATGTCATTTCTTTCAGCAGTGATCCACCTCTCCTGCTCCTTCCATATCCCTTTCCCCCATCTCCTCTCATCCTCTGCTCTGTCTCCTCTCTCCCCCCGTGGTGCAGACAGCTACTCCACCTCGGTATGTGTCAAACTATCAACTTCTCACTCATTCACCTCTCGTTTGCTTGCGCCTCGTCTCTCTCTCTCTCTCTCTCACACCCCCGCTTCTGCCAAGCCACCTAACTCAAGTCTCCCTCAAAGCAGATAAAAAAAAGATTCACGTCCAAGTTTTTTTTTTTTTCCTCTCATCTCTCTCTTTTGTCCAGCGCTGACGGCCAGCCCACCCTCCTCCCACCTGAGCAGGTACAGCAGCTGAACCTGCGCTCCACAGGTATGCTGAACAACATACAGCGCCTCTTCTCCCACCACATGATCCAGACGTTCGGCTGCGACTACTCCACCAGCGGCGTTACGCTGGAGGCCTTGCAGGCGAAGCTGCGGAACTTTCTGGAGCTGCGTACAGAAGACGGACCCCGTCACGACACCTATCTGATTTTCTACAGCGGGCACACACACAAAGGCACCGGCGCTTGGGCTCTGGCCGGTGAGAGACCCACATATTTTCCAATTTCTTTACCTTAATTATAAGTCACAGTTAAATCACCTCTCATTCATTTAATTTCTGTGGAAGTATTAGTGATGCAATCTTGAGACGTAGCTGGAATAAGCATGAAAATTACCAGTCTGGGGCTGATATTTTTTATTTGACTGCAATACACTATTATAGGTTGGGCTGGGAACCACTGTATTATTATAGCATAGCACATGTACATGTCCAAAACAGCTTTATGAATAGACATCATGATTTATCATTGAACGTCACATGTCTTAATTGACTAAAGAAAACGAGCACATTTACTTTAACTTTCACCTACAAAATGAATAATTTGCTTTGGCATTTTCACACGCCTTTACTGTTGCACTCACAGCAGGGGTGTCCATGAAAGCTTCCCTGTAGGATGCTGACAGTCAGACTGTTGCGTCAAGTGAAAGCAGTTTTTGTAAACATCCCGAAGATTACATTTGCCACCTTCAGTCATCACAATGAACAGCGAGTTGGAGTTGGAGCAGTTTTATCGCGTCAGTAACTTGGCTTAGTAGTTGTCGCAAATAGTTGAATACGACAAAAATTGAATAGTTATTACAGGGCTGTTATGTCAGGCGGCATTAGCTAGATATACTCTCACTGCAAACTGGATTTGCTTTACGCTCTGATTTCCATTCTTTTCACTTCCCCTCCCCTCGGTCAATCAGAGTTCAATTTGCACAGATCAGACGAGGAAGCCGAAAGAGTTCGAACGACTGTGAAGGACGCGGCGCCGAATTTTGTTTTCCAGTAGAGAAGATTGTGTGAAAAGTTGCAGACGGTCTGGCTGTGACACGAGCTTTCCCTCAACAGAAATGAGAATCACAGCAGGTTAACACCGTGTCGGGCTCCGGCTCCTCTGTTCAGAGATTACTTGACACATTATCTCTGCGTGCTGCTGCAAACAAGAAAAAAAAAACTCCCCATTGAAAAGATAATCACTTCCCTGTGTCACCATCCTGCAGGGACGTTTTCAGCTGATGTGCAGTGGATAATTGTACACATTTTGAAGAAAAGTGGGCTTACATTTCCACTCTTGATTCCTACAGTTGTAAAGACTTTGTGTGGCAGTGGTAAATTATATTGTCTTTACTCTGTTGATGGCAGTGGATACATGCCTGCAAATTGCTTTAGTCATGCAACAGCAGTGTCTGGAAATCGGCTTGTTGATTTCTAGGCATGTGGAAGGAGCTCAGTTTCCTATCTAAATATAAATCATTCCTTGGTGGTGTTGCTCTGTGGCCAGCACTCAAGAGTCATTTTTCTCCTCGGCTGCTATTTACTTACCGAGCTCTTTCCGACAATAAATGCTGATTTTTGAGGTAACAGAAATCAGTCGGTGCATCTGTAGGGAAGGTAGCACAGCTCTGATCTTTCTACTTTGGATCTGCCATCTGGAAAACGGCAGCTCTGTGCAATTTATTGAGGCCGTGATGACAGCAGTTAGACAGACAGACAGACAGTCCGGTAAGTGAAAGTTGACAGGTCTGATCCCTGAAAATCCACCGTGTCCATCAACAGCCCTGCGTCCTGTTGAAATGTCCTTGAACACTGAACCAACAGCGGCTCTATAACCGTCACTGTGTGTCTCTGTAAGTGAAGAGTTTTAGCTATAAACATAAAAATGCAAATGAAGCTGACACATGCTTCAGAGATATGCACTTCAAAAACACCTTTCATCATAAACAGAGATATTTATCATTCTCTCCCTTACTTTTCCCTCACTTCCCAACTCTTCCTCTCTCCTCTTTTACTTCTCCATCCCACTGTCTAACCCACTCTCCTGCAGGAGGTGAGAGCCTCCACCTGGCCCACTTGCTGGACTTGTGGAAGGAGAAGAACGCCGGGCACTGCTCCCGTCTCATCCTCGTCCTGGACACCGAAAACTCCCTCCCCTGGGTGAAGGAGGTGCGCAGGATGGAGGGCGTCTACGTTGCCGTGCAGGGGGCCGAGCTGTCCCCCAGCAGGGTGGACCCAGAGGTTGGAGACATCCCCATCCTTGGGGACTTCACCTGCGAGTGGGTGGAGTTCAACTGCAACCCGGACAGCGACACCCAGTGGTCGGAAAGGGGAAGGACTGTGTCGGCCGTCTACGGCGTGTCCAAACGCTGGAGCGACTACACGCTTCACCTGCCCACTGGAAGCGACGTGGCCAAGCACTGGAAGACCCACTTTCCCAAGGCTACATATCCCATGGTGCACCTCTCCAACTGGTGCTGCGGCCTGAACCTCTTCTGGTTATGTAGCGTGTGTCTGCGCTGCTTCAGGAGGTGTAAACTAGCTTGGTTCCCGCCAGCTGTACTGGACACTGGGCAGGGTATAAAACTGGTGCACTCATAGAAATGAGGGAAGTTTACATTTTTGATTTTACAAGGTGATTGTAAGATGGGAAAAAATGCACATATCTATGACACTCGATTCTGTCCCATGAGTAAAATGGGGCCTTCTATCAAAATCTTCTACCAAATGTATTTTTGCATCATGTTTAATTGCTATGATGCAGAGATGTAATTTCATAGCAATCAGCTCAATATTATATCAGAATGAGGGAGTGAAAACCCAAAAAGGAACCTCTTTCATGCTTTTTATGTTGATCCCAGAAAAGATAGCACAGTTACAAATATTAAGTGCATAGCTGCGTGTTTTTTTATTAGGTTAAGAAAAAGGCCAAAATGTATGTTTCTGTGTAAGTTTTTATATTTCAGTACCGTTACTGAATACTATTTTTGCCATTACTGCATAATTATTTCTCTTTTTTTTGTTAGAACATACTTTTTTTTCAACAACATAAAGTGCCTTAAAGTGCCTTTAAAATGGATTTGGAGTAACCTTGAAAACGGATGTGTAAATGTTGTACATATAAATAACCTTGCCTCTTATTTATATTCAGAGGATTTAGCTCACGTTCTTGAATTGAACTGTGCGAGCAGGGAGCGTCTTCCTCAAGCCTTTCAGCAGGATAGACAAAATGACGTTGCGGGTCTGAACTCGGTGACCTTCTGGTTACGGGACGGAATAACCACGAGGCCGACCTGTCACTCTCGCTGTGGGATCTTCACTTCATCACTTTCAAGCATTTTAATGTGCACTTATTCCTGGATTCGACAAGAAAGACACGTCGGCTGTGAGGCATTATATCATCACAAGACTCTGGCCCTGTATTGGGCCCCATGCTGTTTATTTACACACATTAATTCAAGTTGAAGAAGTCATTTGCTCTGTATAAACAGTGCATTCAAATCCTGGAGCTGTTGTCCTCGCCATGCTGCGAAACAGTGACTTATCATGCAAATCGACAAATCCAGAACCCCCCACTGCTTTTTACTGGTGCACTGACCTTAGGAACTCGAACTGACCCTCCTTTATTTCTGACTTTATTCGCTGTGTTGGATCTCTTTCCCACACGTCCCCTCAACTCTGCTGCCTTAAAGTTTGTGTTCACTGTGATGTTTTCCAATAGATCAAGTGGCATTTTTTCAGATGTAATTTATCATGTGCCTCATTTGAGTTATGCCTGAAAACGTCAACATTAAACTCCGATAACAAGCCGATATCTGTCTGTTGTCTAAGAAATGTAAGGAGAGAATACAAACAAGCTGGATTAAGTGGAAATGGTCATTTATCATGGCAGACTTTACAGACTCTGCTCTGTGGAAGAGCAAATATTAGGATTGCGAGCCGGAGGAAGAAAAAAAAAAACGAGACGGGGTGTGAAGGGAAAATGAAACAATACATGACACAGTATCTCGGAGGGATTTGCTCACTGAGCTTTCACCTCAGCTCGTTGCGGTGCCTGGCTGGACATGTGTCCGAGGCGCTGCCGGGTATTTCGCTGCTCTCAGAAAGCCGTGGCCCGCCTCGTGCCTAAAGGGCGCTATTAGGCACAGAGCAAGGTTTTGGGGAGACCTTGGAATGATGAAAGCTGACATTAGAAGCAAAGTTTCATATCGGCTTTTCATCCAGGAGGAGAAAAATGGCACGAAGCAGAGTCAACCTTTCACCAGCTCCTCACTTGCTGTTGCTGTAAATATCAAACCATTAGGCAGGTATGAGCAATAAGCTGAGTATTCACAGTGCAATTAGTGAAAAAGAGACAAGTATAAATGCTGTCGTGAGCGTGGGCGTTCTTTTCATTGCTGTAGCCTGCGAGCTGCGGTTACAGCTAAAGTCAGGGACTCGTGTACATGGCGGGAATCATTTATGAGAATATTAGATTACGGGCCGGATTCATCTCCTAAACTGGATTAGGTAATAAAAGAGCCAGCCGCCTCTGAGGCCCGTGTGGATGTGCTGAGTCAGAGCCCGCCGCACACACTCTCAAAAACACACACATCAACGGATACACGCGTTGACACAACCGCACACACACACTCTCTCTCTCTCTCTCTCTCTCTCTCTCTCTCTCTCTGTTTCTCCGCAGCCTCTCTCTCTCTCGTGTGGGTAATTACAGCCTGTCATGGGGCGTTACCTTCTAATACAGGCAAAGTGATGTGCCTGACGCTTGCCTGCAATTTATTTGGGGAAATAAATGTGCTTTTATAGCCCAAGTTGAATCTTAGCACAGGGACTGGAGCAGCAAATACATCAGCTGTTCCTCTATTATTGTGTATTCAAATCCATTTGGAGACACAGTGGGGGTGGAAATTTAATGTCTTTTTCTTGAATCCAATCTTCCTTAAATCCTGTTTTGAGCCAGTTGTTTGGTATTTAACCATTGGACTATTCATTATTATTTTAAAGAGCGTCTGCAGGGAAGACTTTGGTTTGATAAGTCGTAATTGGCTTTCAATTATTTTTAACCAAGGCCTCCTCACCCCATCACTCCTCCACCTCGGCTACAGCCTTCCACTTCAAGCTAAATGTACTAGAACCAGATATATACATAAATGCTGAATGTCCTCTTTTCTCTTCCTCCCCTGGAACAGACAGAGTAATGGCATGAGAGATTACAGATTCAGCAGCGTCGCCGTTCCAACTTTTGCGCCCCGCTTTTCGGGAGGCCCGCTCGCCGCAGCTCGCAGTGGGTCCGACATTGAAATGTCAAAGCCATTATCTCAAATTACAAGGGCTGAGGATGCGTTTAGTGGCCGTTTAACCGTGCGACGCTCCCCGCTATGCAGACAATCATTCGGAAGAGGCTGCCAAAAATCCTCCTGTTCTCAGGCTTTCATCAGAGCACTTTGTCTGAAACCCATATGGCCGTTTAATATCGGGATAGTATGCATCAGACGCTGCATTATTTTGGCTGGAGCCTGCACAAGATTAACTTCCTGCCAGAATGCTGGAGAAGAAAATGTGGCCAATTTGAAGCTGTATCTTACTTATAGGAAGGACAATGTTTGTGAGGCATTCAAGGAATAGAAGACATTTTGGAAAGTAGATGAGAAGCTTGATATCACACTCATGCTTGTACTAAATATACAGTTAGAGCCACATGGGAACGGCTGAAATGGAGAAAGTCCAAAGGTAATGGGACACTATTTTCTCCTAAAGTTGCTAGAAGACCATTGGCACTCCAGAAAGCTACTGGCCAAGAAATAGCCATAACCCCGCTGTCATTTTTGAACAAATGAGATTCAGTGTAATGTGCAAATTTAGAGTTGCTGGTTGACAGATTTTTACCTTTGGACAGACCCAAGCTACAGTCACTGTCCATATTAACCATGCAGATATGAGAGTGCTGTTTCTCATCTAATTCTCTGCAAGAGAGCAAATAAGCCTTTTCCAGACCTGCTCTAACTGGGAGGCAAAAGTTTTGATCCTCTCCGGCGTTCGCTGTCGAGATAAGAATATCAGCCAGAATGTATGGATTCTCAAACTCAGGGGAGAGATGAGAAGAGATTATTCATGGTACAAGGATTGGAGTTACTCTGGGCAAGGATTTACAAGTTGATGCAGAAGAGGGGGGGGCGGGGTGAGGCACACATAGTAGCCTCGGTTATTACACATATGACAGTGAAGGTCAAGATTATTACAGGTTGAAGGAATTAAGTGTGGAGTAGTATGTGAGCAGGCACCTGAATATAATGATGAATATAAATGTACACAGGTAACTTTGGAATCCGAATGTGCACAGATGTTCGAGATGAGGTGTGAACGGGACCTTTTCCAGATGTGTCCCCGGTGTGGATTGCTGAGGCGCTCACATAAGCAGCCAAACACTGTATACTTAGCATGAGCCAGATGATGTCGATACGCTTGATTCAATTAAAAGCGTAAATCGGAGGCTAACAAGACTGTCAGCACTGTGGGATCGGAGGTTCGGTAATTAGCTTTGTTGTCACAGTCGGCTTGAGATGGGACGGGGGGCTAAGGCTGAGCTAGGCTAGTGAGACAGATGAGTTTCTTATTCTGATTCTCTGGAGCAGGAGCCCAGACATCTTCAAAGTCAGCAGAAGCAGGCTTCTCCCACTCAGGGGAAATATCTGTTTGAGTCACCTGGGAGTCGGATATGGATGGTTGAAATATTGCAATGCAGGTGTAAATACTTATGGTAATGTGAGGAATAGTTCTGTACACAGCTGTTAGTGATGTTTGTTGAGCAACAACACATTTCACTGTGCAAATCACTGACTGAGTTTGAAGAAGACTGATGTCACTCTCACGTCTGTATGATAGATGTAGTTGCAGTAGGTGACTCACTTTATGATACCACTCGTCATCATTGATTGAATTAATCATCATCCTTGACCGTCAACATGGCATCGCAAAAAATACAGCTTCCTCCCTCAGTCCTGTTCATTGCATCCTAACTCTCCTCCTGCTCACTCGCTTCCATTGCTTCCCCGTCCTGCTCTTCATGCCACCTCTCCTCCTTCCACCTGTTGCCTCATAATGTGTGGCTTCTGTTTTCGGAGCTACTGCTGCCACATCCTGCACCGAGCATATCTGATTTTTACCTCCGTTTGTTTGTTTGTTTGTTTGTTTGTCTTTGTTTGTTTGTTTGTTTGTAACATAACTCAAAAAGTTATGGACAGATTTTGATGAATTTTTCAGGAAATGTCCTTTCTGGGACAAGGAACATATTATTACATTTTGGAGGTTATCCGGAAAACCGCCATTACAGAAATGGATTTTCGAGTATAACTATTAAACTAAAAATTATATTGATGCGATTCCAATTGCTAAGGGTATGTTTTTATGGTCCAGGAATCCATTGAAATAGCTAAATCAAAGGTAATGTTATGGGGTGCTGGGGCACATTTGTTTTTGGGTTTTTTTGCTCCATCTTGCCCCCTCCCCTCCCCCCCCCCTTTTGATTTTGTTTGTCGATCGTGACAATTAAATTCGTTCTCATTCATCCACAGATGTTTAGCTCTGAGCCCAGTCTGACACAAGAAACTGAAAGGACAGAGGGAGACAGGTGGGGCTGATCCAGATGTGACTGGGCCATTCTAGTGTCATTATAGAAAACGTACCAATGGGCCCTGCTTCATGGGTGTGTCGTTAAATGGAAAAAGGTGTGTTGGCCCACTGGAAACATGCATGGTATGCCAGATTAGGAGATTAATGCTGTCTGGCTTGTTTTGCAAGAATTTTTTTGTTCTTGCACAGATAGAGATGTCAGAGTCATATTGATTATCTCATTTAATTTTCTGCAAGAATAGGAGCAAAAAAATTGCAACTATTCATTTAATGTTTTTAATCCCATCCAATTGATAATGATGGGAAAAACAAAAAGCTGTTATGGTATGATTAGTTTTATACTGTGCCCTGCAGGGGAAGCTACCTCAACCTGTATATTGTGATCCATATAGGTGGATAGAGCTCGACTGGAGTTTACAGTTTGTTTGAATGCCCTCACCAAACCCCTTCATTGAGCCGAATTTGAAGTCAGACAGAGAGCTGGCCCAGCTCCTCGCAGCTGTCTCTCCGCAGACTCCCGTCCTGCCTTGAAATTCTCTCCAGCTAATGCAGTGCTGATGCATGACTCACCTAAGCCCGCTCGTCCGATCTTCAGTCTGCCTGGCTGCCGGTAAGTGGGTTACAGAGCCTCACCGGGGGTCTCTTCTCAACCATGACATAACAACGCACTCAGGCGCTGACTGGAGACATACCTGTTTACTGCCTGTAACAAGCAAGTCAGCTGGCTTTAAGTGGAGCGCGGGCATTGAGAAAGGTTGGGTTGAAGGGGGATTTGGGGATGGAGGCTTCATGAGATGATAGATTTACAAGAGGTCTTTTGCTCTCCTGCATGTTTATCAGGGGTTGTGTTTACTTCTGCGCTCGGTGGCAATTGTTTGTCTTGTACAGGTGCACCCTTGTGTGTGTTTGTGTGTGTGTGTGTGCAGCCTTTTTGCACATTCACTTTACATCCTGTCAGCACAAGAGATGTTCAGAATTTCTACCATGACCTTTCCCCAGAGGCAGAGAAAATCCTAAAGGTGATTCGAGTAGAATTTGTACTGAATAATAAGGGAGGACGAAAAAAAAAAAAATCACAACCAAACATATGCACAACATTGGCCGAGGCTTCAGTCATCACAGGTGCACACACGCCCGTCCCTAACCTGCTGGTGATGTCATCGCACGTGCACACACTTCTCTTCTTTTTTCCTGTACGTGCATGTGTGTGTGTGTGTGTGTGGTGGTGGTGGTGTCAGCAGAACCCCAGGGGGTCTAGCAGGAGCTCGTTTGATTGCAGCCTCACAGCTGGCTCGCCATGTTAGCCAGCCGGGCCTCCGAGCGAGCGACGTGAAGAAAGAGAGGGAAGCGAACGGAACAGGAGGAATGACCTGATAAATCGTGAGCGCGGCTCGTGCGGCTTCAGTCAAGAACGGAGATGAAACGCGAGGAAATCAGAGGCCGATATAGAGGAGAGGGAAGGATGGATCCAGATAGATGGAGGCGGGCAGGTGTTGCTCGTGGCTGTGTGTCAGAGTGAAGCAGGAGAAGAGTCCACCTGGCCTTCACTGATCAAACACACTCACATATGCTATTTCATATATCCCTGCACACACTCGACGTATATTTTTCGCATAAAGGCGCATACACTGCCTAGTGTTTTTCCACGCAGATGGTGTTGCCGGGGTTTGACTGTGGGATTTAAAGGCAGGCTGAAGCCCTCGCTCAGTGTAACTGCGGCGGTCAGAGCCTCATGCTGTTGGGCAATTGGGCAACGGCATGGAATAGCCTAATTTAGAGGCAGATGACTGGATGTCCCTGAACAGAGGAAACATAGAGACACTGTGGAGATTTTTGTGTGCATAGGTGTTGGCATAAGAGAGAGAGAGAGAGAAATAACTGAATTGCTGGAGAGAGAATGAAAAAGAAATACTCTCATACAGAGGCAAGAAAAACACACACACACACACACGATCCCATTGAGGACTGCTGTCATCCGCCGTTGTGTGCAGTGTGGGAACATTCGAGACTCATCTGTTTTGTCTGGAGCGCGGCTGCTTAGAGAGAGAAAAATTCACAGAGAAAGAAGAGAGCGAGAGAGAGAGAGAGAGAGGGGGCTTGAAAGAGGCGGAGCAGCAGAGAGAGAGAGAGAGAGGCGGCAAGACAAAGAGACAGATGAGAGAGGAAACAAAGAGATGGGAAAGTAGACTGTGTTTTTTTTTTTCAGGTGATGCGTTCAGGGGGCGAAGGAGAATCTGTTGCTGTGCTTCGAGTCCAGCTGTTGCATTCGGATGAAAAAGCTTGTTCTCAATCACTCGTCTGTTTATAGAAGCCAACTACACATCTTTCATATTCTGTATGTTTATTTGAGTGAGTGATCGGTTAATTATATCTTCAAGATCTTTAATATCTATCATACCTATAGTATCTAATCAGGATCTAATGATAAGCATTACGCTCTAAATTTGCATGACATACTCTCGCATGGCTGAGTGACCTCGTAGTTAGATAAATACAGGGTGGCGTGTTTGACACAAATGTCACTTTGACACAATGACTCATCAAGGGTTTCAAAGAGCAAAGATACAACCATATATTCAAGTATATTAATGGAGTAGTTTGACATTTTTGAGGAATGAGCTCATTCGCCTTCTTGTCGAGAGTTAGATGACAAGATTCATTCAGTCATTCATTCAATCTCTGTTTAAACCTCAAAGAATCTGAGCTTGTAGTGCATTAGATATAACGTGTTAATATTCTTTAAAGCCTCACGTTTTCCCGCTCTTTTGTTTTTATGCAAATGCAACATTCACGTCATATGTATTTCTGCTGTAATATGTTCCACTTGGTGAAAAGCGATCAACAGTATCAGCATCCTGAGCAAATAAATCTATTAGTAGTTTTCAAGAAATAATAATTCATTTCCCAACTGTCACATATCCTAACAATGAAGCCCCTTTCTCCTAAATGGACTCTAATATTTCTGCATCCATATGACTATAATCCTTTTTGCTCCCATTAGAATAATCTCTAAATGTTGTTGAACCTTTAATTGCCACTTAATTAGAAATGTTAAAGAATCTTAAATAACACTCTGTTCTTAATGGAAACAATGGGAATGCCACGGTGTCACATCCAGAAAGGGAAATTAGCGGGAGCAGCTCGTGTATTAATTGCCCCGCTGATCATCATGAATGAGGCATGAGCCGAGTCAACCTGTCTCGTCACCTGAAGGCCTCATTGCATTTTAATGTACGAAATGTGCCATACAAATTAAGTTTGTCTGAATAATTGAATCATTTCTTATTCAAAACACTGAGCAAGATTAAAACCTCTCCGCAGCAGCAGCAGCCCTCTCGGCAGCGCTTTGGCGGCGCGTTCAAGGACGCCGCCCCGCTCCAAAATGTTATGTGAACGGTTTTATTTTTTTATTATTTTCTTGATAGGTCTCTTTGATTGCCTACTTCCTTTTCCCATAACTGCCGCTTCACCTCCAGCTGCAAACCTGCTGTTTCAGGTTGAGCTGTTTTAACACCCGGCCGTTGATCATATTTGGTTTAATTACCTCCGCGTGGACCGGGGGAGGATTAGAAATCACGACCTGATGCATATTCAATAAATTGACTGAAACAGCGAAGGGCTACCCTATGATGCGTATTCATCTGTGCATTGAGAATATATGCAAGGACGACCTTCAGGTGCCTTCTTTCTCACACAAAAAACATAAATCCTATTGATATTAGCTGATCAGTGGAGGAAGCCTGGTGCATGCTGAGGACTGAGCACTGTGTTTGTAGCTGCATGACATCAGAGATGGGTAAAGAAGCTGTAAATAATTCACATTTGTGCTCCAGCTATATACAATAGCTTTAACATGTGTAATAACATGCATAAACCCCAGTGGAGTCCTGGAAAGGCATTTTTCATGCAATCTATCTGTTTTCTTTAAGCAGCACCAGAATACGAAATGCAAAGCAGGAAGTCTCAAATTGAACATGACAGGATCACGTGGAGCCGAGATGTTCGGATGTGTCTCGGGTTTCTTGCACCAGCCGACAGGAAACAAAGAGCGGTGGATCATTTGGGAAACCAATGTCTCCCAGCTGTCGTTTTCTGATTGTACAGTAGTCTGTATTTCTTTTTAATGCGAGGGGCAAGAAAGAAAAATGACAATATGGTCAACCTCATGTGACACAAATCCAGAGTTTATGTTTCTAATATTGTTGCAATTTTTCTACAGCTTGTCAGGATAAGGCACATATTTGTTGCCTTTATCTGCCGAGGTGACACGTTTTTATTCTTCCTTTATAATCAGGAGGAGATGGATTAAAGCCGGGCCCTGACCTGCGGAGGGAAGCGGCCGCCGGGGGGGGGGGGCCCGCCGCGTGTTTTCTTTATTTACTCATCAATGACGTTTTACCAGTGGCTCAGAGATGGAAGCTGCGACATCAAGGGTTGACTTTTATTGCCCGGTGGTCCTTTGTATTCCTGGCTGTCCGCGGCGAAAAAGCTTTCTATTGATTGTCTCAGAGCAGAAAGGGAAGAGGGATTTGGAAACACGCACAGGCGCCGAAAAAGACACGGCTGTGTTTGCAATCTCTGCGGAATGCATCAACCTCAATAAGCCGGGTGTAAACAACGCGGGAGATGACTCAAGTGATCGCCGTCTTTCCTCTTTTGTTTTCAGTCGTGCTCACCTTTGCGCGTGCGTGCCTTCTATATACACACTCCACTCGGGTGAACCGTGTGCACATTTATCGGCTTGTGCTGCATTAAAGAGAATTAACTGACTGAATAACTTACGCTCTCACTGTGCTAATTAAAACAGCTTGCACTCCCAGTGATGGCGCCGCCACGGCAAGACTGTAATTAATTTCTGAATGGACGCTTTTTTGGACACGATGATGTATGGAGGACTACCAATGTCAAAACATCCTGTGTAGTCTGGCGAAGGTACCATTCTTAAAAGTGATTAATTAATGTTGAGCGGGACACAAATTAATTTCTGGCCCAGTCAATACCACTGCAGGCTCACTGTTTATTGTCCCCTCGCTGAAAGAGACTGTGTTTGCTAATGACTGATGAACAGATTTCTCCTGTTTCAAAGGCAGAAAATATCAAATGTCTCTCCCAACCATCTCCAGTGGCATCCTTTAAAGGCCTGTAAACACATTCCCCATAGTCTCACAGCGGTAGTTAATTAATTCAGAGGCTATATCATATTCCTGCATAACATGGTGAGGAGGGGGAGATGCTGCCAGAGAGTCGTCCTTGCCAGCGGCCTCATTATCAGTCAATAATGAATTTAGACGTCTCATGCGATGCCAAACGGACGACCTCACTCACAGAATACAAACTCCAAAATCCAGCTGCGCGTGCATGCACACGCCTGTTACCGTGCCGACGCTGGCGCCACACGCGTCAGGGAATCTCAGGAAAAAAAAACGCCTGACCCAGAAAGCGGCGCTTGGAATGTGAGGCATTACCCTGTCGAGCTCTCCACCCCACCATTCATTTCCATCAAGACCTGTAATAATGCTTGTACTCGCTGGCTGAAATTGCTTTCTGCCTTTCGGGTCAGTACAGCCGGACTGCGGGGTGGGGGTGGGTGTTTGTTTCCAAGTGTTTTCAGCTTCTCCCTTCTTTTTTTTTTTGCAATACTTAGCAGGTAGGGCCTGTGGTCAGCCACCATGCTATGGTCATATTAGCGGAGTGATTTATATGTGCACAGTCCACGTAATAGAGGTTTACGACAGCATGATAGAGTGGCCTCCCGGTGGACCACGTTTCCACAGTCCTGATGTCTGATGTTCTACTTTTGCACAAAGCATTGGATTTATTAGTGATTTGATGAATAATGCACTCTGTCGTTTTTTCTCTTCTCTCTCCCTCGGAGCACGACATCGCCAAATATTATCTCTCTTGCTATACAGTGTGAACCCCTCGCTCCCTCTGATGACAGCAAGGCCACAGCGTTCAAGAAGAGTTTGTACGACAGCAGCGGATTTTAAAACTATCAAACATTCACTGTTAAAAAAAAAAAAAAAAAAAAAAAAGACTCCACCGCGGCTAATCTGCATGCAGACCTGCACGCCGCGTGATTGGTTGCGAGGTAATTGGTAGCTTTCATTTGACGGCGTGCTGATTGACCCGCCTTGACATTCTCAACAATGTCGCGGCGGCTTGTCAGGCCGCTCAGGGTTCTGCTTGAGAAATCACAACCAATCATGCCGAGTTATTCAAAGAGCTCTCAGGAATGTGAAGAGCTGAAACTGTAGGGGAGGCAGCTCGGGATCAGTCGAATCCCAATTATTCAAACTTTGAAATATTCTTCGTCTGAGTCCACACTTGAGGCGTTTGACTGCATTGATTTTCCAAAAAGAGCTGGTTGATGGGAGCTCGCGAACCCTTATGGCGCGAGCGTTAAAACGGGTGATTAAGCAGAAGCTGATTGTCCTCTCCCTTTTGAAATATGTATAGAGAAAGTATATGCTGTATCAGCTCCCATAACAGCATTGTCATCAACATCTGTTTTATCATTGGGACAGGACTGCCCTTACGCTGCACTTTGCTCGTCTTCTTTACGCTGAAATTGGCAGATGTGAGCACGGGACAAAGAGTTGTTTTAAAGGACTAGTTCGACATTTTGGGAAACAGCCTCTGTCTTGCCGAGACGTGAAGATCGATATCACTAAATATTATCGGTAAATATTAAATATTAGACTGCTGCCATGAATATTATCCAACTTCATATTTACCACACGGACGTGAGAGCGATGTCAATGTTCTCATTTAAATTCTGGCAGGAGAGCAGAGAAGTGTGTTTCCAAAAATGTCAGTCTATTCTTGCTGAACACAAATATAACATTTTTAATGTGTTGTTTTTCTGTGTTTTAATGTTTTTGCTTGTCTTGTTTTAATTTAGTTTTAGCTTAATTCTATCCTCCTCCTGTTTGGCCCTCTTGCTTTGTCTGTCAAAGCACTTTGTAAACTCAGTTTTTAAAAGTGCTATATAAATAAAGTTCTTTTTATAATCACATGTGTAAGAAAACACATCATTTTGCACACACACATTAATAAACTAGGCTCTAAGTTGGTGATTGAGGTTTGGTGCAGACTTGATTTTTGGACACGAGCAGGTGAGGATACTTCTCATTGAAGCACACCTGCACAGATGTTTTGAGTTGTCTGATTAAACCTCCACTCAGTTCATTGGTGTTAAGGGAAATCCATGCATCATCGTCATCAGCTGAGCTGGTGCTTAAAGTCTTGAATTCATCATTCGCGCAGCCTTGAATCGAGGAGCTAGCGTGACTTCATCCAACAAAACGGCAGAGTGACATAAATGCCAATCAATCACAGTCTGCACATGCCCACACAGTCCTGAGAGGTGGAATCAAGCAAAAGAAGTGAAAACACCTGTGTGGGTGCAGCATGAGTGTGTGAGTGTGAAGGGGGGAAAAAAGAAAAAAATACATCTAAAAGCTTGGTCACAGTTTCATGTGATTCATTCTTTTTTTTCCTCATAGATTTTTGTGGTGTTTCGGCTTTATTTAGATTATAAAAGAGAGACAGGAAGGACTTTTGTCAGTGTATTTCTGCCTCATCTGATTGGTCACCTGGCTGCACATGTGTTCTCCATTACTCATCAGCTCCTGTTTTCATCCTCCCCAAGCCAAGACATCCCATTTGGCCAGGACACGTCTTGTGTTCTATTTGGCTCCATTGAGGTTTCTGTCAGACGGGAAACTTGTATTTCTTCCTTTTGTGTTTCTTGAGGGTCAGAGGAAAAGAGTTTGTCCACAAAATTGCATTTTAATTATTTGTCACCGAGGCCAAACCTGCTGTTGACATTTGACGGCGTTTGAGAAATTTCAACTATTAAACTTTTATTGCTGCTGTGCTGTAATTACTTTGACTCCCGGTCATGTTGTCTGCATTTGGCCGGTCAATAAGAAAACTACACCACGAAAACAAACTAGGCTCATGAATTTAATACAGGGCATTGACAAGTAGCACAGCTGTGTTAAAAATACTTTTTTTTTTCCTTTCAACACAAACTGCAAACAGTTGATTTACTTGCATTTCAAATGAAGCTTCTCTGGGAAAATATTTTTTAAGAATGAACATGTTTCCTCCAAAAACATATGCAGAGTAGAAAAGTAAAATCTGTTATGAAAGCCAGATTCTGTTGAACGTCCTGGCTTTGTATTGTGTGACTGAGGAAGCTTGTGTGAGCAGTGGAAAAAGGCCCTGACTGCAGAGGCTCCAGAGTTAGAGCTGTCCTGGGCCACAGGGAGTGGATTGCCTATTTGTTGCATCAGTGGTTTAGCAGGCGCAGAGGCGGGTAGGGGGAGTGGATGCAGGGCCCCCGGAGGAAGCCACAGTCTCCAAACTTTTTGGGAACAATTATTGGATTTTTACAAAGTGGCTCTGTGGACATGTGAGACAGCCGCGGAGACAAACAGGCGACCAGACAGAAATTGTTTGCAAGAAAAAACCATAAAAGGCATGAATTCAAATAGATCATTAAAGTTGTCGTCCTTAATGTTTCACTCCTGGTTGATTTGATGACACCTGCATTTAATGTGGCGGCAGCGTGTGCGGTTTAATATTACAGCAAACACTCGTTAAGAAGCCGCACAATGACTCCAGGTTTGTAGATGCATGTCTGATAACCAATGAATTTAATTTCCTGTGGCTGCTTCAAAGCTAAAGCCACAATGTGTTTAAATGTTTTTATTGCGGAGCAGTGGCAGTAAAGATGTTTGCATGACCAGTAACTTACAGCTTCTGTGACGTGTAAAGAGAGCAAACCACAATCACTGAGGCTCATATTAATGATGATACACTTGTGCTGAAATGGGCGCCACTGCTAATAAAATATACAATATAGAGAAACTATACTGAATGTAAAAACATGGAATATCAATCATTAGCATCAAAAAATGGTTTTATGAAGATCTAAACTTAAAGTGGTTTGTGATAAATATGTTTAAATGTATAATGCAACACTTCCTGCTGTTTTTTTTTTATCAGGCTTTCAAAGCAATAAAACATAATTAATTCGTTTTCTTGATCTTATCTCAGTATGTGGCCCGAGCTGCAGAAAGCGCCTCTTTAGAAGCAGCATACAAACCCCAGATATTGATTAAAATTCTATGTCAATCCAGAAAACTGATGAGCTGCTAATGCCCGAGGAGCTCTGGCCACGGGTACACACAACTCACCTCTCTGGCCGGCAGCCAGCTTTCATCCGGGCTGCAGCCACAGAAAATCTAATACAGATGACTTCATCATTTTTGCCTAGTGACCTTTCTGGCATCCTTTCTTACTCCACTCCTCCCTCTCCTCCTCCCCTCTTCCTCCTCTTCCACACACACACACACACACTCCTCCTATACAACCTTCCCACAGTCCCTGCAGCTCTTTAAATGCACACCCTGCCAGTGTCTATCTTGTATTTCTCTCTCACCTTGCCTCCCCTTCCACCACACCTCCCCCCGTCCCCCACCCCCACCCTTCTTCAAGGGCATTATTCACAGCGAGGTTGAACGCACCTCCAAGGTTAAGTGCCAGCGCGTGTGTGCTACCTAAAACTCTGCTGAGTCGCCCGGTGTCGCCGCCGTCGCCGCCGCTCTCATTTGGCAGCGGCACTGATCACATCTCATCCCAAAACCAATGGGTCCTTGGCTGCCGCCGCCGCATCCGCCGCCGCTCCAGGCAGAGCGTGAGCACAGGCAATCAATACATTTCAATATGGCCCCGCTGGCGACTGTGAATGAAACTCAATTTTATTTTGCAAGATTGTGCATTTATTAGATGAACAGATATTGATGGGCGTATTGGCAAGCTGCTCCTCTCCAATACACACACGCCGGCCAGATTTCGGTTTAACGGCGGAGGCTGTAATTCAACTGCGGATGGATCAGTGTTTTAATAAGGACATTACCACTGTCGGGGTCCAGCCAGGTGAAGAGAAGGCTGTTTTCTCTTAGCTTGATTATTCTCAGATTACTGCTGGCTCATACAGGCATCCTTTCATCATCTGAAAATCCTATTACTCATACACCATTATCATCTCTATGGGCCAGAGCTCTCTTTTTTGGCCTTTTAACCCTTGCATTGCTTTACTTCCTGTGGTCACGTAGGTCAGTGATTCCCAACCAGGGGAGGACTGATAAGAAGCTTTACTAATTGTTGTGTATATATTCACTTACCGAGTCAAGTCTGACACCTTAACACTACACAGATTGCAAATAAGCAGAGAAATCTATAGATCAATAATGAAAAAATGGTCGATTAGAAGTAATGAATAAATGGTTGAGATGGATAGTTAATTATCTACTTGCTGTATTTCAACTATTTGTCAGTGACTTCTAATGCTAATGCTTAAATTAATAGCTTGAAGTAATTAATATATGGTTGCAATTGTTATCTCAAAGTAATGGATAAACAACGAATGGATTATTGTGTTAAACGGTGAAAAAGCTAAAAGTAGTGGATACATTGTTCAAGTAGCTAAAAGATGGATACATGACTGAAATGTCAATGGTAGACGGTGTATTTTAGTTCATCAAACATCGCTGTGGGGGCAGATTAGAGAAAAGGTTGGGAACTGCTGATCCAGGTTTGTCTTAAGGCCACACAGTGTCGTTTTGTTTTTGAGGAGTAAGACCCTTGTGTGTGTGTGTGTGTGTGTGTGTGTGTGTGTGTGTGTGTGTGTGTGTGTGTGTGTGTGTGGAAGCTGAGCCCAGTCAGGAGTCAATGCAATTACAGAGGATCAGGTGTTTTTTATATGTTCACTATTTGATTAGGACCACTTCACCAGCTGAGTAATCAAGCCACACACACACACACACACACACACACACACACACACACACACACACACACACACACACACAGGTCTGCAATGATATCCTTGTTAGGACATTACACTGACTTCTGTTCTTTGTGGACGGCTTAAGTCTAACTCTAACCTCAACTGGTCCCCATGACGACAACTGGGTCAACAAGCCGAAAATAGGAATTTCCAATAGGAAAGATGGATAAACATACACCAGGTGAGCAATCAGGACAAGTTTAGTCAAGGCCTCTTTGCATCCACTCTGCACCTCTTGCTCCCTTTCTTACAGACTCACAACAAAATTAATGCATCACTCTTCTTCTCCTCTTGACCCCCCCTCCCTCACAAAAAAACACTCATGCACAATAGTTTAAATTCTCCCACTGCAGCTGACATCCATCCTTGCCCTCCTTCGCTCAGCTCTTCTCCTCTCAATTTGTCTCTCTCACTCACACACTCACACACACACACGCTGTCCTCTCCAGCCCCGGGGATGAGGTCGAGTGATTTCAAGGTTTTTGGGAGCAGATCATCTCTGTTTACTGGCCCCGCCGAGCCAGGTGTAAGGCTTTACTTACAGGTCCTGAGGCTGATGTCCACTTCGGGGGGGAAGCTGTGGAGAGATTTAGTGGGATTATTAGAGTGAGAGGAGAAGGTGTTGGGGCCTCTGACAAAGTGTGGCCATGCCTCGCTTATATATGCTGAATATTTATGGAGCGAAACATGTAAAGAAAAATGCACACAAACACACCTCCCACTCAGCTTCTTTCATCAGAGCGAATCTGCTGAATTAGACATAATATGCTTTTGGTCACTCAGCAGTTTGTCCTCATGATAACAAGCTGGGAAATGGACACGTTACCTGGTTTGTTTATGCTCGATCATCGCTGCAGCTTACATTCAATGTCCTATTTTTTTTATTTGGCTTGTGATTTCAAATCTGACTGAACTGCAAAAGCACTGCTGTGTCTTTTTTTTTTTACCTGAGCAGAGACGTTGCCAACTCGTTTTTTTCCTTTTTTTGATGTGTAAATTTCTCAGCTCGGCATCCTCGAGAGCTCAACCGTTATCCAACAGCCATCTGTCTTCAGCCGAGATACGTGCAGATCAATTTTATCGAGGTTCATATTCGACGGTGAGGACAACCTTGAGACCAACACGGCTGGCGATGCGATGCTCTAACGAAGGCTCCGTAGTCAGCTGAGGACACGGAGGCTTGAGTTATTACTTTCATATGTGGGAGGAAGAAGAGGAGGAGGAGGAGGAAGTGAAGGTGGAAATGAGTTACACACTTGAACTCTCCTCCTGTCCTTGCTCATTTTAATCTCCAAATTACCTAGCTCGGCCTCGGCGCGCAATAACTGTAAATCACAGCATGGGAAGAAATGATTTCGCTATTTCCAAAGCGCACGGAAGCCACGGAGGTGAATAACAAGATATGGGATCAAAGTGAACCAAAAGACTAATTAGGAAGCATCAATAATGAGCCGTGGGGGTCTCGGGTTCACAGCCACCCGTCCGGAGGTTAATAGATGACTCGTCCCACTGACATCCCATTGACACTGATGCTCATTGTCTCTGAATATGCAATGAGACTCCTTTTTCATAAGCTCACCCTCTTTGACCAATTGGAAACAGACGATCTGAATTACATGTACAAGCACCGTCAGTAGTTGTCTCCAGGAGGAAGGGTCTCAGTCACTAAGCAGCCCCCCCCCACCCCACCCCTTTTTTTTTTCTTTTTTTTTCTTTTTTGATGCAGAGATTTTTATTATTTTCAAGACATCAAACCCGATTTCCCTTGTCAAGAGCTGTTGTCATAGCGACTCATTGAGTGGCTGAGAGGAGCGCTCGCTCTCATTGGATGTGGTTAACGTCTCATGACTGAGCGAATGAGGCAATGTGGCAACGGAGACTTATGATTTGGTTCATTATATTTCCGAGGCCGACATTTCCTGGCACCTGACTTAGCATGTCAGCTGAGTTTTTGATTTTGTGACTGAAGCACATCCCTCCCTGGGCTCTGAAGCACCTCATCAACCTGATTTTCATAATGCGATTATCCTTGTTGATTTATGCATAAGACACAAGATACGCTCCTCGGCTGGAGTATTAGTCTGGGAAATGCAAATCAATTGGACGTGCAATTGAGCAAACTTTGTTTCAGCCTCTTTTTCTCTCTCTGTATACGGCACCACACAAAGTCTTACACTATGGATTAGATTAGTTTAGGAGGAATATCTGACATAATGAGGGATGAGGACAGATCAGTGCTGTGACGATGCCAAGTTTCACATTGTTCTAGTTGCGTCAATACAACATTTTAAAGTGACTCATCCTAAAGTTAAAGTAGCACTGAAAATACTCTACAAGTAAAAAAGTATTATCAGCTATATGTACTTAAAGTATCAAAAGTAGAAGTACTCATTATGTTTTTTGATAAATATCACTGCTCCATTTCACTGCTGAAGATTATAAATACTCTAAGGTTGTGCTGCTTTATGTGTGACGCTGGATTTTCCTGCTAATCCAAGAGGGGTTTCAAAGAGTTTCTATGGCTTAAGAAGTAGGAGAACTTTCTCAAACCATAAAGGGTTTAACACTTAATCCTTCATTCAAATTCCAAATCAGCGATTGTGGAGATACGTGGTTTTCACTGAATAGAAAAGATGTGACAAAATTGTAATATGAAAAGTAACTAAAGCTGCCAGGCAAATGTAATGGAGTACAATATTTGACCCTGGAAACGAGAGAAGTAAAACTAAATAGTTGAATCAAATGGAAATACTCAAGTAAAGTACCTCTAATCTGTATGTACTTGAGTAAAATATACTTAGTTACATTGATACTGTTGTGAATCTTTGGACTTCCCAAACTGGTAATTTGTCTTACGTTTGCCTCTCACCAACCTGCCAGGTGTGATGTGAAACCTTCCTTGTTAATATGAGTTTAAAAGATTCTAATTTCAGACAATAAGCCCACGAATATCTGTAAAAATCATGTTTTTTTAATGGTTGTGAAAGCTCATTGAGGAAAGGTGAAATCAGGTTTACATGGTCAACAGGTGACTTCTGATTGTTGCTGCTTCCTCTTTTCTCCTCTTCACCTACACCTCATATAAATATATGAAAGCAGTAAACAGACACATTCACTCACACCAAAGCTGTTGTAACAGTATTGCGCTCTATCCTTAGAGGAAGCAGACTCGACCGAACCTCCACCACTTTCGATTTTAAGCAGTTTATTATTAGTCTCCGTAAGTACGACGGCTCGTTGGGAGCTTCTTGTGTCAGTCAAGTTTATCGCTGCACAGCAAGGCCTCGTCTTCGCCGCGGCGCCTCGGCTCCCCCGGGGCGAGCAAAGGTTTCCATTTTTTGCACGACTTTTTCAAAACATCTCATTTAAAAATGTTCGCCGCGACGTTTTCACTTCTGCTCAGTGTGACACTAACAATACCCAGATGCAAACTTGGAGTCTAATTAGATGCTATGCTTTTTCGAAGACACAAACGTTTATGTGCTCGTAATTCATTCCGAGCTCGTTCTATAAATCGCACTGTACTGCGCTTAAGTTGTGATGCAGTTTGCAGCAGATAAATAATCACGCATGTGTTTGATTAGCACAGCCATTAGAGCATCATTATTTGATTTACAGATGTAGTCGGTGAACAATGGACTGACGCTCAAGTGACATTGATACCACCGCTTATTAGTGTAATACATCTGGTTTAAAGTGTCCTGTGGATTTCCTCTGTATCATTGTCTAATGACTTGTGCTAATGACTACTGGCCCTGTTTTCTACAACAGATGTGAGCTGCTGGCTATTAGCATATTTTATTTCCCCTTCAGGCTGCCTTTGAAGCTCAAGATATTGTCAACCAGAAAGTATTTTTCATGGGAATTATGGCTGTGAACAAACAGTGCCAAATTAAAACAGATCATAGAGGTTATTATTTCTAACAATCCGTTTTTTTTAATGCCTCTATTTATTTTCTTAATGTGTCGCCGTGTCTGCGCCAACACCTGGATTCCATTATTTCAGCTCTCAGCAATGTATCTGAGCAGTTCTTTGCATCTTTAAGATTGACACACTGCTGACCCTGGTACATATTATCTGCTGAGTGTCGAAACACGCTGCTGGCTTTATTAGCTCTCAAAATCTTTAAGCCCAAAAAGTCAAGTTGTCATGAAATCAGAGTTGCCTTCAGGAGCGAGTGAGGAAAAATCTGACACAATACATTGCAACTGGTCAGAGTTTACATCCAACTCATATATAATTGTAGTGTATGTGTGTGTGTGTGTGTGTGTGAGAGAGACCTCAATTTTAGTTGTTCACCTGTCTCATTAGTTTCAAACAAGCAAAAACATTCTCTGTGCATTTTCCAATTCTGCTTTACATTCCCAGTCATGAACTGGTGCTTCTTTACTTTCATCTACTGTAAGTGTAACCGGCGCCAGGTCTAGGGGTATCTGGGCCGGCAACATGTGATGCACAAGCACTGAAAGTACTGTGGATCAGTGGTGCGCTGGCTGTGAATCAATGAATAGACAAGTGACGTTAATATCTTGCTCAAGCCAGCGCCATTTTATTTCTAACTTGCGCTAGTTAAGGCTTGAGAGAAGCTACTCTTAATCCACAGGAGCGCGCTAGCACCATCTACTGGTCTGGTGGAGTGAATCCACGGTGTGTTCAAGTCAGTCCGTTAGTACAGTTCTTTATACTGTTTTCTCAAAAAAATAAGGGGGTGCTTTGTTTCATAATAAATAAAAACATATAGCGTTTTTTTTCAACCTATTACATAAGTTTAAAGTAGCATTTGCCTGACGGTTGTCTATGTGGCTTCATTAGACAGTTGTGAAATAATGGAAAATGATGAAAAGCAAGGTCACAGTAGCACGTGAATGAAAATGAAGTGAGCAAAATGACTCAGTGATGATGGGTACACATCAATTCATATATAAAGTTTGCTAACAACGATAACAACAAGCTACTGGTCATGTCTTGAATTAACTCTTTATCAGGCAAGAAACTATTTCTGGTAAAATTGTGAAAAATTTTACAACAGAAATAAAGTTTTGTTATGTCCTCCAATAACACTGTAAGGTTGAATTTTTGAATTTCAAAGTATTTCAATGAGTGCCTACAAAGGGTTAAACAAGGGTGTTGTTGCAGAAGGGTCATGCCGGTGGAATTTTTGAACTCATGTACTGTATGTTGACTTTTTCCTCTTTAATTATACCTCCAGACCTGTAAAACCAAAACAACGAGCTCAAAGACACTAAAATACTGAGTCGGTTAAAAATTGAGATTTGTGAGACTATGAGCATCCCATTTTTACATACATGTAGTAATTTGAGCCATTGTTAATACAAAAATATTGATTCTGGCAGCTTTAACATCAAGCTACTATTTTTGCCTTGCTTATGTTGTTCATTTTGCTTTTCTGAATTTTTCTGTGTGATAATTTCCTCCGGTGTTTTCGTCACACCTTAATTTAATTCCTATCAGCGTGCACTTCTTCAACCATGGCTTTGCGATTTCTCCCCTTTCATATCAGTTATTGTGTGTACTGGAGAGTTTCATCCGTCGTCTTTCCCTCGTCCCAGAGTTGATTGAGTGTGCCTCATGTCGTCTGCCAAATTCGCAGCGTTGCCTTTTTTTTTTTTTTTTATTTCCCCCCCTTTCAGAAGTAAACAGTGCTGATCTGATTATTTACCCCTTCGGAGTTGATCCCTTTCGTAACCGTGAATGTCATCAAACTTTTTAATTCTATGCTCTGCTTCAGACACTAATTCATCTTGTGTTTCCTGGATCTTCAATTTCATGTTTCTTAATGCTCCGCCTGAATAACTGTCGCTGACTTTTCCAAAAAATGCTCTTTGATGTATTTCGAACAGAGGCTCTTACTTTGCTACTCTGCCTCCTCATCACAAGTAGCTTTGGGTGAAAGAAAAAAAAACTACTTCACCTTACCTTTTGACACGGTCTGGCCTCTGGTCCGGATGAATCAATACGGCCATATTGTCTGTAGGTTTTTGCCTCGATGCACAACTGCAACTCAGCCGGTGAAATGGATCTGAAATCATTCTGGCACTTTCAGGTCTTCTTCAACCTTTTGTATCTTGCCTTCCCTTTTTTTTATCCTTTACAGCAGAGTGTATGGAAGAAGGGCAGAATAATGAGGAGAAGAATCTGACTGAAATAAATAAATGGACTCCATCATCCTTTTTGATGCATTGCAAAAAACCCAACAAGCAAAGGCAGACACCTGGCGATGCCAAAGATATCCATCCAGGAAGTTACTAATCCACTGCAGATCTTATAACTGCCTGTGAGGCAAGACAAGGGAAACAGAAATAGAACTCCATCAAGAATAAATTGGAAATTGGCTTAGATAAAGTCTGTGTTTATATCATGCTGGAGAAACTGGGTGCTTTCATCACAGCTGTGGTTTATTGCTTTTAGCCGAACTGTTGTGGACGTTTTCACCTCTTTAACCAGACTTTAATAATGCCAGATGTTGTTTACCTGGCGAAGTCTCGTCACATATAGACTTAGACTTTCTTTATTGTCATTACGCAACATACACAGCAGTGCAAGTTGGGTAACGAAATTCCGATGCAATGGCTTCCAACAAAGAGTCAGCAACAATAGTGTCAGTCGGTGGAAATATAAAAATATGTAAAAAAGAGATATAAATATATACTATAAGATAAATACAGGTGCAATGAGCTATGTATAGACATAGGTAAATGAACAAAAGTTATATACAGATTATTACACAGAGCAAGTAGCAGCAAGTTGAATTATTGCACTAAGTAGTTGTATTGAATGTGAATATTTTATGACAAGTCGAAACAGTTTGAACAAAGCTGTGGTCTCAACTTGGAGATGGAGAAATTGCGCAGGAAAAAGTCAAGTCAGAAATAGGTGGAATCAACAGAGTTAAATAGTCCCAACGACTGAGGATTTTTTTGCAGCAGGAACAAGAAAAGTAGTGCTCAGAAAGTGCTGCGACTCACATCCTGAAACCACTCCAGCCTGGTCATAACGTGGCCATTTTGACAGTGAGCCAGATGAGACTGTCCTCCCGAGAGAAATGACAGCATCAGTTACTCAAACTCAACAAGAACAACCATATGTTTATTAGGTGGCAAAGACTTAACAACCATAGGAATTATGACTCGAGTCCATCTGGAGTAAATAGTGATGATGCCGTTATTAAGTGGGCAGATGGAGGAGGCGGTTGGATGGGTCCAGCGTCCGATGGAGAATCGGACTGGTCATGTGACACAAGATGAGAAGCACCTTGTTAATTCAATAAAGTTGAAGCTGCAAAGACTGAGAGTGTGAAAAACATACTCAAAGAATTTCTACACACAGAATTTAAAAATGATCTGTTATTTGGAAGAGGACACATCTACTATCCATTTTTTTCTTGAATCATTCATTTGATGTCTTTCCCTGTTTTTCGATGGGGGACAATGTTTCCACCGTTCACAAGCAAAAGCTCTGTTTCCCATTGGGGTCTGAGCCGATCGCTGTGGAGCTGTAAAGTCTGATATGAGGTTATCTGGTCCATCTGCTGGCAGAGCTGTTGCGCCTCGAGCTGTAAATCTACATGGGACGTGTAAAGCAACACAACCAGGGTACTAAAGAGACCCAACCTATAAATTGGTGGTGTAGCTTCCTCTGCTTGTTCTGCTTGGGGAACCGTTTTTTTCTCTTTTCACTACATCTCTTTTCAGTGCATTACATCACATATCAGTGCTTAAATGTGCGACTTTCAATCATAATAGTCACCATGACATTATCCTGATGTGACTAAAAGGCTTTGACGTCGACGAACACGTGGCTGCATATTAAGAAAACGAATTTCCACTTCTTTTTTTTTTTGACATCGCCGTCTAGACAGAGACATTTCATATTTCTTCACAGAAATAGAATCCTGACTTTGAATCTATGTAGCTCTGCAGGACAGATGTACTTTTGCTAAGCAACAAAGACGGGAACATTGCTGTGGCCGTGGTTCGATGCACGAGGGAGCTTCTGTACTTCCTAATATAATCTGTGTTCTGCGAGGACTCGAACTAGAACATGTTATTGGTGCACCATTCGAAGTAATATGAGTACATTGCCTTCTGTGCAGTGGTCCATGGGTCCACTTGACTTTTGTACATCAGGTGTGTGTGTCTGTGTCTGTGTGTGTGTGTGTGTGGAGATGTTATTGTCTGACAGTGATTGGTTTGTGTGACCATGAGAGACACACACACACACAGAGAAATGCATGTTCATATACTGACTCATCTCATTGGTGCATATGAGAACTAGTCCAACTAAGCAGGACATGAGTTTTGATGGAGCATCTTTTCCAAATGTGGATAAATCAGGGCCTCCCATTCTCAATCTGCTGTCTACTGTTTTAAGACTCTCTACAAATCAATGTATATGATAATGGTATAAAGTCATACACAGTTAGGCTTTACTACATTTTCAAGTCTGAGTAGCAAAGAAGAATCACGTGTGCATCTGAATGCAAATTATGTGCATAGAGCCAATGCTGGAGCTCGAGTTTCTTTGATATTGCAGGGGTTTGACCAGATCAACTCTGATGAGATGCACCGACGCTCTTGATGATGACAAATTAGTTTTTGTGTCATTTATGAATCAGATTATTTAAAACCAAAACTGCAGCCAGCAGCCAAGATAAATCCACTCAAAGAGGGAAATGCTATCTTGGCAAATCTCACCTAACGGTACAAATAAAGTAACATTGAACCTTGAACCTTAATTCACAACATGCATTTAATTCATTCAAAAATTTAAGCGAAAATTATCATAATTTCCCAAACTGTCGAACTATACTTTAAGTGTAATAATGAAACTTAAGCAAACCAAACCGAGCATTTAAACATGTCATTACAAGAATGACAGGATGAAAACACAGCATCAAGTTTGTGTCATTGTGACACAGTCGTTGCAACTAACTAATGGTCACATGATTTCTATTTACAGCTTTTCATTCTTGTTTGACCTAATTTTTGAGACTGTGCTGGGTTGCGGGCCTCCAGACACAGACATGCTGGAGGAGCAGCTCCGGTCCTGGAATGAACCCATCACATCTTACCTTCAGGTCTTGCTCTACAACAAGCACCAAATTTTGTATTTTGGACAGTTTCTGCTTTTGGCAATAAGCAAACATGTTGTCAGGATAAAAAACAACAATCAGATTTATTTTTGCTCGCGTCGCCTAGTGGGAGCGCAAGTAAAGGAGATTGGCAAAGCATAAATGCTGAGGACAAAAATACTTGATGATTCATTTTCAATCACTTGGTAACCACTTATCAAGGAAAAGATTTGATAGGAGAGCGAGTGTCGGGGGACTTTAAGTGCCTCTGTGCTTCTAATGGGGAAATTATTTTGTGAACAAAGACGGTGACCTTCTGCACACAACAGCAGTGTGAGACAGCCAGGAGACATGTTGACTGGCCGTACCAAAAATGGAAGGTGACAGACACAGTAGCTGGTTTTACCCAGAACAGGGACTGCAGTGACCTCTTTGCTTCTGTGAAACCCTCATAACGACGCCTGATGCTGACACTCAACAGTTGTGTTTGGTCTTGCAATCAGAGGGTAAACACACCTTCGCTTTCACAGTTGGGCTGTTCTTTCTTCACATCAGTAAAGAACTGTGTTTTTGATCTGAGAGACAAGATGTCAATAAGCTTATTCCAGCACAAATGAATTGTCCCATTAATTTTTTTTTTGGTAATTATTGTGAACCAGTGGCACTTAAGAATCCATGCAACTGCTACTTACTCTCAGAAATAAGAATCAATTGGGCCCACTCCCTTGCATTCCAAGGGATCGGACCCCAATGCAGAGCCCAATGCAGCTCAATGAAGCTGTAGCACAAGTTCAGCCAGGAAGACAACAATGCTTTTCGATTACAAGCTGTTTCTCATCTCTCCTACTGCGCATGCACATTTCTCCACTGTCAGTGTTCGGGGTTGTCATTGGTAATCAGCTGTCTCTTCAGCTGATCTCATCCGTCCAATAGCACAGTGTCACACCCTCATCACTAACCTATCACCTGCATTAGCTCTTTCATGCTAGCGATTTGCGTGTTCCTCCACCTCCCCACCACCACCTCACCTTCGCAGAATCATCACCACTTCATCACCCATCTGGCTTTGCAGTCTTCAGTTGCCACCACCACCGTACCGTCATTAATACAGCGACGGTTCAGATAGTAAATCTTCAATCAAGACGTCTCCCCCCAGAGTCGAAAACACCAAAGACTTTCAATATCATCATCAATGTGACATGTTGTAATAAATTATCTTTCTTCACATACTCATCTCTCCTGGTTGAAATTATTTTTATTGCAAGATTCAAAGTACAGAATGCTATTGGGATGGCGAGGCTGGCAAAGGTGAAAACCACAGAAGGTCCAAACAGGCAAGCAAATCGACTGGGGAGCAGGTTATAATCAGAAATCAAAAAAAAAAAAAAAAGAGGTCCAGGAAAACGACGCAAGACTCTATAAACAAGAATTAACAAAGAAAGGTTGGAATGTTTGTCACAAGGTAGAAAGACAGCCTGTGCATTGCTGTATCAGATCTGTGGTTGGATTGAATGCTTTATATCATTGCTGGCAACTTCCATAGTATCTTTTTCTGATGCTACAACTCAAAGACAAGAATTTTTCAAATTTTACCGAGTGGCTTTAAAACAATGTCAAGGTTTTTCTTGATCACATGAAATTGCTGTTAAAAAAATGAAGAAATAGTCAAAGATGTTATTTATTTAGAGTTTAACACTCAAAATACCACCAGGTTTCTGCTTCAAATGGCTGAATTAAATAAAGAGTTATGCACGGAAGTATGCAATGTCGCCTTTTCCTGACTGAACCTCGGCAACTTCAAACTGGTGAGAAAGAAGTGAAACACAAATACAGAATTCTCTTATGTGAAATAACCAGAACTGCTTTATCGTCAACATATTATTTTGTGCTCATGCAGGACCACATTCTTCATATTTAGAGGCTCATGAAGAAAATGTATGTTATTGTATAAAGAACAAATGCAGGAGCTGCATCTGTGGTTGCTATGGTCTCTTATGAGTCTCGTATCCGACAGCGAGGATGCCGCCGAATGAGCCCAATCCGAAGTTGCTTCACACTGACAAAGCAATCAACTCGGGTGACACGTGCTGATAAATACCCCCGGCGCACACACATTTCCACGCAAAAGCCGAGGCCTAATAAATCAGGTATGAAATGCAGGTTGTATGTAATTAACATGTTTGCCTGCGCGCCGCGTGTCTTACCTCTCAGATGCTAATTCAACGACAGCCTGACAGGTGTGACAGATGACATGTTGCCTCGTTTTGTTTTTTTTGTACTTTACAACCACATGTGTTCAATAGGCACATCTGTAAAACCGTCCATGTTGAAAGTGAACTTCCTGGTGTTACATCCTGGTGTCGACACAGAGAACATTTGCAGACGTTACCTGAGAACGTTTCCTATTATTAAACCCAGGTTCCCGTCAGCGGAGGGGTGAAACGGGGAGGGGCGCAGTAAACACGCGAGGGGTGACAGCGGTGATGGAAGGGAAAACAGCTGCCTATAAATAACATCAACGCATTCACTGGCCCCTGTAAAAAATGATGATGGAATGAATTTGAACCCTGAATGCCCAGTAAAAGGAGTGACAGATATACAGTGCAACTAACTGATGACAATTGGCTTCGTCTTAGCCCACCCCTTTTTTACTGGACCAAGCGATAAAGATAAGGTTGCCTGTGAAGCAGGTACAGGCGTCAACCAGCTGCACTCAACTTTTACTTCCACGAGCAGGCAGGTTTGGTGATTTGTGAAAAGACGACTTGTCATTAAGATTTAAACTGCAGTATTTCTTAGATTAAACCAGCTGCATGTTCACAGATAAGAAAAACAACTGTATGTGTCTTAGTGGTCAATGCACATCTTTTCAAATTTAACCCCGTGTTGACCTGTGTGCTTTCACGTCTTTTCAAGACAATTCAAGTTCCAGTTGAGATTTGACACCAGAAAAACTGATTTCTAAACTGGGAATCAGGAGACCCACAAGCAAGTAATGTGACAGATTATTATCAGGATAGAAAAGCAGGAAGAAAGAAATTTCATGCTCATTATAATCTTTTTTTTTTCATGCTTTCCTCTGCTTTTGTCTTTCAAATTAATTACAGGATAATTCTCGGTGTTTCAGATCAACAAAAAGGCATTCAGCTGGAATTGTGTGTAAAAGAACAAAACAATTATGTCAATAATTATTCCAACAAAACAAGGAAGGAGTTCAGTACACAGATGGGAGGGGTCATAAGAGGACATTGCTTTGTTCCAATGGATCACAAAGGAGACTCCATATAGTATATATGTGTATGTATATAGTACTGATCTATAGTACTCCAAGACTATGGATAATTTAATAACGTAGTAAATAAAATAGAAGGGAAGAAAAAGAAATATACCAACATCTCAAAACCTTCCATAACATCATTGTACATTTTTAAGCAGGCACTGAGACACTACCTTTAATCCCAACCTGGGAACCCTGAAGGAAGCTGCAAAATAAATCAGGATAAAAAAACAATTTCTGCTGTATATTTGTTTTTATTTCTGTATAGTTTTCTATTTTCTGGATTTCTTCTCTTCAAGCCTGAGAAAGGACTATTTGTTTGAAGCTCACAGACATACTGTGTGAAATCTGTAACGGTGGATCACAAGTGGATGCGATCTGTGTTCTAATCAAGTGGTTCAACAGTTTGAGATGAGAAGCTGAGTTGGCGGGAGGTGATTAGCTTAGCTTAGCACAAAGCCTGGAAGCAGGGGGAAACAGCTAGCCTGGGCTCTGTTGAAAGGAAGTTCAGCTTCCAGCATTGTTACATGCTTCCAGTCTTTATGCAAGTTAGCCTGATCGCGGCTGCTTGATGACTCCTTTGAAGCACAACAGATCTATATGCAGAGCTACCACCCAATAATTATATTTGATTTGTCATTTTTCAGGATGCATCCCTTTATCTCTTCGAGTTCTTTTACAGGCGGTGGGTGTAAATCACTATACCATATCTGTACATCATGCAGATGGTCTGTCCTGTGGTGACTGAAGTGGCTGTGTGTGTTTGGGGGGTGGGGGTGTTGGGTGGTGGTGGTGGTGGTGGTGGTGGAGGGGTGTCTGCCGGAGCAGTCAGCCTTGCACTGAGTGACCTTGTTTAATTCAGCACATACATCGCGGCGCTCACAACACGCACAACCGCACACAGCCAGGGGCGCGAGGCAAACACACGGCCGTGATGCACACACGTGCTTACGGTCACGCGCGCAGACACACAACATGGATGCACACACACATACACACACACAAGCGGGCTCACCCTGAGGCCGAGGACATATTTTGTCATTGGTGCTTATCAACGGATATAAAACACAGACAAGGAAAGTGTCTGCGTGTGCTGCTCGCGCTCGCTCGTCTACACAGGATTTTTATTCTGTTCCATGATTATGTCCTTGTGCTGCATGTATATTACCACTGCACACAGCATATATCACCCTGCATGCATGTGCTCCTCACCTCATCCTGGGAAAGATGAGCAGGAATCAATATATCGCTGTGATCGTTCCTCACTAGAATCATCACTCATATGATAATGTGGATAAATCTGCACTATGAAAATGCCCCCCCTTCCTTGAATCACTTTATACTACCTTGCCTGCTACAATAAAAGCAATAAAGAGGGGGAAAAACACCATTGTAAAAGAGCTAATTAAATAGGATGAGCAGTGTGTGACGATACAGAGAGTAATGAGAGATCCAGCGGCTGGTATGGGAGGAGATGGGAAAACATCCTGAAAAGCTTCCTTTGCAGAACCGGCCAATCCAACTGGTGAGTTCCTACAGTGATGAGCACAAGGCGACCAATCAATTCGCTCATGCTGAGCCTTGGCAACAACCTCTCCGGCAAAGCGAAACAGTCGTGTGATGTGTGTGTGTGTGTGTGTGTGAGGATGAGGGGGTTGTCTTTACATCTGTGTGTGTGTGTGTGTGTTTGTGCAGACTCGAGCGAGTGTGTATCGTCTCCCATAAAAATCCGTCTCCTCTGTATTCAGGTCTCGTGTGGGAGCTGCCGTGTCACACCGCCACGTCTGTTCTGATCCACCGTGTACATTGAAGACTGAGCTCCTCTCAACCCGTGAGTGACAGATTAATTGATGACCTCATGAATTCATTATTACGATCTCCTATAAACACGCGAGACACATGCTGACCTAATACACACACACAGGTGTGCGCCTGCATAAATAAGGATCGAGCGGAAAATTCAAGTTGGCTCAGGCAGAAATTGATTGTAGAACAGCTGATGTACAGATAGAGGTCCCCTCTGGTAAAAGTGAAACCAATATGAATCCAATATGAGGCTGATGGGAACTTTTTGGTTTTGCAGCCAGGACAGACATTTCTCCATCTGTGGAATCATTTAACCCCAGTTTTGGTTTGCGATCACAGTGAAATCCTTTGCTTTGTGGAGTCGATAAGATCCAGCGTAAGCACTGTGTTCAAAGTAGACAGATAAGCTGTGAGACTAGTCCTGCAGGCCATAACACATACAAACATTCAAAAAAGAAAACGCAGCATAGATACTCCAATCCATTTCAAACTCCAGTGAGCGGCTGTTGAGGGATCAAACAAACAGCTCGGGCTGCAGCTGAGGCGGCCTGCACGCTTCACATCATCTCCACCTCTTCACAAGTCATGTGTTCGACCCTTTATTCAGCGGAAATTAGCCTCCGTCCTGAGCGGAAGATCTTTTTCACAGCATGGGAAGAGGACAGGAAATCGAGGCATTGATGAACCTCGGATAATACAAATCTCAAAAAGTAGAGAGCTGACATGAAATTAGGGGCAAGGTGAGCGAAGAATGACATGATGAGACATTCAGGGTCGTCCAGAATCTCAAAATCTCTCAGAAATGATTGAAATGAAAAAGCTGTCGAGCAAAGCACAGCAAACTTAAAATACATTTCAGTACATTAGGTAAAGACACAATGTGCACCAGATCTTTTTGTGTGTGTGTTTTTTTTTAAAGAATTAGGTGTTATGGGAAATAGTCTTATTCGCTGTCTGTCATGACGGCGGGTGGTTGCGGACTCAAACGCATCACACAATTACTGCTTCGAAAAGTCTTTAATGAAAATAACCGAGGACGTAACAAAAACTTACGGCAAGGTCTGGTCCCAGGAAGTCAAAAATTCAAACACAAAAACATCAGCAACAAACATGGCATGACGTGATCAGGAACATGAACATGAACTGGAAGCGATAAACATGAAGCGTGAACATAAAGTGACAATCCGGCGACGACAAAGACAAAACAACTGACTTTAGTGTGTAGTGGTGGTAATTAGCTTCAACAGGAAACACAGGTGACATGATGAGGTGGGTGTGGCTGGTAGGTGACATGAAGCAGAGACAAGACACTGGATATAGAAATATGACAGACAGAACAGAAACCAAACCACAGAACTAGAACAGACAGAACTAAACATTACATTACATGTGACGAGGCTGGGTAAAGGCAGGACAGGACAACTACAGGACTACAACATGACAGGACTGAACTGAAAGAACTATGACAAAACACAGGCAAAAACTAAGACAGAAAATCAAGGCAAATCCAAGACACACATACACATACATACAGAACATAGCATGACAAATGCAAGACATGAGCAGGATATGGCAGAAAGGAGACGACGGCAAAACAGAATGTAACAATAAAACAAAGGCTAAACCGAGACCTGGGTGCAAAACCGTGACACTGTCTGACCCTCAGCTAAAAATCAAATATCAAAGCCTAATTAATCCTTAAATTCTCCACCGTGTTTTACTCTCTCGCCAATACAGAATTTGTCCGAGGTCAAAATGACAAAAACTGTACTCCAGCTCCCGACTCGTGCTCGAGCTCTACAGGCTGCAGCTTAGTTCTAAGCAGCTGATAGTGGGAGCGAACAGGGAGGGGGGAACCCTGCTATCTCTTCCCTCCTGTCAACGAGGTAGCAGCCTGCGATTCAGGCTCTGAGTCAATGCTTTAAAAGAGGAGATAAAGCCTCGGCCTCCCACATGTGCAGACTCGGCTTCGGGTGCCAAATTCGAGCGCGCGTTTAAAGGCGTCGTTTAGGAAATTTGTGGGGCATAAAAATCTTTCCGAGCTCGTGTGATGCTGATGCTGCAGCACACAGGGGGACAGGTGTCGTCCCCCTTCACCGTGGCCTCTTGCCTCCTCTCTGTGGCATCATCCGGCCAAACAGTTGTCAGCCCTGACGGGGGTCGGCGCTCGTCGCTGGCCCACATCACGAAGAGAGAGAGAGAGAGAGAGAGAGAGAGAGGGAGGAGGAGGAGGAGGAGGAAGTGTGACAGTGTTTGTCTGCGCACGTGCGCATATGTGTATTTGTGCGAGCGTGTTTGTTTGAGTCGTACAGTAGCTATGAGTCACACAGTGTGGGGGCTACAATGCATCTGCGCCCAGCACGACAAATGCGTACCACTTGACTCTATTTCAAGTCTACAACCACATATCCATATGGTGTCAGCTCTGCACACTGTGATATAGGGCCTGCTCCGTTTCGCCCAGGGATGAATGAAAAGTGTGGAATTCAGCGATCGGGTGTTTTATTGATGGCTTTTGTGGCCTGTGCCCNTCCTCTCGATATATATGTATGCGGCATAATTGCAGTCATCAGAGGCAGCAGCCATTTTATCAGTCACAACAACAAGCCCCTTGGCATGCTGGGATGGAGAACACACAACACTCGCTCGGTGACAAAGTGCCACTAATCTCTCCATCCATTTTTCATCGTGATAGCTACTGTACGCGCCTCGCTCCGGGGAGCGACTGGGGCCAAGAAGAGGAGATGTTGGAGAGAGGAGGAGGAGGAGGAGGAGGAGGGGAGGGAAGTATATGTGGGTGGCACACTAGTGTCAACATCAAACATTTGCAAAGAAAATAGGCTGATCTATAGACGGCGCCGCTGTAACAGCTGCCGAGACGCCAGAAGCACACAAGTGGAATAAATACATTAACCTGGTTAGCTATTGAAAAGCATCCATCTGGAGGGTGTGTGTGAAAACAAGCCTGCCTCTCTGTATGTGTGTATGTGTGTGTGTGTGTGACTGCCATACGTGCTCATTCATTTGGCTTCAGGCCCTGTTGCTGCCAATGCGTGGCACGATGAATGGAAAGCTACACTCGACAAGGGATGCCCAACCAGCCATGGCAACGATTGGCTGAGAGCGTCTATGTATTGCAGCCAATCATACGCGATATACGCAATATTACAATGCATTCATTTGAATGATAGATTTGAACCAGGGGGCTTTTCTGTAGCCGTGAAAGATCAATTGGCATCAATATCAAAACCATCAACACTTGCAATAAGTCGAGCAGGAGAAGAGATTCCAAGTGCATCTTCTTTCATGCCTTTGCTCCTCTGCACACCCACTGGTCAAATTCCACCCACTACAATGACACGTTCTATTCTGTTTTTCGCTCCTCACGTCCTCAGGCGCACTGCAGCTTTTCTCAACTGGCACACAAAAAAAAACTCACAGAAGCAACTGAGAGTCGAAGGAACGACGAGAGGACTCAGCCCTGCACACAAATGAAGCTAATTATTGATTAAACCGAAGATACCTTATCGCATCTCTCCCCCTGTTTGATCCTCATTTATCCCTCCTAATTGCATGGTGACGGTCTTTCTTCACAAACAACAGGCTGCGATGAAATATGAATAACGACAATGGGCCATTAACATTCTCCACATTCCTGCCTACCTGCCCGACTGTACCGAAGATAGAGAGGAGGATCTAATCAAAAGATAATGTTTATTTATAGAGAAGCTACGAAAAAAATGCTGAGAGGAATTTGTTTTTGATCCGGACAATCAACACTGAAACTAATATCGTTTTTTAACAGTGAGAATTTGATTCCAAAGTAAACAGCCTGATTAATCGGATTTAAAGCCGCCGCAATCAATATTTTTAGATTAACAATGGATTAAATGATTAGTTGTGTGCGACACAGGCTGCTAGTAGTAATGAACTCACAGAGCTCAGCTTTCTGAGGCCGCCGTCGAGTCGGTCCACACGATCAACGTCTGCAGTGCTTGTTTAGGTCACAAAGTCTTTTCTCTATCAAAAATGGATTGAGGCGAAGCACATTTTAAAAAAGGGATTTCTTTTAAAGCCCAAATCCTCAAACCCTAAAAATTACACTTCTGCAGTGCTTAAACTTCATCCTCCATAAGCATTGAAAAAAAATCACATATTGAAAAGGTGAAGGACTTTTTGTGTAATGAGTAATTGCCAGTGCAATTTTTATTCCCTTTCGGATTTTTCCTCTTGATCAGAACAAACCTGCCGAGGCCAAAATGTTGAAGAAATTCGTCTTAACAAGTGCAATTACCTCGCTGCTGTTTGAGCCACTCAGAGGGAGTAAGTGGAATTCGCTCTTTTCATTTTACAAGGATGTTACTGGAAGTGAAATAGGTTGTGTGAGGTTGAGGAGAGGTTGTGTCAAGCCCTCAGTTTCGACTCTCAGGTCACAAACAGGAGCAGCCTCAACCTGCAAGTCATCAGTGTCAGGAACCTTGGATGTCCAATCATCAAATACCCGATAGTTGTCAAGACATTTGACTAAAAACCAAAAATGCATCACAGGAAGTCTCTCACTTTAAAGTCACGGATGAAATACCTACTGACACTGACCCCAGAGGAGAGAGAGCGGGAGGTCAGAGGATGGATGTGAGTCCGGCTCAAAGCAGCGGAGACGGAGCGCAGAGGGCGACTCGCTCCAGAGAGCACGAGGAAGTGGAAGAGGGAAAAAAGAAACAGCAGAGAGAGGAGGAAAGAGGTGAGGTTCGATATCAGTGCTCCAAGCAACAGAGGAGGTGAGAGGAGGCTAAGCTCAGAGCCAGTCCAGAGTGGCTGACCTCTGACCTGAAGGTCGAGCAGCAAGTTTGAAAGAAAACACTGTACAACATCTGGGTCTTCATCCTTCATCCTGCTTATTTAACACTGACCTTATAGAGCCCTTATCAAAATGTTTGCTTCTCTTAGTGCTTGATGGACTGACAAGTGTGCCAGCACAATGAGTCCTATACTGCAGGATTTGCTGCCAAGAGAAACCTGAAATCCATTTTTTGATTTACTTTATTTCTTTGTTTTTAGTTTTAAGTAAAACTGTGTAGACGTGAAAACATGACGTCATACCGATTTCTGTCTTACATAAACAGTGGGTATTAGTTTTGCAGGTATTTGGTCATAATTTAAATTACTGGCCAAACTGAACTTACAACCTGATGATGGAGCGAAAGGGAAAACCATCAAATCCACCAAAACACCATCCTGACAACAAAAGAAGAAAACACTGAAATGACTGCATTCATAAGAAAACACAGTTAAAGGGCTAAACAGAAAATGTAATTTTTTACAAAGCAGAATTAATTGAACTTGGACAATGTGTCTCATCTGAAGCTATAAGAGGTAATGGAAATATTAAAAATGCACCTCAGTCTTGGGCATCAGACTAAGCAATAGAGGAGACCAGATATTGTTAAACCACCAACAGTTAATATCAGACATATGACAGGACCTGTTGTCCATCTCATCATGTTTTAATGTGTGACATAAAGCAGGACCATCCTACAGGAGAAAGCCACAAGGCAGCCTATGAAAAATGTATCCGCTCCATGTTGCTGCTTCCTCCTGTAGGTAATATTGTTTCCACCTGAGGTATGAGGCTGCTGAATGGGTGCATCGATTGCAGGGAGCCGATGTGTGCTCCAGGCTCCCGGGCAGCCGGCGTTTATTGATGGGACTATTTGTAGCTTTGTGACGTTTACCTTTATCATGATACTCGCTGCCGTTATGGACCATTTTTACTTCTCTTTAAAAACAGCCGCCTTCAACCGGGACCCGGGGGGAGTAAATACTCTGTGTACGATGTATGTTCCAATGTTTCCCAGCGCTCTCTTGAATGGTTGCACTGACAAACTTGTATCAACAGACCAAGAGGTTCCATCACCAGAGATTCTATGTGGGAAGTTCCAGGCAGGGGGGGGTGCTCAGTCACCCTCGCTATAATGCGACTGTCACCTTGGCTGCAAGATCCTTCACTTTGATATGTTGAAGTCGCAATAAATAAGATTTGTGCTGAACCTTTGTTCAAAATGACCTTCGTATATCTGCCAGGAGGTGAAAGAGAAGCCAGAAACTCACTTGCCAACTCTTCTCCCAGTTAAGTTTAAACTATGCAATATTCAATCAGCCATGTAAATACAGTGCATACTGTATAATGAGAAAAAATGAGGCGTCCATATCTTACAGCTTTTCAGTGTTTATTTCATCATCCTCGCCCTTTAGATTACATACAATACTAAAAAGACAACACAATATTCACCCAGGTTCTACAGAAATAACCTGCCGCAGGTTAACAAGGTAGTGCAACTTAATACAAATCCATCAAAAGGGTTAGGACAGCCACAACATGTGTCTCGACACCGCTATGAACTACACAGAACTATGTGGGGCAAAGATAAATGCTGGCTAAATGACATAAATTATTACATATATTCAAAATAAAGGCCGCTTAATGAATAATAACATATGGAAAAAAAACAAATATACACTGTATGTACAACACCACTGGTAATGTGCGGATATATTTAAGTTATTCTCTAATCAAAATCTATTTGTTTATCAAAATACTCGCCACCTGTAGATTTGAAAGGCGGCTATAAAAAGAGACTTCGTCCACTACAGAGCATCTGTGATAAAGCCGTCTTACAAGTCTGCAGAGGGTGAGTGAGGTTGATACTCAAGATAGATTTCAGGGGGATGAACACGTGAACACAATGTCGTGACAAGTGAGCTAAAAAAGCAGGGAAGCCTGATAAATAGAATATTAGAGTCAAAAAAGAAGAAGAAGAAAAAAATGTTAAAATTCTCCCACATCCACCCTCTTGTCCCTGAACTTGTTCCTGGCCTTGGTCCGAGCCTTGAATGCAGCCGAGTTGTGGAGGTGCTGAAAAAAGAAAGAAAGAAAGAAAACAGTTACATAATAGAAAAAGCAGCTTGTTTAATGTGGCAAAATTTATTATAAAAAAAAAACTACAATGACAATTTGTGAACATACCCTTTCAAAGCGAGAGATTTTCATGGCCTTCATTGTGGCTGAATCAACCAACATAGGTGGTCCCAGTTCAAACACGTCTCTGATGAATTCATTACCCTTGTTTGAGAGAAGTAAAAAAAAACAATAAAAAAAAAAAAACATTAAGAACTAAATACACACATAATACAAAATCTACAGTAGCTAGATGCTGTTTAGTGTTGTGTGGTCTGAAATATGTTCCATTGTCTCACTTGTGAAATATTGCAGTTTCCCATCAGCACTGGCTGCCAGCCAGATTGCAAACTACTTTCCAACCAGCTATTGTAATGGATTTTTTCCCCTTGTGCATTACGCAACATTATCCTAAATCTAGTCCTAAGTGTTGTCTTCTTGCATCACGCACGCCAACACATCTTCATTGTGTTTTCGAGCTGAGTCATGGCCCTGATACACATCATCCAACCAACCACCTGATTCTGCAGTGAGATTACATTTAAATGTCCACTTGCATTTAACATCAGTTTGCCTTTGATTCATACTTTAATGACCTACTCCAGCAATATTTAATGAGTTGTTAAAAAGATACCTGTAGGTGGTAGTTCATCCCCGAACCCACAAACTCTCTGAAGGCATCATATGTCCTCTTTCTGACCCAGCTGTCAATGGTCATGCGCTCCGTCCCAAAGCGAATGGTCTCACACTGGAAGTCACCCTCCTGGAAGAATATAAATGGAGGGGGAGAACAATAACTAAAATGTAAATCAAAACCTGCCAAACCAAGCTGCTGTCAGCTGACACCGAACACCCACCTCGACAGCCTTGAGCACGTCCCTGAACACAGACCGCTGCTTCCTCTTGTCTGTCTTCGCCCTGTGCTTGTTACAGTCTGTGGCCAACGCGTTCAGTTTGTCACACAGATCTTCCCAGTCATCAAACTCAAATTCCTGAATCAACACACAAAGAAAGGCTGCATTCAAGACCAAAGAACAGGAGACAGAAACAATAAAACTAAGAAGCATATACAAAGAAGCAGGTTATCAAATGCAGCCAGACTGCCAAGTTAACATGTAATTTAAGGCAAAGAAAGACAAAAATTACAGTTCCTTTTGCATCCAGCAACAGCAATTTAGTCTCTGTTTTAGTCTCAATACTTGACTGCACTGTACTACAGGAACAACAGAATCTGAATCATGGCTTTGAACTTACAGGGTCCAGGTCTCTGGCCAGTTCAAACAGCAAAGCAATGGTCTCTCCTGCAGCAATTCTCATGTTGACATCCTCACTCTCAAGCAATCTTGGCAGTTTTGGCAGGTGTCTGCAAAAGAAAACAAATGCATTCAAAACATTTTTTAAATATATGCTTCATGTTTTTAGTGCTTATCTGGGTCTACACACTAATGTAAAAGAATGTCTTACTTGCACAGGATGTCTTTGAGCTGGCTGGTGGTACAGATGGTGAGCAGGAGTGCCCAGGACAGGAGGGCGTTGGTGTGGAGCTGGCTCATCTGGGGACTGATCAAAGGACACGTTCCATCCCCCCGAGCGTAGGACCGGGTGAACAGGTTCTCAAAGCACTCCATGGTAGCGTGCACGTCCTGAAGCAGGAAGCAGGCACAATATGAAGACTGGAGTTCACAATGCAAAAATTAAAAGGGCTGAAAATATTTCAGGTTTAAAAAAAAAAAAAAAAAACACCAGGCATCACAAATAACATGTTTATGGCTTGATGAGTAATTACTTGAGGCATGTTTGAGCACAGCTGCCAGTGCTGTTGACATCACAAATGTGAGGACTGAATGAGGCATAATGTCAAAACAGTTAATGAGCACAAATAAACGACTGACAAAAGGTTGCCTTCGAGCCCAAAGGTGTCAAACCACAGAAAAGACAGTAAAAATGATCAAGAACTTACCAAAATGTCATCCTCTGCAACTAAAGTACAAAGGCCCAGACTTGTCGCCACCTATTAAAGAACCACAAATATTTGCTCAGTTGATTTTCCACAGTAAGCGAGTACACACACCTCAAAAATCCAGACAACCACATAGCAGCAGGTACAGTGTGGTTGCTGTGTAACCTATCAACAGTGCATCCTTCCCACTATAGTAAAAATACTGCTCTGCCACCAACCACGTCAGATACTCACTGCTTGTCTGGCTTGTATGTTTGCTGATCCATCTGCCAGGATGTTTTTGAAGATGGGTTTCAGGGTCTTGAACACCTCCTCGCTCTCAATGCCCGAGCCCAGCTGGATACACAGCAGGCAGGCTAAAGAAGCTGCTGCTCGCTGCTCCTCTCCTTTGCCTGACACAATGAGGAGGAGTATTATTAACTTTTCCCTTTAATTCAGGGGAAATTTGTAATCAACTTCACATCACTGATGAATAAAATAAAAATGACAGTTAAATTATCTTTTCTGGTACCTTTCTTGAGGCAGCGTTCAATGCTGTCCGTGATGGTCATCCTTCTCTCCGAGATGAACTCATACAGGATCCGTGTGGCCATTGCCGTCTTAAGCCCATCCAGTGCCCCTTGTCTGGTCTTAGCACTGAGGAAATGGGTACACAAACATTCACTATACATATATAATCTCTGTAAAATATCTATCTCTATGTTGTTTAAGAGGTTTACTATATTGTTAAGTTAATGTGTTGTGAGCATAATACGCCTAAAATCCCCCTTATTGGAGATGAAATCCATTTTTACTTGACTAGGCTGCAAACCTCAGTGACACTTTCTGCTGTGATTGACTGTGGCACTCAAAACTCAGGCAATCCATCCAAAAAAAAAAAAAAAAGCCATTCAAATCGTATTAGTTGCATCTACTTAAAATGTATGCTGCTGGAGGCTCTTTGTCAATATTTCAAGGGTATTATTCTGCAACATTGTGCCTGCACAATTACTTGCTTAATTGCTTTTTTTCTATAGTGAGGAAAAAAATTCAAGATAACCATAAATTAGGTTTCCCACACCTTCAACAAACTTTGCTCTCATGCAGATTTTTTTGTAGAGCAAAGTCACCTTATTTTCAACACATCTCATGCGAAAGTGATACTCTGCCAGCATATGCAAAGATTAGATACCATGTGTATGTAGACAGTTGAAATATTACGGTAGGACTTTTACCTCTTATCCACAGTGCTATCTANTGTAGACAGCTGAAATATTACGGTAGGACTTTTACCTCTTATCCACAGTGCTATCTATGAACCCCTTCAGCTTGTACTGGAAATCCTCCTGGGCTGCATCCTCACTGGCCTCTCCACCTGGCAACACAACAAGGTGTAGTAAATGAACTTTTGCCTCATTTGTCTCACAGTATTGATATGAGTGACTAGACACAAAACATTGGCTGAATTGCCCTTTGGAGTGTAACTGCAGACCCACCCACTGACAACATAGCCAGCATGCGTACTCACGAAATCAAAACAAAGACTAAACCACGTGTAGTACATACAGTTGCATTCCCAGGTGTATCCACAAACCTACCATCATCTGCTACACTGGTGGTGTCACTGAAGCTGCTGCAATGACTGAGGGTCTCAATGGAGGCATCCTCATCACTGAAAGGCTGCACATGTCCATGCTGCCCTCCTGGAAACAAAGACATAAGCACATGAAATTCAGCCCAATCAAATCAAAAGCATTAGTACAGCACAGCAGGTCTGTGTGAGTCCATTATATAACCCAAGCTCCACACAGGTACTGTAGCAAATACTGCAGTTATCTAATCTTGTTTTACGTCCTTTACGTGCCCTCTCCTGCTGGGTTTCATTATCTCATGTGAAAATGCACAATGCTGTCAGGGATAAGGCGCCCCACACTTCTGTTGACTGTGTAAACACGACATTATGTTCAGGTTGGAGGGACATGGGTCAACGCAAGCGAACTGCTGTGACATAACAGAAGCTGTGACAATCTGCCACAGTAGCTACTCTTTAACTGTACAGAACGAACACATACAGTTTCAGTACAGTCCAAAAACACAGGTGCGAGCACGTGTCATGGAGGTCGAGGAGGAAGTAGTTTTCTTCCAAACTTGAGTCCACACCTGATTGTCAATGCCGAAGAGGAACTTTTTATTAAAAGCATCCAGAGTACTTTTAATCGTAATGAAAACCTGCAGACACTCAGATGGCAAAGAGTAATCTGGAACGTTTTAATGATCTTCCTGAAAACAAGATCGGTGTGGAAGAGTTGTGAAAATGCACAGCTAAAAAGGGTGTGAAAATCTTAAAAGCTTAGTTGGACTAGTTATGAAAAACTTTCAATGCAAACTACATAATGTATTAAGAAATTATTTCCTCAACGGCTGTGTGCAGACTCAACAGGCTCATCTGTCCTGACCTGAACTCACCCTATGTTGACTAGACATGTTTTGTTTATCACTATAATAAAAAGCCATTTTGGAATCACAACCACGTGTCAGTGTACTTAAATATTTCAAGCCATGCAACAGGCCTTAGAAAGCACTGGTTTAAAAGGCCATTTTTCCACTCTTCATTGATGCTATTTTAGTGTGTATGTGTTGACGTGGACTCTTTTCCCCCCTCGACAGCTGATTTCTGAGAACCAGGGCGCCGCCTCTTTTCCACTCTGGAGTCCAAAATGTCCGCCTTCTGTCGCCAAACAATAATAACCCATTAAAAACAAATACTCAAAACTATTATCTGCCTTACAAGCTAGTTTATAGTCTGTCGATGCTAAGTATCCATAAATTCGGCTGAAGATGAATTGAGGTCAATCTGCAGACAAGACGACCTCACTTTAAAGAGTTCGAGTTAATGTTGTTGTTTTGTTGTATAGATCCCCCAAAAAGTTATGTATTTGTATATAAATCCAATAACAATGATATAAACTGTCATTTATCATATTTACATATTTATTTGACTAAACTTTACCTAGCAAATGAAGCTGCATCTTGGTAGTAGGGAGTTGACGTTAGCTAACGTTAAATTGTAAAGCCGGTGATTATTAAGAGCTTATGTGAAATAATGATTCGTTTGTGATTATTTAAAACGTGTGTCAATCATGTGTGATAAAAGTTTATTGTTTTATGATGGCACGTTTTGTCAACAACAGCAAGGCTTTGTGTGCACACTGCTAGCTAGCTTTGTTTTGACGTAGGCCAGCCTCTGACATTTGTAGTCCTTCCTGTAAACACGTTCAACGCCCCTCAACGGACCGACGGCGCGAAAAGAACTACAACTACCGCCAGCGACATGACGTCAAATGAGCCAGGCCGAAGCAACGCGGCCGCCCGCTCGCTCACTCACCCCTGCTGTTCTTCTTCTTGGTCCTTGGCATTTTTCGTGCAAGCGGATGAAGAATTTGATCCAAAATCAGCCAATACACGACCAGCTTTTATTGTATTGTCTCGTAAAATGAAAATATTCCCGTGGCACAGTAGATAAAAAGGAAGTGAAAGCGATCTTGGAGAGAGTCTGTTGGCCGAGACGATACATTTTCCCTCATAAACCAGGGCTGCGGAAGAAAAGGGAGGCTCCGGGTATTTATACCGGCTGCCTGTCACGTGGCGTTTTCCCGGCATCGCCGACCAATCCCGGAACGGGGACATGTATCACATGCTGGTCGCGCGTGACGCAGGGTACAGAAACGTGGGCATGATGCGTCTGTGGGAACATGTGTGTTTGTCTGTGATCACCAGTATTTTGGGAGCTAAATTCAATTATGATCTTTATTAGAAGCAACATTCAGATAATAGAAGCTCCAATTGTACTTATAAGTAGTAGCTTTAAGAGTATTTAAAACAGATAGTATTTATTTATGATCCAGTATTAAGAGTGATAATATGTCTATGTGATCAATGGTGGAGAGTAACTAAATACTTCTTCTTCACATTTCTATGTAACTTTTTATAAAAATAAGACATATGATCCATAAATAAAATGGATGCATTGTTATATAGACAGCTACATGGTAAATATGAATTTGATGATTTTATTCACTCAAAACTAAAGTAAAGTTATTCTGCAAATATGTTTTTTTAAATGTCTTTTAGTCTGTCATCACAATTTTAGATGTAGAATAAAGCAAAAGAAAAATCACTTGTGATCTTTATTAAAAGTAACATAAAACAATATCCAGTGTTTTAAAAAGTCAAATTGTATGTATACACTTTAGGAGTATTTAAAACAGACCATGGTTGGGATCCTGCTACAGTGTTTATAGCCATTTATGTTCCAAAAGAAACTGATTATATGTCTGTGTGATCAATGGTGGAGAGTAACTGAATATATTTACTCAAGCTATCTATCATGTTCCTCTCTATTTTCTGATGGAAATATTGCTGTGTAATTGGTCTGTAACTTTCCATATACTTTCTATAACTAAAATATGATGCACGGTTACAGGCAAACAATGAAGCAGGATATATAGTGGTTAGATAAGCTTGTGTACCAGCTACATAAAAATGCTGATTACCCATTAAAGTATTAATAATTTATGATAATATAGGCTTATAATGGCTCCTAAAGGATGATTCTGCATAATGAGAACAAAATATTGACACTTAACACTTGACACTCTCTTGATACTATTACTTGTAACATACTGTTTACTTAAGTAATGGGCCTGACTACTTCTTCTACAGCTGCATATATAATACAATATGCATCTTTATTAAGCAGATGGTGTTATAGGACTCTGCTCCAATACATAGCCTGCTGTGATAATGTTCCTCTGCGATGCTGTGATTGTAATTATTGACTTTTGTGATGCAGTTCTCATTTAATGCATTTGTCATGCAGTAGAAACTGTTATGCAATAAATTGCCCACTGATGCTGTATCACAATAAATGCTGTGATTACAGTCCTCTGAGGTACAATGCATAATGTGGAATTATTTATCATGCAGAATGCATACACTACTTTATGTTGTAGCTGTGCTGTGCTTGGCAAAATATCTACAATAAATTACCAAAGGACAGCTAAACAATAACCTGTTTTGGTTATGGTTCATCAATTCAGTTATTTCCTGTTATATTTTGATAGACTTTGTTCTCAAGTGTGTTCAGTTACTTTTATTTCCTGCCATGGTCTTTTTCTCGCCCTTAGGATTGTTAATTCACTTCACCTGTGTTCCTTCCTTCCTGGTGTATATTTAGTGTGCGTGTTCCCCTCTGTCTCTCTTTGCCGGTTCATCCTTGCACTGAATGTCAGATGTTCCAGCCCTCGCTTGTTTTTGGACTTATGATTTTTAACCACTCCTATTTGCAAATGCAACAGTTGACATTTGTTCACCAATGCAAGGTTGTGAAACTGAAAGTGTTATAAAAAAAAAGAGTTTTTCATAAAGCCAACACTGCTTCAGTCTTGTTGCTTTATTTGCAGACATGTGGGGAATATGGATTCTTTTCCCCCACAATAACACTGCAAGAAAGAATCAATTCCAGCTAGAAGAGCACAGTTTCACCTTCAGCAGTTGGTGGCAATTGCAGTAATCTCAGGAATGAATGCATTGTGTCTACTCGCTGAACTAAACAAAGTTAAAGAGTTTTAAAAGAATGTGAGCAGTTAATTTGATTCCCGTGGTGTAAAGCTGAAATGTCACAATCAGAGTACTTGTCAGTTTTGAGCTGAGATGCCTGCTCATGTCACATATGATACTCTGACTGGAGAAGATATACGAACCGGTTTAGTTTACATCTTTGCCAGACCTCTTTCGTATTTCACTGAAAATAAAGTTGGTGCCACCGATGAAAAACACCGGGGCATTTTCAATTCAGTCATCCAGCCAGGTGGGAAATGCTACATTTCCTCAACCTTGTGGGACAAAGTGTATCAGTGACCCATGGCTTCCTGGACAAGAAAAGGCAGGCACATGGCCAATATCTGAACTCCAGCAGCCATTGTGGACTTTCCTGGTTTGGATTTGAGAATTCGGATATGTTTTTTGGCTTGTTGTCGACACTGAATACTGAATTGAACGTGTATGTTTTTGACATTTATATGTATTTTTGTGGTGTTCATTTTCTCTATGCATCCTTATTTACAAAGTGGAAACAAGTTCTGTGAAAGATTCTGTTTTTAGTTTCACAATCTCTACAGAGAGGTCAGAGGTCAAACACAGAGCAGCATCTATTCACACCATCTTCTCTAAACTGTCTGCCATAATATCATAATGAACATTTATCAGACCTCGGCCTAACGCAGAGCTGGGATTGAGTCATTCCAGTTAATTATCTTTTCTGCCTTTTATGATTTGAGTCGCTCTGTGTTTTTGCTTGACAGGACAGAAATAGTTCACTCTTTTCTTACACAAGTGGAAAATCTCACAGATGCAGCCTCCTTGCTGCCATTCCCACGGCCCAACTGTCAACAGTGTTCCTGCCAGCTCAGACCTGACAAACATCAGAATATCGGCTCGCAGGGTCCAAGGCTGACTTTCGTTTTTCATGCACCTCGCGTTCGACCGTCGGGAGCCTTTCCAGAGCCGCTTCCTTGATCGCACACCTACTCGCCGATCATGATCATCACTTTTTGCCTTTTTAAATCGAAGTAATTAATCAGGCTGATTTTTCATATCGTGTAGCTGTCAGTTTGGATTTTCTTTGCAGAGGCAAGTGCCTTGATCCGCAAGCACTCTCAAGACGTGGGTGGACTCAAAAACACGCTCAGTAAGCTCTTCAATCTTAACCAAATAGTCCTGCCAAAGGGAGATTTTGCTGCACGTTCCTCCAAGACGGCAACATCAGATCAATGTGAAGGATACAAACGAACAACACATCACCATCAAAAATTCACTCGGACCAAATGGTATCTGCTTCATCACTTCAGCAGGCATTAGCAGATGGCAGCAGGATGGAAAAGTTGAAATCTTGATTGAACAAAGCACACACAGCTCCTTACTTAGTCACCCACACACTCCCTTTTTACAGGGGTAAAACACTGAAAGACTTTGGACCAGTGCTCAGGAAATGCAAAATGCAAAGGTTTGCACAGTAAATTTATATAGCAGACAAAAACATACCTGTTTTTATATCCAATTTCTGCTGACAATCAACCTCCTCTGCTGACTAGCCACACTTTAAATTCATAAACAATGCTATGTGCATGTGGTCTTAAATTCCTTGACTATTCGAGGTGACAAACACTTTTACCCTCAAGATGGCCCAAAGTTACACAGCACTCATTTCCAGCAGAGACTATATGTAGCCCTGAGGGCAGAGTGCAGGGATGGAACTGCAGCATCAAGCCTGAATAATTCATTATGTGTGAAGCTGGGGTGTGTTAAGTGGACTCAGTTAGTCATAGTGTGAGGTTAAATGGGAAGCATTTCTCAGTATGGTTTTTGTGTCAATTTTATTATTATAAGATTGTACTTTTTTGTAAGCGCTCCCAAAAATCCAAATGTAAATATGAAATCAGTGCAACTGTGATACACCGAGAGTGAGTCAGTGCACATGCAAATAGGTTCTGCTTTATTGCATTTGACCATAAATGCTGCAAGTTCTTGTTTTTTGTTTTTTTTAATGATTGGTGTTATCATGCAGCCATACTTTACAACCGTCTTTGGCACTAGGGGGAGCCATTCTGTTTGAAATTCAAAGGGCACACTGCTCTCACTGCAATACAGCAAGTGAAATTCTAAGAGCTGTTTTTTTGATTCATAATTTATTGAGTCAGTGAACTGTGCCGGGCCGCGTGTTGCTTTAAACGTTTAATGGGCTGGAGCGTGCAATGCAAATATCAAATAACCGAACCGGTTTAAGAGGAACTGTGAAAGCAGCGTTTCAAAATGTACACTGAGCGATGCAAAAAACAGATGTTATTTTGAAAGGTAGTGGGAGCTGGTTTGGGCAAGCTTCAGCAATGTGAGAGAGTGTGTGTGTGTGTGTGTGTGTGTGTGTGTGTGTGTGTGTGTGCATGAGAAATCACCTGCCAGTAAACCAGTGGAGGAGTAAGGGAAAAAAAACAGAGCAGCCCAGTGTAACCTCACTCAGCATGCCCGGCACGTTGCATCAATGGGCACAAGCTCTGACCAACCTAATGCCACAGGAATACAGATCATTACCAAAATAACAGATAGCAGAGAGAGAGAGAGAGAGAGAGAGAGAGAGAGGGAGCTGACAGCAGATAATAGAAAATGTCTGAATATTAATTTCATGTGCAATGCTTCTGTTTTTAAATAATTCATACGTGACATGGCCCGGAGCGATGTGCTGAGGCTGCATGGGTTAAGCCTGCTGGGGAGGGAGCCGGGTTTGGAAACGGTCTCGGGCCGAGAGGTTGATGGAAGCACGTCGTCGAAAAGTTTAGCAGAGGTGATCTTTCCAAAACCTTAAACAGTTCTCTTTGAAATTTGGCAGCGTTCTTTCTCTTTCTTCACTCATCATTCAGGACTCAATAGACCTCAAGGTGAAGTGGCTCTCACTTGTTCCACCTCCAGATTGATAATTATCTGGCTGTAAAAAATTTCAACTGGAGCAAGGTCTCGCCAAGCATCTGCATTTGTATGATTTGTCTGAGCAAAGGACTTTCAGATGTGCAGCTATTAATGCACACATCAAGCATCTATTCAGAACCTGCTATATACAGGTTTGAAGGATACGTCTGCTTTCATGCTGACGGTTAAATGACAACATAACAACTGGTTAGCTTAGATGACCAGCTCCATCTGAAGGTAACCAAATCTGCCTCATGGCAAAACTCCAGGATGTCACTGCTCCAGGCCAAGAAATAGTCCCTCATATAAACAAGTGTATAACCACAACTTGTTGCTTTGTCGTTTTTGTTTTTTGTGCACTTTAAACAAATGAGATATGAAGCATTAACTAATGAGCTTTAGACGTGATGGTAGACAGATGTGTAACCTTTGGACACAGCCAGGCTAACGGCTTCCCTTGTTTATCCAGTCTTAGTGCTAAGCTGAGCTAATTAGCCGATGGCTGTTGAATTCATATTTCCCATACACACACAAGGTTTCGATTTGCAAGAAAGCAAATTACTGATTTTTACTCCAAATCTCAAACTTTGTCTTCAATTTGAATGTGACATAATGATGCATTTTTAAACTCTCCGATTACACAAATAAAAAAACAAATAATCTGATTCAGTTGCCTGTGTGTGGTGCTATATTTGCACATCACACTTTTAATCTTGTCAAAATTGTTCTACTCTATTTCTTCTCATTTGTCTCGTCCCATATTCTGGTTTTAACTGCTATCAGAAGATAATGATCACTGTATCAGTGTATGAAAAGCACTTTAAATAAACTCGTAATTCAACCCGTAGAAAAAAAAAAGCAAACTGTACTCATTTGGCATCAGCTCCACTTGGCAAATTCACACTATTTATCAAATATTCAGGAGTAAAAACAAGTGCTGGTTAATAGAGGCAGGACGCTCAATTTAGAGCATCCAGCTCCTAATTACAGCCTGTTAGTCACTGGCTGGATCCCACATCCTCTCCCCTCATTTTCTTGTTTTGAGAGGGGTTTTAGCACTTTATCAGACGGCTTACTATGACAGCGAGGCTACGCTTCTGTCATTGTAATTAACTCTCCATCC
>JBBMOC010000004.1:2957196-3338358 GCA_037975185.1 Centropyge bicolor | reverse complement strand
CACATCCATTTCCAAAAAATTTAATCACTTCCTCAATGTAGAATTATACTGACCTTTTGTTAACCCTCCTTAGCTATTGTTCCAATGCCTGTCAAACTTATGCAATCTACAATGACATGGGTGGCAGATTTACAACTTGCTGCACTGTACAATTTTTCAAAACAATGCATCCTTGATTTCAGAAAGTGGCAGCTGGAAGCAGATTTTTATTAGTTAACTAATTTTGTAACAGAATGAATTACTACACAAAACCGTCTCAGGGATCTTATATGTGTACTTGACAGTTACATACATGATAAAAATGTCCCTGGCAAAGTCATCAGCAGCTGATGATCCACGAAGTAGACACTCAAATGGAGAAACTGCTCTTGTTTGTCAGTGTATGTAGTTATATATAGCAGTATGATCACAAAAAACATAATGCCAGACTACTCTAAAATAACCCCACAGAGCCCAGACTAATGTAAACCCAGGTCCTGTGGGGTTGTTCTACAACAGTGGATGTGCTCTAGTGAGTGCTTTTTAACATGTACTCCCACAAAAATAATGTAGTAGAAATGCTCCAAGGCCGAAGAAGCAATGCAACACTTTTGCTCTGGTGTTTTTGATTTATTGAAGGGCTGAATAAAAAAAGAGACCTCCAACCAAATTCTTTAAATTAAAGATATTTTTCTTTGTGTGTGTGTGTTTGCGTGGTTGCAGTCAGCTGACGAGATGAAACACGTATGTGGGTCGGTGGGTAGGTGTGGGGAGGGGGGCGCATTGCCAAGGATTGCTTTCAACTTGCTAACAGATACAGCCATTTATGACAGCCATCTGTCCAGCATGTATGTGCGTATGTGTGTGTGTGTACATACACTCGCAGGCACAATTACGTTTTTGCTGGTGGGTGTCGGGGTCCAGGTGGCTGTATGCTGTAATATTGCACCCCCGGTGTGCAACAGCACAGGGGGATGTGTGAGCGCAGTAGAGCATGTTAGTCATAAAAACACATTCAGAGATGTCCGATCTGAGGCCTATATTGACCAGGAACCAGCAACTGAAACCTGACACGAATGTGGCTTTTAGGGCCACAACTCATTTTGGTAATGTGAGTCGAGAGAAAGTGGTTTTGGCAATGTATACTTCCTCCTGATAGTGACAGTAACCTTGACTGAGACATTCATCATAACACCACTTATATATTGATTTTAAAATCAGCAAAACAAGTGTTGATACTGGGCATGGTGTGGAGAAATTAGAGGTCTGATTTCTAATGTTAATGACTGAGTTCATCTTTGTTCATTTCTTTCTTTCTTTCTTTCTTTGAGTCCAAAAACAAAACAATACCCCAAAATTAGGGGTCTGATTTCTAATGTGAATGAGTGAGATTTTGTTTGTTTGTTTAAAACCATGCCACCATTTTGAAACTATAACCTTACATGAGCTCCTATACTCATATTAAAAAAGCTGTACACACACAGTTAAGAACCCAAGATGATCATGGACTAGAGGACCACTGACAATTTTTACTAAGTGCCAAGGAACAAGCGTTCAAATACGGCCGAAGAGCTTCAGACGCTTCCGTAGAAAACACATGACTCCTTTTAACTCTACTTGTTGTTATCATGATACGAGGGCATCAAAGATCTCTGGGAATTTGTTGAAACAGCTCGGTGCTTGAAGGAGCTGGGATTCCTTCTCGAAGGTAAAAACAGCAGGAAACAAGGATTTTCTGAATAGAAAAAAATATAGTATCTTGTTGATACTAAACGTTTTAGGTGTATCAGAGAAGCGGTTAAACTGGATCAGAGGGAACATGTAGGGAAACACTGTACTTTTCGGTCTTTTGATTCCCACGGTGAACGCTCGCAGGTGACAGGATCCATTCCCGTACAACGAATCATATTTCAACGCTTCTGAGCGCGGTTTTGCATATCAAACCAATGAAAAAACCATCCGCCGTGCATTCCTTGTTGATGCTAAGGAGGGAGACGGAGGAGGTCTATTTTTACATCCAGCCGAAACGAGGTTTGAAGTGAAGGCCCAGCGGAGGGAGGGAAAAAAAAGTTGAGCTGCTGTGCCGCGCTCATCCACAGTCTGTAAGATCTGCAGATGCTGCTCTGTCATTCATGTAGTTCAGATGGAGACGATGAAGAATGCAGCAGATATCTGGCACAGCTCTTTATCGGCTTTGAAGGGCTTTTAGCAGCAGTGGTAGTGGAGCTTGAAGGATGCCAATGTGGGTCGATCGGTCCAGAGCTTTGGCTCACACTGAAATAAGTGTTGGATGGACTGCTGGGATATTTTGTGCAGACATTCATGGTCCCCAGAGCAGGAACCTGTGCTTACTTTGGCAACTCCCTGATGTTTCCTCTAATGCACCATGGGGTTGATTTTTGTGGGAATATCTCGACAATTATTGGATGGATGGCCATTAAATATGGTGTACACATTCATATTCCCCTGGGGATGATTCATAAATGTTGTCACCCCTTAATAGAGTTTCATTTTGTGAAATCACGTCCTTTGTGTTTTAGTGCTCATTAGCAAATGTTAGCGTTGCAAACAAGCATTGCAACTTACATTAGTAGGCCTATTGTCATTGTGTGCATGTTAGCATATTGGCGATAGCATGTAGCTCAAAGCCACTTGAGGACTTGTTATAAGTTTATGATTTCGTTTTCTTTTCTTCTCCATTTTAAATATGTTTATACATGAAAATAATACAATTTGCAAATTTTTGTATTTGTGTGTGTGTGTGTGGTCGCTTTTATGTTTTTCCAAGTTCATCTCACTCTCACGGTGCTTGTTTTATCTTTCTACTGTGTTGTCATCTTAGATTCACAAAAGTCACAGGAAGAAACTGGTCTTTCTTACATATTTGTGAACTGTGTGTTTCTAATGTGTGTGTATATGCGTGCACGTGTGCGTAGATTCACATGTTTGTGTCGGTATGAATGAGCTTTTATGGGCGGATTATACCCTAAGAAGGCATTACGCACAATATAGAACAAGCAAATGACTAATCCCTTTCAGAGCTACAGTAAATATGCCAATACTGTAAATGTGCCGTTGAGGAAAAGCAAAGTAATTAAGGCTCCTGTTTCTATGTGAAGATCCTTCATCGGAGGTATTGGGCTGTGAAATTCAGTCTTTTCTTATGGTGCGATGTACAAAGAGGAGTGTTTTTCTTGTGAGGCATTCATGGCTATATTTAGAGGTCTGTTTCTACTGGAGGTGAGGATATTGCCTACTGCGTGTGAGCTCGGGGAGGCATATGTTTTTTCCCCCATCTGACCCACGCTTCCTGGTGTGAATTAAATCAAGGCTGAGAAGTGCTGAGAAGAGGTGATAGGCAGCAGTCTCTTGAGATAAGCCGGTGTCATTTCTGCACCGACCGGCCGGCCCAAGTAAATCAGCCTCTCACTTTTTGACAAGTAAACTGATTGTAGTTATTGTGGTTCGATGCCCGATGGGGGAATGTAAGTAAGGGAAAATATGAGAAGACGGGAAAAGAAGCCAGGTTTGTCCCTAAATGAAATCTGAAAGCTCTACTATGGCTTTTAAAACGCATCACTGACCATGTCATCTCGCATCTCCTTTGTTAGATACAACTTGTTTGTGCTCCATAAGCGAAGGAGTCCTGGCTGACGCTGGAGCACAAATCTCTTTTTTTTTCACCTTAGCCATTTTGATTTATGCGTCACAGATGTTGCGTTTATTTGTGGCCACGAGCCAGAGATGAAAAGAGGCTGGTGGCTGAGTGGCGGAAGTGCTGAGCAATCTTGCCCATCTGGTGGAGCTGTCTGAGGCGAGGACCGACTCCATCTTCCCTCCATCATCTTCAGTCGTGCTCGCAACTATGACGCCCTGCAGGTAACATATGGGCCCCCTGATGAAACTTGGAGCAAACAGGAAGAAATGGGATAAGGGTGATGGAGAGAAGACGGGGCGGAGTTAGAAAAAAATGAGTTCACTTTGATAATCCTTTTACAGTGTGGTCAGTGAACAGATATGTCACCTCTGATCCCTCCTGTTTCCAACTTCAGGCCCTCAGCTGACACCAAAGGGCCGGTAAATTTGTCTCTAAATTGAATGAAGATTAGCATTTTTAGCCACATTAGCAGTGTGGTTCAAGGGATGTCAATTGGTCGGCCCACCACTTGACATGTTCACACTGACATATTTCAACAACGATTGGATGAATTGCCATCAGATTTTGTCCCGACATTCATGATCCCCAAAGGATGAATCTCTCTGATATTAGTGATTCCCTGACTTTTCATCTAGTGTCATCGGCTCAGATTTTTGATTTGCAAAATACTGTGGTTCAAACTGACATATTTCAACGATTGGATGAATTGCCATTAAATTTTGTACAGACATTCATGGTCACCAGAGGATGAATCTAACTGACTCTGGTGATTCAACAACCAATACTTTGGTTTACGATCTGCAACTCCAGTGACCCTCCAATCAGCCTCAGCTGCTCTTCCTGTTTCATGCTGATTCGCAATTATTGGCGATGTGCTAAACTGATATGGTCAACATGGAAAACATCTGTTCAAAATCAGCATGTCAGCATTATCATTCTGAGCTTGTGATGTTAGCATTTAGCTCAGAGCACCATAGAGCCTCACAGAACTGTTAGCGTTGCAATAGATCTTAGTCTTTAAATTCTATTGTTGACAACATAATAACAATTTTTGTGTATTTTACACGCACTGATAAAAAAGCATGTCTTTCCAAATGTTGCATTGTGCAAATAAACTTTTTCTTTGGAAAGTTGGAACAATAATTCAGTTGGAAAATATTCTCTTTTTCTATGAAACTCACTGGGAAACAGTTCTGACAATAAAACGCTGCATCATGTCGGTAAGGTCATATCCAGCTGTTGGCAGTCAGCATCCCCGTTCTCTTGTTTACCTCTCCACATTCCTTCACCTCCATCACGACCAAACTGCTCCAGCAGCTGAAGTTTTGCTGATGTAGACCACAGTCTCGTTTCCACTTTCTAAAAGAGCACGCTGGCTCTCAATCTCCTGGTCCACGCAGAGCTGAATCCATCGGGTTTCTGTCTCACTTTGCTTCCCGGCTTATGATTTATTCATATGTAGAGTAGAACATCCCCACAGCCCCCCCTGCACCCACACCCTGTACCCACAACCCCCCACCTCTCCAATCAGAAATATCGAAGGAGGAGGCCGTGCATGGGGATGAAGCTGCGCAACGTGGAAGCTCACTGTAAAATTAATCCAGCTCTCTCTGCCAGTCTACTTTTTAATTAAATGTATTATTCCATGGCATTTAAATCACATACTATATGTGCAGTGAGAGAAACATGGCAGATAAGAAAAGGGGGGTGACATGCGACCCATGATGCCCCGAGCACACGGTATGTACTTTAACCTACAAAGCCAGCAGCCAGCCTCGGGTTGCTTGCTTTTTCATGCCACATCCATTCATAATTCACCATGCAAACTACAAAGGTGGATGAGTATAAGTGGACGTGCGAACCAGTGACGAGACAGAGAGAAAAGAGAGGCGGGTTTGACACTTCAAAGCCTTTTAATGCACCATTTGCAGCGTGCATTAGAATGGGTTTTTACCCAAAAAACGCTGCGTACTCAAACACAACACCAGCTATATTCAGACAGATGATGAGAGTTAGCAGGGAATGAAAGAGAAGGGGTGGGTGGGGGGCAGATGGATGTATTAGATGGCGAGGACAGGCAGCTCATAAAAAATGTGCGACATGCACTCACCCCACATGCAACACATGTGCACACTCACTCTCTCATGCACACACACACCGAGAGCTATGTGTGCTGAACTCTTTCATATTTGGCTCCAGTTTTCTTCTTATGTAGTCATCTCATGTATTTTTCATGCACCAGTTGTCCCAGTAGAAGGTCGAGTGTGTCCAAGAGACGACTCTCCAATCTTACAAGGTCATGGTCTCTACTAATACCCTGAAATTAGGTTTTAATTTCTAATATGAATTAGTGAGATCAACTGTCTTTCTTACTTTCTTTCTTTCCTTTTTTCTTTTTGCAGGAAGTCTAAAAACAAAATAACACTCTGAAATTAGGGGACTAATTTTTAATGTGAATGAATGAGATATCTTTTCTTTCTTTCTTTCTTTCTTTCTTTCTTTCTTTCTTTCTCGCTTTCTTTCTTTCTAAGTCCAAAAGGCGAAGAAACGTCTGTAAAGATGCTCTGAATGATCGGATCCTCATATTCTCATTGACGTCACATGATAGAACTACAACTCCCAGAATGCATTGGTCTCCTTTCTCGCTGCGCTGGCGATGCCGCTGCATTCAAGGACTCCACGGAACTTCTCCATCCGATTTAGGAAACTGTCAGCTCTCACTTGCAAACTGAAGTGTTTGGGACATAAAATATGAATTACTCTGTCAATTATCTGTATTCGGAGCTATAAAACAGCCCGTTACTTTGCAGAATGAAGGGGTCCAATGTAAGTTTTCGTAAATTTATAACTTGCTTTAGCTTTGTATATATTTTTTGTCACTCGGTGTATTTTGGTACTATTAGCAACACCGAGGTTGTTGAAATAAAACATAATGTTAGAGGTTTTCAGAAATTCATCACAGGATGGGAAACTCATTTGTAAGAACGGTAAGTAACGGTAAGCTGGCATGTTTAAACTGAAAGCACATGTAGGCTAATAGTAGTGCTGTAACATGTAGTAGGAAAAAAAATATCTGTTGCTCTTTTTTCTTTCTCTTTTCTTGAACTTACAGCTCACTAGCTCATTTATTTTCTATCAAAAATAAGCTAATGCTAGTGATACTAGCCTTTTATGCTACTAGCGCTTTAGCCTTAACTTCGCTAGTGAGCAATTGAGTTGCATGTATTTATCTATTTCTTGTTTTAAATATGTATTGTTGTTATTATTATTTTTATTTTTTATCATTTATTGTGAACCAACTTGCTATCGTTAACATATAATGTCATTCAATGTTAGATAATGCAGTGAACTGTGCAATTGGTTAAAGCTAGCATTAAATGTGTGCTAAATATAGGCTAGAGAAAAGCCAATGACATAAAAAGTGTTGGCCAAATATTTTCACAGAGGAAAATCAAACAGCGAAAATATGTAGTAGTTAAATACATCAATTTAAAGTTATAACGCTCTTTGGAAACGACAATCTAACGGGCCTGGTTGTCATATTTCCCACAGCCCTCGAAGGCAGCACGTCTCCGTGTACCACTACGAGCAGCGGCAACAGCAGCGCTTTTCTCTCTCTGCAACCTAAACAATGACTCCTGCCACAGATCGGAGGAAATCACACCACTAGAATGCGTTACACAGACCTGAACGCCTGCTTTTCGCTGCTAATCCGAGCCCCACGGTAAACATGTGGATACCTACAGAGCATGAAAAATACGGCGTCGGTAAGTTTATTGCCTTTATGTTTTTAAACCTGCTGTCCTCTGTGTTTGGTCCCGTTCCGCTGTAGGACATGTGTGAATGGGTTTCAGGAGGTGATCTGGCTCTGTGATGGTGATTTGAGATATTTGTGATTATTTTTTCCCCCTTCTTCATGCAAAGCATCAGCATCAGCTCTCTTTCAAACAGCCCGTGATGAGTGGTTTTCATCTGACTGCCACATTGCAAAGCATAGGGTTGTCTCTCTGACCCCCCATGGTTTGCCAAATGATCAGCCACATTTTTATTTACCCCCCTCTCCCCTCCCCTCCTCTTGCTTTGCCCTATTTCCCCTTTGCATTATCCGGGAATAAACTAGTGAGCTATCTTGACTCAGAGCTGCTTTGTATTTGTTATAATTTGTGTGTTTGAATGGGTGAAAAAAAATCAGCTGTGTGTATATTTCCCTCAACCTCTGCCAGTTCTTCGAAAGAAATGTGAGGAAAAACAAAGAAGATCTGCCTCAGTGTGTCTGGGATTCAGATTGTTGTGGACCTTGCAAGGTCCTGGAAATATGTGTATCCTTGCATTGCATTGTTCCAGGCAGTGTGGGGCTCTGGATCAAACAGTGAAGTGAGACAAACAAGCGACAACAACCCAGCCAATGCCAAATGTAGGGGAGGGAGAGAAAAAAAAATCCCACACAGACTTTGTCCTGTTGGTGTGGTTGGAATTTCTTCTTTGCTTGTCTATCCCTGCAAGAAAAGGGGCTCATTGAGATGCGGCCGCTGAGAGGCGGCTTAAATGTCTCATAATTGTATTCCCCAGAGATATTGGTTTGCTCTGTGTGTGTGATGCGCTGGTCCCTACATGATCCCACAGCCTCCCTGAAAACGAGCCAATAATCATTTTCTAATCTTCGCAAGGACGCCAGGAAAAAGTGGCTTGTAAAAAAATCTCTTAAAACTACTATTACGATAAGAGATTGTGCTTTTTTTTTTCTCTCATCGTGATTTCTTTCCTGTCTGGTTGCGTAATAAGTATTGTAAATGTTGCTTACTGTCCAAAAAAAAGCTGCCACCTTGCAACCGTGACCTGAAATCAGTGAAGCACAGTGAACCAGAAACTAGCCTTTGGCCTCTCTGTGTCACACTCTGTGGTCTGGTCACTTGACTGCTTTGCTAAATTTTCCCCTCATATAGACTTGTTTCCCTTCTCTGTCCATTTAAGTGCTAAAGACTTGACCTGTGCCACTCTGCGGTTATATTATATTACACTTAATCCTGTTCCCAAGAGGCCATCCCTTCCATATTTTGATAATGCAGACAAGATTTACTTCTTAAATGCGTTCCCTCCTGTCAAAGTTCACATGGCTGGATTAAAGCAAGACATTTATTTTGAAGACTAAATGCTTGCCATTGTCCCCAAACTGCAAGAGGGGGCCCTGTTAATTGGATTAAGGCTCTTTATCCCATTTTTCCTCTCAATAACAGCAATAAGACTCATTTAATTGGCCGTGATTTATTTTTTAAGACGTGTTTTGGCAGCGGTGCTCTTCTTTGTGACCGGGTCCTTTTTGAGGAAGGAACTTGGATGTTTTCCTGTTGTGAAATTCATGTTACATGATACGCACACACAGAAACATAACTTCAGCTTCAGCAGGGTTTTTTTTTCAGCGTGAAGATCAGAAAGTGTTGTGCTTTTGGTCTTTGGTTTTGTTTGTAATGCGCATCCCCTCTTGATGTTTGGAGAGAATGTCATTCATTTGGTTTAAGAGGATCGATGGAGACTTTAGAGAGACTATTATAAGGCCGGGTTCTGTTACAAAAGAGCAAGTTTGTATGAGATGTTTGACCACGTCATATAGCAAAAGTGTTTATAGTTTCCATGCTACTCAAAATCAGGATGAAAAGCTGGGCAGAGAGTTTCCTGAGTGGGTCTTTAGAGCTTTTGTGGCACTTTGGATGAAGTATACTGTTGCCTTAAATCTCAACACAAAACCATCCTGACAGGTCTGCATGAATAATTTGATATTCATCTGATAATACCAATAAAATGAAGGACTTCATGATGCTAAAATGTTTGTGGTTTAGCACTGTTATTGCAAATGTTATCGCACATGACAAGGCAAAATATTAAATCAGCTGTTCACTCATTTTGGGGGAAAGGATAACCAAATGTTTATCCCTGTTTCAAAGTAACCTCACACCAGTAATGACCATCGATTCCCCCAGATGGAATCTCGTCCTGAATTATTCATGCAAGGAGGAACAGCTGTTACCTGTCCACAGGTTTGCAAAACTTGGAACAAAACACTCCCTGAAATGGTACTGAGCTAAATCACAGCTCAGTAGAATTAACATCGTTGATCCACATCTGTTTTTGCTTTTCTGCCCAGTCCTGTCGGGACATTCATGAGTGTTCATGCTGTAGAATAGTGATATCTAAATATTGGTACAAGTAAGTCCCTACCTCAGCCATTTTCAATGTGATTTCCTCCAGGTGCTTTCAGTGAACATTTTATCCCCTTTTGACAGGGAGGCTGGCTAACTAAAAGGGCATGGACATCCTTGGATCCTTGCGGGAGCATTTGATCTCGGGCCAAATCGAGATGAGATCAGAACGTCTCGCTGTCTAATTGGAAGGTTGTGGTGTTTGATGTCGATTTGCCTTACTAGTGAAGCGGGGCCTTGGGAGGACGGGTGGGGGGGGGGGGCGCTGCCATTGATGAAATATGAATGGACTCTCAGAGAGTTGATGTTAAGGCGCCCATTAGCCCACCAGTGGAGTGATTACTGGTTCTTAACCTGAAGCAAGAAGGTTGAAGATTGATGAGACAGTGTTAATGTCTGACTCCTAAATGGACTTGGGATATGGAGACATTACAATCAGCCAAGAGGGAGAATATCAAAGTCATGTTTTTGAACACAAAGACGAGCTAGGCTGGCAGAAAAAAAAAAGATGATATCAGATAACAGAGCATAAGAGGTGGCATGGAGTTGAGATAACTGAATCTTAGATGACAGACGTACCCAAGAATGTCTTTTCAATGCTCTATAAGTGCATGATGAATAATCTGTCACTGAAGATAAACACACTTTGACTTAGTCACTGACTGCAGAGCGTACTCCAGGCTGCATTGTGTCATCTTGAGAGGAGACGTAAAGTTAATGCTGTAGACTGACAGAGAGTGAGGCCTTTCTCCTCATTAAGGCCCTTTGATACAACCAATCAAGCATGTCATTGCTCATCATAATTTAGACACATAATTAAACCATTTTAACGAGCTGGTTTGTGTGCGTGCGAGTCGAATTCTCCACCGATGGCTGGAGAAGCTTGATTTAACATGCAGCTCTGTTCTGCTCTCTTTGAGTGCAGTGGAAAAAGCAAATAGTAGCATCAGATAGAGAGAGAATGGAGCAGCGGGCTGATTGAATGCCCCCCGCCCGAGGCCCGGCTGCGATGGAGGACCAATGTCGGGCCTGGGGGTTTCCTGCTCTCTCGTGGCTGACATCGCTGGTTCCTCCCTTGGGGGGATGTCGCTGTGGTTGATGGGGGGTGGAGGGTGCTGGCGCGTGTCAGGGGTGGACTCATTGACAGGGTGTCCGCCCTGCCCTGTTACCCCCAAATTCACCCCCCTCCCTTACCCTCTCACTCCACAGGGGATTAGCAGGTTGTTTTGGAGGGGGGCCCCGAGGCCCATTCCACCATTATACCCATGATTCTCTAATGCAGCAAGGCCCCAAGGCGATGTATGGGAGAGGGTGGGGGGAGGAGGCGTGGTGAGGTGAAGCCTACCAGCTTGTAATTGCTTCTTCGCCCGCTGCCTCGTCTCCATCTGCAGAGATAGCACCCCTTCTCCTCCGTGTGTGCGCACACATTTGCACACGTACTCGCCCAGTGCAATCATTTAACACGGAAGGAGACTGTAGGAGGCTCCCCTGTGAATTGAACAGATGCAGAAAATAGAGAAAATAGAGAGGAAGAGAGTTAACCACCCAGCCCACGACTATACACGAGCTGTTCCCTGGTGTGCGCGTGTAAGGGTTAAATAAATCTACATGGACATGTGACATATGACGGGCTCAGTGAGCGTTATATTCATTGCTGATTCACCCTGACAATAATAGCCTTTGTAGCACAAACATGGTCTGAGACGTGAGGACAGAGTTGGACAAATTCCACCGTTGGTTCGTTTGTGTTGTTCAATTAAATCATGCTCTATTTATTATGGAGTCCTCAATTATCAAAGAAAACACACTGCACAAACATCGGCCGTTTGTTTTGATTCAGCAGCACTACACAGCACGACACAGGAAAAAGACGCCATTATGTCATCTCAGATATATTTTGTGGAAGAGAATATTTTACCTCTTTCCTGCTCACATCCTTCTAGCTTTTTGTCACCACTCACTCTCCGGGGATCCCCTTGTGAATCCCGTTGGAGTTGGTGACACAAACAGACCAATATGCTTCAATTGTCTGTCCATGTCTGTGTATAATGTTGAGACCGGCAGCTGGGGGGAGCTTTCCTGCATTTCCACTCCAGTGGCGGTGTGGCGTGCTCTCTGTAGGGAGCTGATGCTTCTGCTCTGAAATGGCCCAGCGATTTCCAGTTTACCAGAATGCATAGGGCCGTTATAATGGCCATTACTTCATGTTGGCTTGACTTGAATTATTATTGTTTTCAAATGCTTGTTTGTCTGGTAATTGCCAACATCCTTCTTAGTGGCTCGCTTGTGCACTGCTTTTTTTGTTTATTGGGTATCAGTGTTTTCAATATAGAATTCACAATCTCCATCCATTCTTCTTCTGTGCACTACTTTTACTGCTGAGTGATTCATTAATTTGTTAATTATTTTGACGATTTATGAATAGTTTCAGTAATTTTTCAAGTAGAAATGTCAAAAAATTTTGTGGTTCCAGTTTCTCAGATGTGAAGGTTGGCAGCATGTCTTTGCCATTTCTGCCAATAAATGAAGTACTGTTGGCTTTTGGACTTTTGGTCGGACAAAAAAAGACCTCTAAAAGACACTGTCATGATTGAAAAGTGAGTTTTCGCTGATGAGATTTTCTTTCTATTCCAGATCCTGAATGAAATCTGTGGCTTTTGATCCAATCCTCCTACCTTCTAACAGCTTCACTGTTATGAAATAGGCTGTGCCACTGAAGCAGGCCGGGTTGTGGTGTAGTATGCTTGTGGTTCGCCTTTCTCGATATCAATCCTTGATCCCTGTGTGAGAGAGGTTAATGGGATATGTCCTATTAGGAATTCAGCAGCTTAACTGATCAGTTGCACTGCTGTAGTGGAGGCGAGGCTAGACTGCGTATGTGTGTGTGGGTTTTCGTCATCTGTGTGGGTCCGGAGAGGGGGGGAATTGACTGACATGCCATTTTCATAAACGAAGGGCGTCAGCCGGTGACAATCAACGTGATTGGCGGGTGAGAGGAGCTGTTTATGCGTCAAGACACACTTGTTTTTTGAGCTCATTTGCGGCAGAAAAATGATTACCAGCACTGGTCCAGTATCAGTTATCTGTGTGCTGTGGCTGTAAACCAGGCTTGACGCATATTGACCATAAAGGAAGTGTACATTGATTCGTGGGAGCGTTTGTGCGGCTGACCCAGCGCATCGTATTGACCTCAAGGCTTCCATTTTCCTATGAAACTCGCTTTAGTAATTGCTACCTCTGCTCACTCTCAAGTTACTAAAACCAGTGTGCTTAATTCATTATTAACATGCTAATAAAAAGGGATAGTCATAGTCTTGTTCAGGATAAATCTTATAACATTAATGTATTATTGATGGCTAATAAAGTGTCAAGTCTTGCTTAAAGGACATATGAATAATTTAGGAATGTGAGGAGCTAATGGTCGTGGTCGTCTCTGTCTTCAATTACCCTGTTAATTCTTGAATATAGAATTGGCCTCTAACATGCTCATTCACACCATCACAGTGGGGGATGTGTAACCAGAGGAGACTCATACAGATGGCTTTGGTTCAGTTCTTTGTTTTGGTCTGCAGTGTAATCTCTATCTCTGTGGGATGATTGACCCTCATCAGGCCAAATCTGCATCGGGGTGGTTTTTCTGCTGCAGCATATTTCCCTTTTTTTTTTTTTTTTTTTTAACAGATTTTATGATGATATTAAGGACACGTCCACACCAATGTCAATACTAATGTCAAAACAAACGAAAAACAATCACAACTGTTTCCTCATTGTCAAACAGCAAACTGATTCATTGCAGCTTTGCGATTATTATGTGTATCAACATACATGTCCTGTCCTTAACACAGCTATGTGTCATGTTTTTGTGAATAGGGCTGGCTATGAATCACATTTCTTGAGTGTAGCATGACCTATACAGGATTTTTACAACCTTTTATGGATACAACCCGAACCCTATTTCTGAAGGTTGATCTCATGACCATCACACAATTTTTTTTTCTAAATGCTCTGACGTAGAGACAATGTCCTTTAAAACTGTATGTCCTCTTTGCAGGGTGTTTCTCGAAGGTCAGATTTAAGTTGTATAAATCACCAGCTTAGTGTGGATTGAATAGCACAACAGATGACTAAAGATGCATTTGGCCTAAATTCAAGTGTGGCCGTTATTAAAACAAAATTGACCCTCATAAAGTGCGGCTCATCTCTGCTCACTTCCTCAGTCCAGTTCCAGTCACTGAGGACACTGTCAGGAGTTTATCAGCCGAGCCATGTCAGTGAGAGAGACGGAGACAGAGGAAGAGGGTGAAAGGTCTTCAGACAGAAATCTTGTTGACGGCGTTGCCCAGCCAAACATTGCTTGGTTGTTCACTAGGGTTGATAGCTGTATAACTGCAATACCATGCTTTTTACTGTCATCGCTGCAAATTAATATTACACAATCATCATCGTTTTGTTATCATCATTGACTGTCTTGCATCCTGTGTTCAATAGCTTCTGGAGGCCAGTACCATCCACACCCTGCTGGCCTCATCTGTTCCCTCTCGCCTCCACTTTTGTCTTGTAGTGCCTTAATTAAATGGAAAAGCTTTTGTATTTCTGCGGTATTGAATCGGTTCCTGTTTCTTCCTGTTTCCCCCTCTTTGTATCCTTTTCTCTCTACCCCCTCCCTCAGCTCTCCGGCTCATTCCCGCAGAGTGAACTGTTTCCAGAGACAGCAGGTCACACTGTGATGACCCTTATCTCACTTTCTGCCTCTCTCTTCTCATCTATCCCTCACTCATTCCTTTTCTGTCTGGCTTTTTCCCCCCCTATTCCTTTCTGTTAGCCCACTTCCCTCTATCTGTGCTGCAGTCTGTTCCACCTTTATCTCGCTTCCACATGTGTCTCTTTCGTTTTTTCCTCCTCCCTCCTCGATCCATACTCACCTGTCCTAGATATCCCCAGATACTGTGTGTGTTTGCCGCTTGTGTATCAAAGTATTCGAGTGTACATGCATATTATGTGGCTGTGCTTTTCTGAGTGAATCGAAAATTGCATATGTGCGCCTGTACGCTTGTGTGCATGTTTGCATGTTGTATTTCTGGGTATGTGTGTGCAGCAGCCTCGGAGGACTGCAAGTCTGAAGATGATAAAGCGCTACACAGGCCCCACAGGCTCTGGAGCAGAGCTGTGGCTACAGATCTTCGACATGTTTTTGTTGTGCTGCATCTTCGGCCTGCTATCAAATTCTGCTGAACATGTTTCCTTTCTAAAGAGAGCGTGTCTTTCTTAACTGGTTCTTTGGAAGTTGTTGCCAGTGCAAAATATAAAATCAGGAAGTTGTTTTTTAATAAAGGAGATGCTACTTCAGAAATTTTAGTCCCAGGATGCTCACTATTTTGAAGATCTTAGAAAAGTATTTTTTTGCATTTAGTCATTCAATTACAACATTAGACACTAGAAATATCATTTTTCCATTTGCTAAACCTCTCCACCGAACAGCCATAGCTCAATCATAGCTTAGCAACTGTAGAGAGTTTGGATGGTCATGCTTTTTTTTTTCTAAAAATATAATGGTTTTCCAAGATTGAGAACAAAGAAACAAAAGTGTGTTTTTTACATGTCTGGCAAAATAGTGTTATTTCCAAGCACAAGAAGCACATCATTGTGTAACATAACATTATTTCGTGGGTTATGCTAGAAAAGCACCCATTGTGACTGAAAGAATTATGTTAGCAGCTCTGTCCTTTTCTTTATTGTATTTAGGAAAGTTTAAACTCCAGCACCTCCAGCCAGACTCGTTACCCTGGAAAAGTGCTACGTTTGCCAAATTCATCAGTGTGTCCTCATGCTTAAAATACAACAAATAAATAGTAAGGTAGGCATGCAAACAAGGAGATGCTAAAACAAAATTACATTCTTGAATTTCCTGAGTCATACTTGTAATACTAGGATCAACCAACCCTACTCTGCAATACATGAAGCTCCTCCTTCATTTTCCACGTCTGCTACATTGATCATGAACTGGTGGACTTTTTGCCTGACACAAAGTTGTAGTTTTCATTTTAGTCTTCTTGCACAATATCTTGTATTGAGCCACCAGTAACGTATTTAAGAGCCTTTATCATGGTTTTAAAACGTAAAAGTCAGCCAGAGATGGTGTTTTCAACCACCTCATAGATTCAGTGTTACTAGAAGCCCACTTTAGTTTACCTCTGTGTGAAGTCAGGGACCCAAAAATAACTTACATTGTGAGTGGTAAATCTGCCATCTGACCACTACTTTATATTTTACCAAGACCCAATTTTACCAAGTTAATTGTTTTGAAGTGCGTGTTGCAGGCAGACAGATGGTATGTTCACGTTTCCTTGCATTAAGTTTCTGTCTTATTGTATCTAAATTGTTCTCTTTATGGCCTTGGTAGCTGTTTTATCAGTGGTTTCTTAATGGAGGCAGCAGCTGTTTTCATGCTGGCTACAGCACTGAAACGACATAAGAATGACCCCTTGTCATTTCTGCTTTGCTGTTCATTACTTCTGGCTCTATAAAAAGCAGTGGTGCGAATTGTTGTCTTCTTTTGTCTCTATATTTATTCATCTTCCCTTTTTTTGGTCCTACTTAACGTCTTGTGTACACATGTTTGAATCGGAGCAGGTTTTAATGATGATCATTTCAGGATTGACCATGAAAATCTACAGGGCAAATAGAGATGCTTGCACACATTCACCACAGGTGTGCCATATTAGTTGTGTATATTGACTGTGGGCTCAAGAGCTGTGGCAGCGACATTGATCGGTTTAGAGCCCTCTCAGTCTTCTGTGAGATTGAACTGTTTTCCAGCCTCCTTCTCTCTCTGTTGTGTAGAGCTCACATTGGGAGGATCAGCTGCTGCCTGGCTGATTTCTGGGCAGCAGCCTCTCTGACCTTGGCTGCCGTTAGCTGTCTTATTACCTGCTCACTGTGTGTATATGTGTGTGTGTGTGTGTGTACACCTCTTCTGCAGTTGAATCAGTGTATATACGGTCTATACATTCGATCTTTGTCCTCACTGAGGTTCATATGTGTGTGTGTGTGAGCGATCTGTTTCCTGCTCTCGCTGTGCCATTGAGTTGACGACCCAGCTCTCCTCTGCATGTCAACCTGCGGCGTGCGAGGTGCTGGCTCACCGCCCGTCCTCCTCACCTCTCCTCTGTCAGATCCCCTCACTTCCTCTCTCTCTGCCCGCGCATAGAAAAGCCAGTTTAATGTCAGGTTGACTTTCAAAAGGGCTTTTCATTGCAGCCCACTGCCGCTCGCTTGCTCGTTTTCGTCACGGCTTTTTTTTTTTTTTCAGTCAATTTGAGACTGAAGTGTTGAGGCCGATTGCAATTGATTTTTGGCACGCAAGACTGCCCAGCCAATTGAAATGGCTTTATTCTATAGAAGGAGACGGTATAGGATGTATAGCATTCTGCATGTGAGGCTTTTCTTAATTTACATTTATAGGGCAAAAGAACAGAAGAGCTACACCTGTCAAAATGAGATTAACTCCAATCTCGGTGACATGGCTCCAAAATATGACTACTTCGAAACTGACTGGTTCTCCCCAGCTCTATGAATTCCTAAATTAATTGTGTGGGTGTTGTAGAGTGTTATTGCCTCAGAGAGTCTGTTTAATTCATCAGGTTGACTAAACCTCCAACTGTGACCCAGTTCACTTCTTATGTCTCTTCTTTTCAACCCAATGCCTCTTTGGGGACTGTTCCTGTTTGGAATGTTTATCCAGTTAAGAGGAAAGCCTTCAAACCATGCAGAGACAGAAACAGATTTTTTTAGTTAAATACTTGTCTTCAATTCATAAGACCCCCCCTCAAACATCTAAGCCTCTGGATCATTTGAAGTTTTGTTTTTCTGAGGGGAGAAGACCAAATGTCTTCCCGCTTCCTGCCTCTTATCGTTGATTGAATGGGGCCTTTTCAACCTTCTTCTAGCAACTCTAAACGTTGGCATCGCAGTGCATTGTAAGGTTTGCTTTGTTTGTGCTCCTTTTCTGGCACTTGCACAGAAGATTTCTTCCGTTGATTCAGGAGGCTGAGCATTTCTTCTCCTGCTCATTAAGAGAGAACAACAGAGAGATGGAGTACACATTTTATGTGTTTTTGTGTTGCTAAAGGAATAGTTTTATATTTCAGGAAATATGCTTGTTTCCTTTCTTGATGAGAGGAAGATGATGAGATTGATTCTGCTCATATGAAGCAGAAACCTGCAGATTGTTAGCTTAGCTTAGCATAGGGACAGAAAGTTAGGGAAGCACCTTTGAAACTCATGAATCAACTCATATCTTAAAAGGCTTGCTGATTCCAGTCTTGGTGCTAAGCTAAGCTAACCAGCTGCTGACGTAGCTTCATATTGACTGTACAAACATGACAGCATTCATCTCATCTAGCTCTGTGCAAGAAAGTGAATAAGCATATTTCCCAGAATGTTAAAACGAGAATCCAAATCCTATGTTGTTCAAAGATGTTCACTGATGTTCCACCAGCTCTCAGCAACACAGCACTAAACCAGGCACTGGGGTCACTCCAGGCACTGGTATCAATTTCTTTTCCTCCTGCCAGGCGTTACCAAAAAAAGGCAACATTCAACCGCGATGGGATTGGCTTGAAGTGGCCCCTGCTTGCCACAAGCCTAACCTCTCTCCAAGCATCCACCTGGTGTCTTTATTTTCCTCCTTCCACCAGTTGCACCCTCAGGGGAGGGAGTCTGAAGAGCTAAAAGCGGAAAGTGGCGCCGCTAAAAGCGGTTGAAATGGATCCCCTTTGTGTGGGGGCGAGAGGGGAAATGCGAAGGAAACCCCCCCACTGTGGGAGCCTTTGTGCGGAGAGTAAAAGCACTCGGTCTGGACGATGACGGCGGATGGACACCTCAGGCGGTTGGTTCAGTCCAGCAGAGGAGATGACGGAAAAGAAGAGTTATTGTTTGCGTGTATGCTGGCTATGTACACAACAGGAGCACAAACCGTGATCCTATAGCTGCTCCCCTCCCAGTGGATGGTTCTCATACCTTTTGAGGCCTCTGGCTATTCTTGCTAACAAGCAATTTGTGTTGAGAGCTGGCCTCACATAAAATATACAGACTCTGGCATGGAGACAGTGCAGCTTGGATGCCAGTGAGAAAAATGCCCACATTTACTGGTATTTATTTCAAAAGATTGCTTTCGACTGCAGATGGTTTTGTTTGTCAAGCGACAGAATACAATGAGATTGTGGTGGGTTCTGTTTGATTCCCAAGGGCATTTGAGGGTTAAAAATAGCACCACATCTCAACTGGAAGTATTTCCCATATAGTAATCTCTGCTGTTAATGGATCAATAATAGAAATCTCTTTTTGGATCATGTATCCCTCCACCTATTTATCTGCAGCCTAATGAGCTGTCATGGGTTCCATTTTGACCTTGATGGTCATTACAAAGCCTGGTATCATCTTTCAGTCTTTAAGCTTTTTGAAGAAAGATGCTTTCATGTTGTTTCGATAGTCTAACTTGAAAGAAGGGTGAGAGGGATTGGGTAACATCAGTGATTTATGTCTCTTGTCAAGAATCCCATCCTCTTGACTTTGACTTTTTTTACGTGGCACCTGGAGAGCCCGGCAGTACGCAGCTACAGCAGTGAAATGAAGCGTATTTGTTTTCCATCGCCCTCGAAAATCAACTTAATTGGAAAAGCAAAGCACATTCTTCACAGCCAGCACGCATGCGAGTGGCTCATGCTGGAGCAGATGCCCGAGTCGAAGCAGAACCCTGCATTGTCTTCCTTCCTGTCTCTCTCTCGGTTCACTCAGACCAGCTCGGGCCTTCTGCTGTGCCGTGCTGACATAATGAGTATGGGGATGCTAAAAATACTGATGCACAAATGGAGCATGCTGCACTGCACACGTTTATGACATGTGTTTTAACATAGCTGCTGATGCTGCTGTGGCTCCTGGGGCAGAAATGGAAGAGCTGATCCAAAGTGCAGCTGTTTCCCTTTGAGTCCACGTTTGATCAGTGGACAGTAACCATCATGATTCGTTCAGTTTTTTACATTACAATATATCCACAGGTGCAAAGATACACCAAATTTGACCTTTCGTAACATTCTGCGTCTGCATTTCCTCCAGCGTGTATTGAGTCCAAAGGTTAGTGTGGTAATGGTAGTGATTGAACGGGCGCTTGGAACCAGGCCATTGATTTGTACGGGAATGTTTCCAGGCATCATCAGTGGTGATGCGTCACCCGTAAGCTCCCCCTGGACCCTCATCTGGACGACTGCCATAATCCTCTTTGCACAGGCTGTCCTAATGCACCAGTAACCTTACCATCACCGCCACCTATAAGAATACAGACTGGTTGACAGTGGCTGGCTGTGACTGAGCTGCTTTGGCATATATCTGTGAGGATGGACACACTCACATACCAACATTCAGACATACCAGTGTGCATATTCTAGGAATAGTTGTGTACAAGGCAAGTCCTCAATATTATTACACCCAAATACAGATGCTAAAATCAATATGAAATTGTGAAAACAAATAGGCCTATGCCAATGTTTTCAGAGGGATTTGAATGACTGTAGCTTTAATTTAACTGTCATATTGCCAGTTACACATTTAGCAAATTAGCACCAGTGAAAAATGATATTATAAAGTGGACACTACAGTTATATGTGTTATATTTTAAAACAAACGATGCCATTCTCAGCCTCAAAAAACACTTGCTTTTATTTTTATGACACAACATAGGCTGCATTATGCTTAATGTAATGTTTTGATCCTCCTCCTGTCAGTCAGTATACAAATCCCGTAACCCCTAACCTCGTCTTTAACCATATCTAAATTAAACCTAAACATAATCAGTTGATTGGTGGAGCTTGTCTCGGGTGGGGCAAAGCCTCGGAGTACGTTCTCTTTCTTGTGGACAGTGCTCATTTCAACCAAGCTGTTATTAAATACTTCTAGATGAGGAATTGAGGGTTTCATTATATGTCAAGATCTTTGTCTGATGCCGTATGCAGTGTCCATTACCATAACGGTTCAAATGTTTTGCTCAACAAACAGTCCAAAACCCAAATATATTCAGTTTATAATGATAAAAAAAACACATGAAATCAATAAAATTTGCAATTGGGAAACTGAAACTGGGGGATGTTTTGGCAATTTTATCAGAAACAAATGACTTAAACGTGTAATTTATCATCTAAAGAGCTGCCAGTTCAATTTCTTCCAATCAACTAATTGATTCATTTTTGCATTCTTTGTACATTTGAGATATCATGTATCCATATCAAAAAAATATTCTGAGAAATATTGTGACATTTAGTTCACAACATGACTTCTTAAAATCACTGTAATCTCATTTATCTTGGCATTATTAATGTCAGTTTATGTTGGAACGACTAAAAATGACTATTATTATAGAGAGATCCTCTCAGACTGAGTGCACCTTCAAAGCTGATATTGGCTGATAGTTTGCTGATATACTAGTGAATTCCCTATACTGTTAATGTGCTCTACCCAGGGGCACACAGAAAGAAGTGATGAGAGTATGAAGGGGAAAATAAAAGAGAGAAAATGAAGAATATGTGTAAGACGGAGGAGGAGATACAGCGAGGCGGAGAGAAGCAGACAGACAGACAGAATGTGATGGTTTGATGGGCTGTCAATTGACGGTCCGCATGGAGTTCCTCCTCGGAGCTGAGCTGCCAAGGCTGGCAGAGCGCCGTCCCAGTGTGTCTCTATCTGCCCGTTTGTGTTTCAGGAACTCTCTCTGTAGCTCATTAGAATCTTTATACTTTCTTCCCCCGGGGGAGCACCAGGCGTTGAACGGGCACACAAATGAGGCTACCTTTCTACTTTGTATAATGGTGTTCACTCGCAACAGTGGGAGGAGAAAAACAAAGATGAAATTAATCACTCTAGCCTTGTCCCTCCCCCTTCTCCCATTCCCCCCCTTCAAGTTCAGAGCTCCTGCAGACTTTTTAACTAGTTTTATTTAATTACAGACAGCACAGGGTGCACACAACTGCCGTTGACCTAAATCAGGAAACTGGGGCGTTTTTTTTTTTTTTTTTTCACTCGCCCCCTCCAACTTCTTACTCCACTGTATTGATTTTGTCTGTGCGGACACCAACCACTAGCAAATTAGCCGAGCGCAGCCATCACTTTGACACTCATTCTCTCTGTGCAGCCTAGCCTCTTCAATCTACGTACAAATAACACGACCAGACTTTTAAATTGTGCACAGTGAATACGCAAAGGGAGATTTTGCATGCAGGTGATATACCAGTCCTTTCCATTAACTTCTGTGGAGAGCAGAGGCTCTTAAATACGCTGAAAATGTCAGGTGGCGTATTATAAAGAGCAAGAAAGTCCATGTAGGGTGGAGGTTGGAGTTGATGGGTTGGTCATATGAACACAGGTTTGATCCAGGAGAAGTTTGATCCGGCGTTTGTGTCTCATCAACGCATTTAACTTAATGTAATCTAATTTCACAAACGTAACTTGATGTACTTATATTAACCCAAACCTTTTCCCAAACCTAACCAAGTAGTTTTGTTGACTAAACTTAACCCAACTGCAACTTCACATTGACCATGTGTTCATATTTGTTAATAATTTTTGTCATCTGACTATGGATCTGCTCCCCATAGAAATTAATGGGAAGGATTGGTGTATGACCTGCACACTAAATTGGACTTTGGCGTTAACACTGCATGCAATTTTAAAGTGTCTGAGAGTCTGTGTACTGCGTCTCAGCCGGCCTCTGTCTCACAGCTGCATCTGAATCAGCTTAACCACAGCTCCCTCTCCTCCCAATTTAACCTGGAGGATGTGTAAGGGAATTGGGAATCTCATCCATTCGGGTTCCCTGACAGGACGAGAGCCGTTATAAAACAAATTGGAGAGCGCCTTCTTTGTTCACACTGATGTCGCCGCAGTAATGGACAAGATTAAGGCAATGTGTGAAGCAGCTCCTCCAGCTAAAGCAAAATTCAAAGCAGGCACCGGGGATTTTCTTGTGTGACACTTGAGTATCGGTTAATTATTTTTATAGTGCGAAATGGCTTGAGTGGCTACTCTCTCCCTCTGTGTCTGTGTCCCTCGCTCTGTGTAGCTCTTGGCTGTGTCATTTCCTACGTGGTTTGCTTTGACAAACACAATCCGCACTCCCTTTTGCCCCAGTTTGATTCCTGGAAGAAAGCTTTTCAAACCCATGGTGGTTCTCTCACTTTTTCTCTTCTCTCCATCCCTCTGAGCACCAAAGTTCTCCGACCCCAGGAGTAATCCTCCTTGATCCACCAATGGCATGCGGCGCACAGGAAAATAGCCCCGACGACAGCTGAACCCCTTAGCCCTGCAGGAATGTTTGACCACGTGCACACACACACACACGCGCGCACACACAGGCCATACATTCAAACACACAGTGCAGCACAGTGCCGCAGAACAGAGCGCCTCATTCTAAAGATGGCTGTTTTGGAATCGGTTCCCACCAGCCAGTCCGCACTTGTTTACATTCGCCATTTCGCTCTCGTGTATGTCGACTCTGGATGAACATGAAAGCAAATTTGAGGAACAAGTCCCCTCTTAGAGTTTTTTAACAAGGCCCGTGTTTCCTGACAGAAAGCATAATGCGAGGCGACCAAAGCACGTAGAAGGAAGGAAACCCATTTCCTACAGAAAGCCATTAGACATTGTAACATATCTGATTCACTAGATATATTAATACACCAACTTTGTACATGAGAGGTTCCAGTAAATCAGCGTTTTCTGGGATGCTTTCGTCAAAATCTTATTTACTGATCTGCCCCATTACTCGACCACATTTCTGTGTGTGTGCGTGACATCCATTATCGATCTTTCTATTATAGCAGATGTCAGAAGGGCTGGCATGCTAACAAGCCGCAGAATCCAAACCCTCAGTTTTCAGTGTGTGAGGCTCTCTTCGTAGGAAAGAATGAGAAGGAGTGCCAATATAGACACGGACACTCACACACACACACTCATTCATTCTCCATATCTTGTGGAAAGCGGAATGCATATCACATGAAAACATTTTATTTTTACCCCGAAGGCCTGAGCTAGATGACATATTCTGTACTTGTCACATTTCTTGGTTGAGTCGCCCCTCACCGCTGTCGCTATCTTGTCATTGTTGGTGCAGCCTTATTGTAGTTAAATGGCCTCCTCTGCTCTTTCTACTCTGCTGGGCTTGGAAGGACTTGTGACAGAGCTTGCAAACTTTCACTGCTGCCTGATATCCAGTGGTACACCCTGTGCTTGGAAATGCGACTGAATGCCTGATTGTTTCGAGGTCCTTAGGAAAAACTGTTTTTTTTTTCAGATTGGCAGATTCCATTCAAAATCAAACTTAACTTTTGTCAGTAAAATACTGGAGTAAATGAAGTTTATCTATGTTTATGATTATGCTGATTGTACTGACAATCACTTCCTGTTACCCCTCACATTCACCTCTTTATGAAACATGTGATATGATTTGCAATATACACAAGAGCCACAAAAATGCATAACAATCTCTCTTAGTACAAACCAGAGTTGGCTGTGTTTTGCACCAGTTAATCAGAATTGAAATTGTGTGATATCCAAATCACATAAGCAAATATTTGTTTAAGGCAAAACATGTGTCAAAAATACCGTTCTGACTGAGTGGCTGCAGAAATATCCCGGCCTACAAATCACATTGCACAGACGTTCCAGACCACGTTCCCAAAAACATACACAGTGTCCAAACTGTCCTGCGAACGTCTCACTGCTCTACACACACAGTTTCCTTTATATCATTAAACAAGACTTCTACCCATCCATCCATTACATATGCCTCCCGTCTCGTGTCACTCAAGTCCCTGTGCTGCCTCAAAGGTTTCCTTTTAGGTTGTTAGCTTAGCTGCCCTCCTCCCATCTCAAGGGAAGCAGCGATTCAAAGCTGCAGATTGTTTCCTATTGTGAAGCAGTGACTTGCTCGTTGGCTGGCTGGCTGGCTTAGCTGATAATAAGGTATGCTCCAGTGGCTTGTATTTGTGTAGCACCTGCCATCTGTGTGTCCTTGAGTGGAGCCTCTATGTGTTGTCGAGCGTGTGTGTTTGTGTGTGTGTGTGTCCTGAGTTGCTCTGCACCGCCACTTCCTGTGAAGTCCTCTTCAGTTGCCCTGGCTGTGCTCTGAGGCTATCACCGTCTGTCACTGCGCTTGTGTGTGTGTGTGTGTGTGCTTTTTAGCGAGCACGCAGTGTTCACGCATATCCCGTTTGTGTGATCCTGCCTGTTTCAGTCAGCACCTCGTTCCCGTGTCTCGACCCCTCGCAGCGAATCCGAGCACGCGTCCAACATCCCGACCTGCGCCCGATGGCCCTCGGGCTCAGCGTGGACGACCCACACTGTGGTCTTTTCATTCACTCTGGTCCTTTTCATACACTGGAATCACTCACTGATGCTTCAGTGCTCTGTCCCCTCTTATACAGTCTCTCTGTCTCTACTTGTCACTGAGCTCTTTGTTTTATCTCCTCGGGAGGAGAGCAGAATGAAGGCTACTAGGCCAGGATGTGAAGTGAACGTATAGAATAATGACTACACAGCATTTGGGATAGTCGTCCAGTGGGATTTTCTCTCTGTCATTTGTTTGTTATGCCTCTTTTTTTCCTCCCTTTCTTTTTTTGTGTTTTATCTTGTTTGCAACAAACTGGGCTAAATACGACTCTCGGTGGTTGGCGGCAGAATTGTCAACTTTGAGCAGACATGGAAACAAGTAATATAATTGCTTGAATTGTCTTCAACTCTATAATTAGCTTCAGCCCTATCATCAGCATTGCCATTTTTTCCCTCCTCCCCACTTTCTTTGTCTTTGTCTCTATTTCTTTGCACTCTAGTTACTGCGTCTTAGGAGAGGCTTAGCATTTAGCGGAAGCAGCATGGGGTCATTACTCCATGCCTCCCTGTTATCGAGCTTCAAAGGGACTTGAACGGTCAACCTCATCGCTAATGGAAGAGTTATGATCGGCATGGGGATTACATGAAAACGGCTGATGAGGTTCAAGTCAGTATTGGCTCTCTCCTCGCCTCGGCCCTCCTGTTTTTACATCTTCACCTAATTTAATTTCTCTTTTTTAAAGGGTTTCTTCCACATTTTCCAAAGTTACATTTTAACCCTTTTCCCTCTCTTTTCTCCCTTTTTGGACTTCTTCATCCCTTCATTTTCATTTGTTCACAGACCCTGTCTTACACTAACATTTCTCCTCACCCTTCCCGTCTTTCCATATGTGCTTATAGCCCTTCAGCAAAGGTTGCTAATCAGATGATTAAGAAGATCTTGTTTAGACTTGTTTAGACACAGCTGGCACATACAACAAATACATATTTATTACCACGATTCCACAAAAGCTGGGACACTGTGTCATGAATTGAAACAGATTATGCTTATTCTTTTTCACCTATAGTCAATTGAAAATCCAAAAACACCTGTTTGGATCATTCCACAGGTAAACAGGTTCAGGTTCACAGGCGATAGTATCATGACTGGGTATGAAAGGTTCATCCTGGAAAGACTCAAGCAAGGAAGGAGCGATGTTTAACACTTTGTCAAACACATGATTGTATAAAGGAGATTACTGCATGGACTCAGGACGACTTTTAAAAACTGTTGTCCATAAACAATTCAGATTGCAGATTGCCTTCTGTTTTTATTTTCTTTTACACAGCACCCAACCGTTTTAGACTTGGGTTGTAGGCACATTAAGATGTCATATACATACCAAGGTGGCATCTTATTGTGCCTGCAACCTCATATCAAGGTATGTATGTGTTTGTGGCAATAGGCCAGGCTGTGGTTTTTCACAGAAATGAAGCTGTGAAATGTGTGTTTTCATTTCCTCCCTGCCCTCGGCACCATATGCCCCAGAGAGCCCGTGAGCATTACTGCCCTTTTATTACCATCCATGCATGATAGAATTACCCTTTAAGCACATCTATGTGTTTATCTGCTCTAATTTAGCACCAGGAAACACGGATGGATCTCATTCTGCAGTGAGGAATGCTGAACAATAGTTTAATTTTAGCTCAGTGGAGGTGTTTGTATGCACTATTGAGTTGCTGGAAGTTCATTCGTCGTCTGTGGACTTCTGTGCCACGGCTCGCACCCTGCAATTGAGAGTGCGGCGGCATGTTGCCTTAACAACAAATCAGCGTTCCAAACAGCCTGCGTCTGTGTGTAATAAAATACGTAACTTGTTCCCAGGCTACTGTCATGCAACAATCCAGTGGGTTTAACTAAGAAGAAAGCCTCCATCTGGTTGTTCATGGCTCAGTGCAGATTCAGAGATGCAACGCTAAACCTCCCGCTCACCATGCTAAAAAAACACACGTGGTTGTGTTTGTGTATGTATCATGTGCAATGTCATGCATGTGTGCATGCTGAGATCCTGTATGTGTGTAGAACAACATGCATTTCATCGGAGCAGGGTGGGGGGGAATAGTTTTTAATGAGGTGATAAGCGCCAGCTGTCCGGTATGATACGGTAGAATCGAATGGTATGATACCAGCACATCAACACAGTAACACATGCTGAGTGTACAAATGAGAAGCATCCTTCAAACACGGAGCTCCACAGCTCATGCATCATCCTCAGGCTTAAAAGAAAAAACCCACTCAAAGATTCAAGGTCCAATTCATTCTTTCAAGAACACATGAAAATTTCAGTTCTCCTGCTCTTATAAACCAATATGGATTAAAGATACGTACAAAAAGATAAAAATACACTACACTTTGAATGAACCTTAAAGTATAAATATACACAAGATAAAACCTCAAATTAAAGATGAGCCACAGGAAAGCAGGAGTCATGTCCTTGTGAATGTCTTGCTGTACTGTCTATTTCCTGGAAGACAAAGAAGAAATGCTATTGCACCAGACTTTTTGATCATCATCAAACAACATAATATGCTTGATCATTAACTTGGTGAAAAAGCGGGAACACATTACTATGGATGCAGTTATTCCTAAACTGACAATCTGCCAGCAAAACATCTATGACATTGAATGATGGCATTTTATTTACAGCATACAGATGTATGAAATTATCCAGAGTTCCACTTAATTTCATCGAGAGGACAATGTCTTACATAATCCCACAGACCATCTTGTGTAACTGATCATCGGTTGATTTTGTGGGGATTCGGACTGAAAACAGCTCTGTGTTAAAACAACTCAAGGCTGCGTTGGAGGGGCTGTATTGATCAAGGTTCCGCGGAGACAGTGAAATACGATCCAGGAAGCCCAGTTGGAGTAACAGATTATTGTGTTTAAAGGCTTATCAGGCACCAAAACACTGCATAATAGCTTGTAATACTCACAGATGGGATTTTACAACTCTGGAAAGTTATCACAGCGGCAACTATATTTATCTTTTGTTACGACGATGATGAGGTGAACTGTAGAAATGTGGCATTGACGTGGAATGTGCTGTTGCATGTATTTGATTTACACGTTGTATGTCGTAGGCTGTATAGATTGGAAAACCCCCTGAGGAAGAACTGTGATTTGTGATCTTGGACTATATAAATAAAACTGACTTGACTTGATGCAGGGCTCAAGACCATTGTAACACGACCTTAATCTTCCTCTCTGCCTCCTTGGTCATTCGGTTTTTAGTTATATCCAGTCAAAAAGATGATTAGAATAAAATTATACTAAAAAACAACATTAAGCATCCAAGAATGGTTTTGGGCGACCATGAGCCTCCACAAGAGCTTCAAAGCTCCCAGAGATTTTTCATAGCTCTGTTGGAGGGATGAGCACTGTTCTTTCCAAAAATATTCCCTCATTTGGTGTTTTAGTGATGGTAGACGAGAGCAGGTTCCAAAATCCCATAGTGTTCAGTTGGGTTGAGGCTGTGAGACATAATCCAGTGATCCTTTCTGTATGCATTTGCTCCACTAATTTATTCAGGTTTTTTCCTTTAATTTGGCATCCATCTGCATGTTTTTGCAATTACACAAGCCTTGGCTTTGAGAAACCTGCCGTTGCTTCTCTCTCAATCTCTCTCTCTCTCATATAGAAGCGCTCTTTGCTGTTATCTAACAAGTGGGAGCTTTGCTATTTTCTGATCTGTTCCTCTGCTTTAATGTCATTCTTTGCCAGAGCTATGCTGAAGACTAAAGCTTTTATCAAGCAACAAGTTGTCTCTTTTTTTGTGCATTTTGTACCTTAAGCAGTCATCACAGTGAAAAAAGAGCTTGAGCTGGTTTCAGAGATAAAGTGGGAAATTAAATAGATCTCATTTTGGACACAATGTCCAACCCTGCAGCAAGTCGAGGCAGACACGTAAAGTTGTACACTTAAAGCTGCAATCAGTAACTTTGCACATGTTAAAATTACAGGGTGTCTAGAAAAATCTTTTTGAAACTGTGAAGGGTAAAGTGTCTGATGATGGTTTGTATATTATTAACCAGATAGATGGAACCAGATTATATATTGAACTTCTCTAATCCGAGTAATTGACTGTTTGTTCACTCCCCTTCGCAGAACAGGAATTGTCCAGTCATAGCTTTGCAATCATAACTAGACAAGCTCGTTTCCCTGCTCAAATTGGGTCTCCCGCCCTTCCTCATCATCTTCATTGATATTTGTAAATATCTGCTTATTCTGAATTTGATGGCAGCAACATGTTTCAAACAAGTCGGGACAGGAGCAACGAAGGACTGTGAAAGTAGTGGACTGATCCAAAAACACCTGTTTGGATCATTCCACAGGTAAACAGGTTCATTGGTAACAGGTGATAGGATCATGATTGGGTATGAAATGTTCATCCTGGAAAGACTCAAGAGATGGAGAGAGGTTCAACACTTTGTGAGCACATGATTGTATAAAGGATATTACTTTGTCTAACTGTTTAAAACTGAAATTCTACCACTTGGTTGACCAACTTTATCGCTTCATATACAGTGATTACCAGGTATTTCCTCTGTGCCATGCTCTCTCTTTTCCTTCTCCATCATTGATTTGACTGTTGTGCTCGTGCCCAGCTCCCTGCTCTCGTCCACACCTCTCTCCTCTGGCCCTGTGCATGTTCGAGAGCCGACAGGGAGCATCTCTCTTCCCCTCAAGTTGACATACAGGACAGGGGCAAACAAAGTGAAGTGAGACACACAGGAGCTGACAGCGACTTATCTCTCCTGCCTCTCCCTTTGATTCACTCTCTTTCTTTCCCCCTCTCATCCTGTCTCTCTCCACCGCATTGTTTGCCCGTCTCGCTGTTCTGCTTTCTTTATCTGTCCTTCACCTTCCCTCTCTCTCTCTCTCTCTCTCTCTCTCTCTCTTTCTTTCTGTCTGTCTTTACCCAGACTCTCTCCTCTTGTTCCCCAGTCAGCACAAATCCCTCTTGTGGGATGTACATCTACAGGCTTGAGGCTGTGGCTGTAGGCTACTCTGCTGCTGTCTCTCCCATTTTAAGTCTCTTGACAGACGCGCAACACAAATAAAAATTTAAACTAAGCCACTGCAGCGCTTTTACCTGCTCGGCTTATAAAATCCAATTGATTTCGCACCACCTTGGGGCGGCACTTTCCCTTTTCTTTCCCTTTTTTTTTTATAATGCCACACCTTTGCTGTTTGATTTTCGACTAAGATAAAACCACGGATGCTGTTTTTGGGGGTTTGTTTCATCACTTTTTCATCATAGTTTCATCATCCTCAATGTGGACCTGACTGCTGTTTGGGTTGCTATAGCTGGGGGCAATGAAAACGAGCCTGTGTGTGTGTGTGTGTGTGTGTGTGTGTGTGTGTGTGTGTGAGGGTCTATTGCTGATATCATGTCAGCGAGATGTGATGTCAGACGCTGTGCAGCAGCAGCATCCGACAGCTAAACACACAACCTGCCAAATACATCACAAATCTATGTGGATTGAGTGTATGTGCTCTAACAAAGGTCACGCTCACAGATGCAGTATGGATGCCTTCTACTCAGGCCGCATGCTTACATGTTGGTTGACTTCCTGTCAGCTTCGGCGAACGTGTTTACATGTGCATGTGCTACTGCAGCACAAGTGCATTATTAGTGGTAATTTGATTCGAGGGAGCTTGAAGTGCACATAGAGGTCAGTCACACCTCCTCTTCCCTGAACGAGAGAGGGGACGGGAGAGATAGAAGAGAAAGGAAGTGGACAGTTTGCTGTGAGTCAGAGCGAGAGAGAAACAGATTGATGCAGTAGGTTTCATTCGACACTCCCACTTCTAACCGTTACACCTGAAGGATGAGAAGCAGATGTTTGCTTGTTCATCTTTCTTCTTTTTTCTGCTTCGTCTGTCAGTGGGAGATGCAGCCTACTCTCCTCTTATCTATCTCTGTCCATCTGACTCTCCCTCCATCACACTCTACTATCTCTCTTTGTCCCCCTCAATCTTTTTTCTTTCTTTCTTCATCACCAGCCACACCCACACCCTTCATTTTCCTCCTCTCCCTCCATATATTTTAGCTTTTCTTCCTCCGCTCTCCATCTATCTTTCTGCAGAGTGGGTGGATGTGTAGGCACCAGTGTTGGTGTGACTTCAGCTGCTGCTGAAAATCGACGCTCTCTAAAGCTGCGGCTCCCAGCATTTGCATCTGGTGTGTTCAGAGCATGAGAAAGAGAGAAAAGACACTGTTATTTATGAGTGTGCTGTCATGTGGTTTGTCAAGTAACCACATTGTGATTGAATTGATTGACATATTTTTGTAGTTTGAACCACCTTTGTATGCTACCATTGTGCTCACCAGGTGAATTGCTGATATGTGCTAACGTGGCAACATCTCTAAAAAGGACAATGAGGCAAAAACAAGCAGTTTGATGATCAGACAAGTTTTAAGTTCCAAGTTTAGTCAAACAAATTTGAAAAATAAAACCGTAAAACCACCCGCAGTCAAGAGTTTGTAAACCAACTTCCTGGTTCAACTTTGACCTAACGTACATGGCAGTTTATGTAGCCCACACTTTTCCTGTGTGATGAGTATTACTGACATTTCGAGTATGCCACTTTCAGTACAACCTTTTAAATAGTGGTTTTGATAATGTTAACAAACTTGTTATCTTGGCTCATATGTGATGGAAATAAACTGGGATGACTGTGCAATGGATGAAATGACTAATGGTAATGTGAAAGGTGTTCCATGTTGTAACAAACTTATCACCTGAGTTTACTCTACGGAGTGTTTTAGCATCTTTCAGCTCATTGTTTTGGCTTTACAGCCTGCAACTTTAATGTTTTTGTTCACTCTCATTTTCCAGCACCTGTTTTCAGTGGAAAAGTTCTCATAACCACCCAATCACTAGTGCCAAACAGCAGACGGACAAATTATCACATAAAGCATCAGCTTTATTGGATAATATGTTGATATTGTCTTCAGAATTTGTTGTGCTTCCCCAAAGTGGCCTAAAAATCAATCCATGCAGGTTTAAATATGCAACATGCCCGAGGAAGATGATGGATTTTTGTTCTCACTTCACTTGTTTGTTTCACTTTGAAGTGTTTATTTACAGACATGAAAACAGTGCAGTTGAATGCTAGTGGCACCTCAACAGACGTCCTCCGGTCCTTCAGGGAGAGCTGGCGTTCGATCTCTTCCCAATGAAATCTGGGCTGGTTTGATATTGGCAAGAATGTCATTTAAACCCAGTGATAGGAAGTGTCCCTTATGTTTTCACACACCTCATTGGCTGTGACTCACGATCCCAAGGTACAAACCACTTCACTGCTTGATTACTAGGACGTCACACTGACAAAAACAGGAATAGTGATGTCAGTAAATACTACAAAAGAGGGAGAGAGGACAATTTATGCAGGTGAGATAAAACCACCCAAGAGGATTATAATAATCATCTCATCTCAACTTTGGCATCAGTGGGCTATCTAATGCAAGCACTTAGCTAGCTTTGAAAGTGCACACACACATTCACACACACACACAAAGAGTCAGATTAAACCCTGGGAATGAGGTGAGGTTTTAGCGCACTGACCTATATTTCTATTTAATCTGAGTAATTTATGATTTCTCCTGCTCAGGCCAGTGTTGCTCTCTGTTTTCCTGCTCTTCATGACTCGGGCAAGAGCTGATGTTACTTTAGTGCATAATCATCCTAATGAAAAAAAAATGTGTTTTTGCTTTGTTCTCGTGTGTTTTCTGCCCTTCATTTAAACAGTGTAAATTGACAAAGTTTCTGGAGTGCTAATGATGATGTGGAAGGTAAAAGCAGCAGGAGTTCATTGTCGTTTATAGATGCCTTCTCTTTTTATTGGGCGACTGTCTGTGTCACCTGCACAGCTCCTGTTTATTTTTGGGTTCTTTCTTGCATCAGATACTGTAGATAGAAGATTTCACATTTAGTTTCTGACACTGAGGCAATGCTGAAATAATATTGAGCCCTGAGCTGCACTTTTTTTTTTGCCATACAGCCATTATAAAAAAAAAAACTAATAACATTCCTCATACAACTGTGCTTTGAAAGGTTCTGCTCCAGCAGCGTGATTTGAACGAAGGGTTATTGTCGCTGGTGAGCGGTTTTGTGATGGCGGTTAGGTCGCTATCTCCGCACACACAAAGGCGGCGAAAGGAACCTGGCGGTCCGTCAATGGGGAAGGCGAAATGAAAGCCGTTCCTCCTGGGTGATTCTGCCGGCTCGGCTTTTGTCTGCGCCGCCTATCAGACCTCCATGTCCGCACACGTGTGTGTTCTCTGTCTGTTTGTGTGTTGCCAAGTTGAGTCCTGTTCAAGGCCTTCTCAGAGCAGCTACTTTCCGACGTGTGCCTGCTCTCCTCTCCCCGCTGCCGACCCCTGTTGGTTCCCCTGCTTTAAAATGCATGACGCCTCTTCCCAATATTCCAAGCTCAACCAGAGAAATCACCTTTTTGCAGATGCACACGAGCACGCACGCGCTGACTTAATCTGCCTCTAGCTCACACTAAAGCTGTCAGATAGCGTTCCTGCTCTGTCACGCCCGCATGAGTTTGTGTGTATTTGTGCCTGCGAGTGTCTTTCATATATGCATAAACACGTGTCTGTGGTTTGGATTTTCTTACTGCACATGATCCCCGAGTAAGTGCTTGTGTGTTTTTAACCACATTCACAGACTCGCTGCCTTGAATCCATGAGGCAGTGGGACCCTTTCTGTATTTTGACATGGTGTGGAGGCATTTTAGCCCCTTTTACCTCACCACATAGAAAGATAAACGCTCGAAGCCTTTGATTAGGAACACAGTGTGCATGAAGTTGGCGAAGACAAGCATAGCTGAGCTGCTTTTGGTCTGAGGAGGAATGTTTTAGTCACATTGCTGGAATAAAAGGCACTTTTGGTTTGGCAGACGCAGCTCTGACTGTGTTGGACAGTGGACATGCAGAAGGCAGAATCTGCAGCGTGAGGAAGTGAGGAGGTTTATTAGTGTAGTTAACTTTCAGTTCTGTTTATTATTGTCTGCGCTTTTTTAATGTTCACCTTGTAAATGTATAAGAAAACAAGAGGAAAGCGCCCGTCACTCCTCCCTTCTTCAGAATCAACCCATTGACCTGTTTTCTAATGCGTCCTCACAAGTGTGTGTTTGCACGTGTGGGTTTTATAATGCTCACACTTATATTCCCACACACAAATTAAATTTTCATGATCCTTACATTTGGCAGCAATGGAGGCCAGTGGAGCGCCACCAGTTGCTGTGTTGTCAAATTAGCATATTAATGATATAAATGCTGTATAATTAACATGTGGGAGGGGATTATGCACGTGAATCATTGTCAGATCAGTCGCAGAGAAGAAAGGGTCAGGCTAATGAGGTTAAAAAGCACATTAACGAGCGCTTTGAATGAAATTTGCCGTGTGATTTCGTGCAAAAAAAGCTGGCAAAGACTGTGGGCTAAGAGACAGAAATCAGCAGCTTCTTCATGCTTCTTTAATGTTTTTTACTTTAATAGTGAAATGTCTGTAAAATTGAGTCTAGCAGCAACATAATATCGAGCTTTGATCACTGACGGTATATCTGCCTCATTCAGTCGCCGCTTTTTTTTGAAAGAGCCCTGGCTGTTTTTGAAGGAGGAACGCTGGTGTTCTTCTTACTCTGGGCCTGTGGCGGTGTTTGTTCTTCTAAGGGGCTTAGACAGAGCGACGAACAAACCGAATGTAACGCGGTTTGACAGGCCTTGACTCCAAGTGGCAGCCTAAAACACATGCAAGCCTAATCCGAGCCAGTAGGCTTTCTAGGGATCTCGACTTACTCAGCAGAATGCACTTGCAAACTAGCAGACACAGATAAAGTCCTAATGGATTAAGGCGAGGTGAAAGCGCATTAAAGGGATCGAAAGGCAACCTCTGACTTCGAGGTCCCATGTGGACACAGTGGCTTTCAGTTAATGAATAGATTATTCGCTTTCAGGGCAACTCTGTTTGGTCAGATATATGAAGTACGGCAGCGAATGATGATTATTTTCATTATAAATGAAGCTATCAATCCTTTTTAAATAATTAATTAGCAAATAATCATTTAGTCATCCAAAAAGTAAAAATGTCCAACTGGGTTTCCCAAAAACCCAAGGTGACATTTTCAGATATTTAAAGTGAAGTAGTAGAAATATACTTAAACACTGAGCAAGGCTAACAAAGTAGAGCTGAGACTGATGGGAATATCATTAGCTTTACAGATGTTCGGTCATAAAACGAAGTATTGGACAAAGTGAAATTTTGGCCTGACAATGGCTCTAGATGAAAAGTTTATGGATCACCAATGTCAACCCGAACAGACCTAAATAAAGAGACAACACCAAACACTGGCATCAGCATAATGGACCTCCAGTTAACAAGGCAGCTGCAGTTGGGAGAGTGATCACACAAGTCTGATTTTCCTGTTGTTGTCGTGCAGGTTGTGATCAAAGTCTAGTCCAAAATACATCCTAAAAGGTTAGTTAGAAAATATTCACTGATATTGCCTATTAGTCTCTGACCTTTTCACTTTGTTCCAAGTTTGCTTCTGTCACTCACCTGGGCTGAGGATCCTACAGTGGCCTTCTCAAGTGCTGCGATGTGGATGAGTGCCGCCATGTTAGCCCCGTGACAGCACGGTGACACACTGCATCAGTGTTAACCCACCAGCTCTCCACCAGGGACCCTCTGAATTTTTATTTTAACCTCTATGTATTTGCTCTCTGTTCCTCTGCTGATGCATTCTGTCAGTCTCGATTCCCTCGCCGAGACAATGCACATATTTTTCCCCCTCTCTGTGTCTCTTCATCATCGTTGTTTGTTATCCATGTGCACATGGCTCCTCCTGACTGCCATCGCTGTGTAATGTCTAGTTTCGGGCATGATGGTTTGGTCAAGAATAGCAGCGTCCTCGCCATGACCCAGTGGGCCTGGTGTCACATGGAATCAGACCGTGTGTGTTTGGGTGTGTCAGAAAGCATCAGAGTTTGCCTTTTGGTGGCTGAAACGCTGGTCATTAATGGCCATCTGGTAACTGCATCTGACAGGTTCAATGGACAGACAATGTGTGTGTGTTCACGTCATATCTGAGCATCAGCAGGTCTGCTTTTGTTCGGTTTATGCAATAGGATATTCACGCACCAGCGGCATCCACTTAGATGTGCTATGTGTGGCATGCATGTGCATTGGTCTGTTTATAGGATTTTCCCCCTGCTATGCCTCTTCTTGTACTCTGTGGCGGCCATGTGGTCAAACAGCCATGAATGGCATCTTTCTCCCCCCATTTGTACTCGCCATTTCCTTTTTCAGGCATAAACGGACTCAATCCCAAGCAAATGGGACAAAACAGCAGCAGATCAATTCCCTCAAGTGCGAGCACCTTTCTTGTCTCCTTGGTGCATCATTTGGCGGTCAGCCAGCCCAGACAGTTGACAGACAGATAGTCAGAGGCAGACGGATGACAGGCAGTTAGAGACAGACGGACAGACAGCAGCTGGCTCGTGGATCGACAGGCGGGAAGCTTTCATTTCACAGCAGAAAAAAAGAAAAAAACAGAAAAAAACGGCGACTTGAAACTGAATAATTTAGTTGACTGCAGCTGGGAAAGTCACTTGGATAATTCATGCATTGGGCACACTTTGTGAGTGCAAGTGTGTTTGCTGTGATTGCCTCCGTGTGCCAATGTGTGTGTGTGAGTGATTGGACTTTGAATGAATTACAAAAAAGTAGGCAAGTTTGGGATTTTTCCGCATGCGTGTGTGTGCGAGCGGTTGGTCTTTGAGCGAATTACAAAGTCAGATGTGCACTTGTGACAAATCCCTTGTAAAGATAGTGTTTCTGCAGCTCGAGGGATAACAAGGAGCTGGCGAGGCTTCAGCATAAAATGCACAAGGACACAGACTAACACACACACACAGACACAGTTACAGACAGCAGAGTGTCGAGCTGCTGTTTGATTTCATCAGCAGACTTGATCTCAATGTCAACATGAGAGAGTGGGTGGATGTAATTCAACTGAATTCTCTCTTGGGCTGTGGGCTACTCTAACTCCCTACCCTAAAAATAAAAACTTAAACACCTCTGGCAGTCTACCTCAGATTTGCTGCTGATGTTTCTCTTTGAGTCTAGCTTAGTCTAATAGTACAGTTCATAAGTTCATCTGTTTTTTTTTTTGTCGTTGACAATTTTTATAAAATTTTTTATAAAAGTTTTAAACAGATATTCACCCAAACTTTAATTCCCAGTGCATTTGAAAGTTGCAAGATGATGCAGCAGTCGATGAGCTAGTCTTGAATAACATTCAAAAAATGGGAAAATAGGAAAGAATATGCATCCAAGATTTATTTCCATTATTTTTTTTTTACCAGTGTTTTGACTTTCAAACTAGACACTGAGAAATTCATTGATTTTTAAAGAAGTGAAAAACAGAAAGCCCCATCCGTTAGTGAAGCCGACTCAGACAGATCTTTGGGACTTTTTTGGATTTAGTGAACAGTAACACAGCCCCCGTGACACATTACCTGTGTGTCCACGGTGTTTGTACTGCAGATCTCCGGGTGCAGCTTGCTGTGTTTTTAAATTGGGCTGGATTAGATATAATCCCTCTCCAGCTGGGGGGAAATGCTCTCAGTGCTGTTTGGACGGTGCGTTCAGGTACACTGGACGAGCCCTGCAGGCAGAAGAAATGAAATTCTCCCTAAACACTTTAGCTGGAGCGGGATCCCTCTCAGTTCTGCATGGCAGGGACTCTTGTTAGACGTTTCCACTCCAAATCCCACTGAAGCTGTCTTTTCCCTCGGCATGAGTGTGTCCATGTATGAATGCGTGTCTGTGTGTGTGTGTGTGTGTGTGTGTGCTTGCATACGTCGCTGTTTGAATAGGCTGCTTGTGTGAATTTGCTGCCTGTGTGGGAGTATATGTAGACATCTCTACGGTTTGTGGACGGATCTGTCAGCGTTTGCATTTCTGTGCTTGTATGAACATCAGTGTGCGGCGGTTTGACGTATATGTGCGTGCGTGCAGGTTTAAGTGTGTGGGTTAATTTATCTATATGTGTGTGTGTGTGTGTGTCAGGCTGCAGCGAGCGAGTCAGCGGGACACAGCTCTCTTTTTTAAAGTGCTGCTTGAAGAGCTGTCAACTGACACTCTCTGCTGATGGCTGTTACACTCTCACTCTCAAAGTAGCGTTAACGGCTAATGGACCGTCAGCACGTCTCTGCCACTTACTTCTTCTCATTTTATATTGTTTCAGACCATCTACGAACTCAAATCTTAGCACAATATGTTCATTATATCACCACAAAACAGGATCCAAACTCATTTGCTTAAGAATTTTTCTCCATTTCATAACAGTGTTTCAAACTTGGCCACTTTCTACACCCCTCCATCTGTTATCTGCATAATTTTTCTCTCTGCTTCCCGACTTCTCCTTAAAGGGATACTCAGAAGTTTAGTATTACAAAAGCCAAAGGCAGTGATATCCTGTCTTGTAGTCCCTATTATGGATCAAAAACCCTGGATTGTGCACTTCCCATAACTCTATTAGTGTCCTTTATTGGATCTGCCATGCCTGGTAAATAGCAATGTCCTTCAAACTCACATGCACAGTTTGCGACACAGACTGCTTCTGTTTAGTCTTCAAGCCCAAGATGAGGTTATTTTTTTTCCAGACTTTAAGTATTGAGCTAACAACTGAGCTGATCTTCCTTTCTAAAATCAACTCCGTAGTTCCAGTAAGGGGTTGTTTGAGGTCTGTAAAACATGGTAGAGATGCTATGTGATTGCCTGTGCATATGTCTGAGGTCGTCTGCTGGTTATTCCCTCAGTGGGGAACCAATGAGCGTCCAGGATTAAATTTGTCGTGTTGTATCCCTGCATATATCTCCATGTGTATTCCCCTCCATATACTCAAAATGTATTTATGTAAGTTTGTTTTGCGTATTGCTATTTTGAGTTTGTGCTATTGTGATATTTTATAAGCTTTGATTTTATTTCACCTACACAGATTATTGATTGGGCCTCCTCTTCCCTTTTCCAGAAGCCTTTTGTTTTGTATCACTCTGCTTGTGTCTTACGACTTTTTTCTGCATAAACTAAGCTCAAACATAGAAAAAATAAACTCATGTGGGTGTTCTGTGTCTCTTTGTTGTAGTGCTGGCCAGTTTCCGAGGGACTGTCCAGCATGGCCTCCCGCTCGAAATTGGAGACACGGTGCAGATCCTGGAGAAATGTGAAGGTACAGTGCACACGGTTCACACTTTAGTACCAGTAATGAAACAGGATAGGCCACGTGAGGAAATCAATTGCTTTCGCTTGAGTAGTCAAGTGGCTACGAGCACTTGCACTCCTGCAAAATGTTAGGGACACTTCCTCTTTCCATCAAACATACAGATCAAATGAATGCATGTGAAAGCTGCCACACCTCATTTCCCTTATTAAATCTGTCAATAAGTGTAAGAGGCATGCACACATGGTACTGTATGCATATATGCACACTCACACTAATCTACAGATTTATGCATGCAGCCACAAACAGGCCCAGCAACACCTTACTTGGCACACAGAAACAAATGCAAAGATGCTTAGATGTGTGTATAGACAGTTCACCTGGTGCATATCACACTTCTTATAGTCTGTCTTCTTGAGGGACATCATGGTGCAGAGCGCACACGAAATGAGCAGCATCATGCCTGTGATGAATAGCTGTGGAAATTCATGTTCGCTACCGTTTCCTGCACCACAGACTGGCTGCTTTTCCCGCCTTCCTGCCCACGCTGAGTCTGTTTTTCTCCTCTACTCGCTTTCTCTTACACTCTGTTTCTTTTGCTGGCTGTCTCTCCCCATCTATGTTAATATGTTGTTTTTTTTGTCTCCTGCATTCTCTTTCTCTCTTTCTTTGTCCTTATGTATTTTTTCATCTCATCCAACCACAGCAAAGCCACACACTGTATGCACACCTTAACACAAATAAGCAGCAATGCACAAACACATACACACCTCCCACTTCCGGAGCTCTTGACACACGCTGTCTCACTTCGCATGGGGAGACAGAGGCACACGCACTCGCACCGAGAGTCATCCGGTCGTGCAGCCAGCCAGTCAGAGGGATGTAATATTGCGGTAAAAAGGCCCAGAGGAAGTAGACAATCGCACAGCCAGCAGAATGCTTGGTCCAAAAGGGAGGAACAAAATCAAATTCCTGCCAGCAACTAGGAGGCTGAGAGACGGGTTGCTGACAGCAGAGGAGACAGACTAATGGGTCTGCCTCATGTTGAGGCTGTTGACACTTCAAAACACAGGAGCTTACCGTGTGAATGTCTCTTTACTGACATGTGGCTCCTGTCTGTAAAGGCACCGCCTCAGTAATTGATTTTTGGCTCGGCATGTCAAGTTCCTGACAGCAGTGCATACATTAGATTGACTGCACAGTATAGAGTTAAACAGTGATGTAAAACAGTTGGTCTCGACCTGTTTTTATCTCGGGTAATGATACCCCCACAGCCCCTTCACAGACACCACCCAATGCATCATGTCCCAACTGTGTTCATTTCAAATTATTTTAAAGTGGATGTCAGTTATAGCCACATAAAATTGGATATTGTTACATTATTCTTTCTTAGAAATTGAACCAATTTGAGTCAGTTTGGTTAAGTTTGCATTTATGCAGATATTTAAATGGCAGAAGCTGAATATTTCAACTGCTTTTCTATTAGTTGTAGCTAAATATTTCAACCATTTATCCATTATTACTTTCATGTCAACCTTTCCTTCAACCTGTCTTTCACTGACGTAGAACAGATAGCTGTCACAGGACTTGACCTCTGTGGCTGAAGAAATGACTCATCTAGGAAACACTGAGCATTTGTGCGCACAGTGCAGACGGAGAAGAATTACTCAATCCTCTTCTGACCGTGCATGCCTGAAACAAATCAGGGAGAAAATGCTACCTAAGTCACAGATGCTCTGGTGAAACCCAACAGTGATTAGAATAATCTAATACATTTACATTTGAGCTATTTAGCTAATGCTCTTATCTGGAGGGACTTACAATGACTGCAACGGTGGAATGAGCTTAAATTGTCAGTTTGGAAAAGAGCATCAGCACAAAGCCTGCGATGTAAACGTATTAGATTGTTTCTATCAGTGTTGGGATTTGCAGAAGCATCAAGCACGTAGTCATTTGGCTCAGATTGGAGTGTGTAATGGTGAGAGAAGAGCATGAGCGAAGGCAAGCCGCAGCCTTTTTCTGTCTTTTTTTTTTTCACACCTGCCTGGACAATTCATTGTGCGGTGTACCGGGTTTGCACATAGGGTTTGCAGTGGCTTTGTATGTCACTGGTTTCACTCTGCTGTGCATTAGCTTGTGGTCACCGCACAAACCGGTTGTTAAAAAAAAAAAAGTTACTTCGTGCTGCAGCGCTCTTGAGTGCTGCTCTGACGTAAAAAGAAAATCTAAAATCAAAATGGTGTTGACATTTTTATTGGTAATGGAAAGTTATTCAGTTCGCACCTAGTCAGCCATCTGTTAATGTCTATGTCCCATTTTCACATGACACTGAGGTGGGATAAAAATACTATTCTGGTGGGCTTATTTTGACATTTTTGCACATACAGCTGTCAGAAGGAGCGGATCATTTTCATTAAATCACACATACAACCTCTCTCACATACACAGTCATACTACATTGACTTGCATTAATTTCCTGGAGACTCACTTTAACCCTTACTACTACCACTAACCCTTAACCTAACTTTCACCTATCTCTAACCCTAACCCAAGTCTTCACCCTAAAATGTGATAATTCACATTATTGGAACTTGTGTTTTGTCCCCATGTGACTGTCAACAGATTTTTGTCCTGTCAACATGAGCATGGACCACAAATGCACACAGAAACAATGTTTTGTAATAAATGTTTAGTGTTCTATATTTCTCCAGCTCCTCTCCTTGTGCACTCTGCAGTCTAAGCCGGATATAAAGTGCAATATTCATAGCGACACACTGGAAATTAAAACTGTCGCTTTGTCTCTGCAGGCTGGTACCGAGGATTCATCCTGAAGAATCCAAACGTCAAGGTGAGCAAACATTTTTGTGTTTGTGTGTGTGTGTGTTCTGCTTGTTTTTCAGTGGCGTATAACTCATTTGTACCCTAATTCAACCCTGAAGCCCTCTCAAGTTTTTTTTATTAAAAGCTGCCAACCCGACAGAGCAGGGATGTCAAACTTACAGGAGCATATCTTTTTTCCAGGCCTCTGTGTTCTTCAGTTCAATATTCTCTTAACTCACAATAACCCTGCTGTTGTGTTTAGGCCAAAACCCTTACACTTGAATTATGGGAACATTGTACCCTTTGTCATGCCCCCATTATGCACCATATAAATCTGGTCAACCCTGGGAACATAGGAAAGACTCCTCAAAGTCTCCCCAGGGTTAATCATTACTAGCCACACGTAGCAATTTCACCTGCTGAGATGACAACCGTCATCCGTCCGATTTCATCAGCTGTACTTTTACTGTCAAAATATTTCATCCTGTCAGTTGGTCAAACTAAACATTTTCACTCTTGTGTGGCCAAAGTGCCCATCACGTTGGTAACACAAGCTGCATGTGGTTAGCTGCTGCCCCTTCATCAAGTGTTAAAATCCCTACACACCTATGGTCCATCCAAACAGGTGCTTTGCATTATTTAGCCTGATTGGAGCTCCTCTCAGGACTGTGTGGGCAGCGCTCGGTTCGTTTAGTTGTGTTGCACCTGTTAGACCTTTTTCATGACATGTCATGGCAGGAAATTAAATAATGGCATCCTTCCATTCCACCATGTTTTTGTGCATGAGAGTGGAAGCATCATTAGTGATATTAATTATACTTCATTACTCATAATGTCTGCAATGGAAAAGTTAGGAGAGGCAAAGGAAAACACCTGTGTGGGTGTGCAGTGGAAACGTTTCATAATAGGCCTTATTTTTCACAGAAGACATTTTGACTTGTCAGAGTTGGACAAGCACATGAGTAAATGATAAGATTAAAGTTGGCTGAATTCGATTTAGCTGCTTCAGTTTCAGGGTCTTGATATTGTGCACACTGGCTCACTGTCACACTTTCATGGCTTAATGGGACGATTGAATAGAGCAGAGCTTTTGTTCATATCGGTAACATCTGAGCTTTTCCTTCTGTGAAAAGTATTCAACATCTCGAGGACAGTGACTCAAATTTATAGCTTAAATAATTCTTAAGTATTATTTATATATTTTGTTGTCTTCATCAAGTCAGTTTTATTTACTTAGCCCAAAATCACAAATCACAGATTGGACGAGTGTGACCCTCTCTGTCCTTAGACCCTCTATTTGGACATGAGTCAAACTCTACAAAAACATTTACAGCACCAGCACAAAAAAGTAAGAAACCTCAGGAGGAACAATTTACACAGTAACATGACAGTATGTAGAAACAGAATGACAGTGGTAGGTAAATAAAGAAGACATAGAATATGGATCAGCCAAATGCTGGCAGGAGCCAGAATGCAACACCAACTGTGTCCTTAAAGTTCAAATAAATTGTATAAACTGTTAATGTCATACTTTGTTTTTGATGATCTAGTCTCTTATGATCCTTTGGGTGCTGTGGACAGTCAGCCAATAATGGAGAGCTGAAGCTTATTCTGATTGGTGACAATCTTCAAGGGTGGCAGTGAAATTATTTGAATTACAAATATGTAAAAAGTCAAGTAGATGACAGCTCTTCCCACTAAAATTTATTTGACACCAATGAGTCTTCCTCTGATCGTAGTTTAAAAATAACCCCAAGACCGGTTAAACCAAACTGAACGATTACTGTTAATGAAGCTCCACATCCTTTAGCTTTTAAAAGCTCTTGTGCAGGAGAACATGTGATAATATAAACCATACTGGGACTGAAGTGTTAGGTGTGTGTTCAGAGTCTCTGTGTGTGTGAGTGTGTTGCATTTATCCCCAGACACTTCAACATAAGTTCTGCTTTGATCTCCCCGAGTCAATAGGGAGCAACTTGCAGTTTATTAGCGTCAAACAGGGCACACACACACACACAAACACACTTTTCATCTCTTTTTTTTTGTCTCCTAAATCCCATCGCTCCTTGCTTTTATCTCTTTGTCTGTTCCTCTCTCCCTCCGCTCCCCCTTTTTTTTAAACTCACAAACACACTTAGCACTGTATTGATTATGTGCATCATTGCCACATTCTAACAGTTAAATGCTAATGGAAGCGAATGACTTGAGTATTGGAAGGGTCTCTCATTAAACTGTTTATCTTCTGTCTAAAGGGGATCTTCCCATCCAGCTACATCCACTTGAAGAATGCCCACGTCAAGAATAAAGGGTGAGTAATATCACACTTTTACTCTTTCCCCCTTTCCTGTATGTGTCGTTTTGTCATTCTGTGTGTTTTTTCTTATTGCGTGTGTGTGTGTTTACAGGCAATTTGAAACGGTCATCCCCGTTGAGGACTCTGTCATCACAGAGATGACGTCGACGTTGCGAGACTGGGGTGCCATGTGGAAGCAACTCTATGTGGTAAGAATCCACACACACACACACACACACACATGCCATCAATTTAAATATCAGTACTGTCAAAGCAAAGCTGCCTTTTTAGTTCCTCATGAAGGGAATTTGTTTGGCCCCGGCTAATTCAAAAGCCACAAACAGTCAAAGCTGTTTTCATACACATTCATTAGCTGGATTGATTGTGTTTGTGGCCTATTAAGCTATCTGGGGTGCTGATTAAATTGAGCTGATGAATACTCGCAGATCAAAGTGCATAAATTTGCGGCAAAAAAGCAGCAGGACACTGAAGCTAATTTGCACAAATCCATTTTAAGTCCCTCTGTCTGCTTCTCTCTGGGTCGCCCTCTTCCTCCCAATGTCGATTTGGCTCTCTAATGTGTCTCCTCGTGCTTCGTTTTCACTTTCGGGCGTCTCAGTGCAACCGTGTATTTTCATCCTCTTATCTGTGCCTTCCTCTCTATCTGTCATCCTCATTCTGTCTTTCCTTCTTGTCAATTTCCCTTTCATTCGTCCCCTCTGACTGACTCTCAACTCGTTTCTTTTTTTCCCCTTCTCTGTCCCTCCCCGCCGTTTCCTCCTTCCACAGAAGAATGAGGGGGATTTGTTCCACCGACTTTGGCACGTGATGAATGAAATCCTGGACCTGAGGAGGCAGGTGTTGGTGGGCCACCTCACCCATGACCGCATGAGGGACGTCAAGCAGCACATCACGGCCAGATTGGACTGGGGCAACGAGTGAGTAGAAGAAGGGCAGAGAGGTGGAGGACCTCTTTTTCCGAACGTCCAAATACAGCTTCAGGGGCTGTTGTTTTTATTGTTCCGTCTCAAAGGACCAGATATCTGCGCTGTTCTGTTTGTTTTTCTTGCGTCTCAGGTCATTAATTATTCATCGGTTAAACTTTCCTACTAGTTTTAAGATTGATTTTCTGCCCTCTGCGCAGCCGCTGGATTCCAGTCACTCTAAAGTGTTGCATGAAAATCAAACACCAGTGACTTGAGGCTTGCCTGAGAGCAGCAATCCATCACAGGGAACATTCAGTTACTCTTTACTTTCTGAAACTTATGCTTTTATTACATGCTAATGCAGTTGTGATCCAGAACCGTTTTAAGTTCTGCTTTTTGATGCGTTCACTAAAAACAAATCTGACATGAGGGATTTTTAAAGTTGGATGTGGAACTGCAGCCTTACAATGCAAGTCACTATCAAATTCATCATTTTTTTCACATCACTTATTTGACATTTCTGATTCTTTTCCTTCAGCCTGCGTTCACAGCAGGAACTTTTCAAGGAACCAGGAACCATTTTAGCAAACTAAAGCTAGAAATTCAAAATAAGCAAAATAGCAAAAAAAATAAATAAAATACTCATAACTTTATGTTTGCTATGAGCGAGTGTGGGAAATGGTTATCAAGAATATGAAGTATATTTGTAGTTAATGAGAAACAGCCCAGTATGGCCTCATAGCAAGTTTAATTAGTCTTTCACTTTACCAACACTTGAAGCAACGAAAACTTAACTTTTAGGAAAAATAGCAAATTCTAATAATACTGAATATGTGAGTCAGTCACTTGTTTATTCTGTCTTCTGGCTTCTTGGAGCTCTCTGCAACTCTCTAACTCATCTTTCCTTCTTTCTCTGACTCTTTCTTCTCTCCCTGCTCCGCACTCTTTTGTTGTCACCTACCATCCCTGCAGGCACACTCCTCCACACTCAATCCCTCCTCTTTTCCCTTCCTCACGCAGACAGCACTCTCTCCATCCATCCTCTCTCTCTCTCTTGCTCTCTCCTCTCCTTCCTCTCCATGCCATCAGGGTGAAATTGAAAAAAAGTCTCCCAGCTTCTGTCATTCTCTCTTTATATCTGTCCTTACCCTTCATTCTTCGTTTTTCTGCTGTGGGCCCTCCTCAAACACACATAGACACACACACACACTCTTTAGTGAGGAGATGGGTGGACATTCCCTCGCTGTGGGTTGCTCTATGGTTGACCAGGCCTGTCTCTTTTATTGCTGACAAGGAGGCACACTGTAAAAACGGGGACCAGCCTGGAGGAGGACCAGAAGAAGGGAGAAAGTGAGAGGTTGAGCTGTCCATGGAAACCCATGAGGACATGAAGGGACAGAGAGGGTTAAGGGATGGAGAGGAGCAGTTGGCAGGATAAAGAGGACAGTGGGCATAGCAGGGGGCTAAAGGGAGAGGACATTTTTCTTTCATGTGTGACGATCTGTCAAGTGTATTTAGACGACTGACACGGGTGATCTGACAGCACTGGAGTTTGTGTGTTTATGTGTCTCTTGTGTGTGATCTGTTTCGCCCCCCCCACCCCACAGATTTGGATAAAAGCTTACTTTTTAATATTTGTGTGATATGTCTTATCTGTGTGTAATTCACTTCCTCATCACATCCCGTATGAATCTTTGTGTTACAGACAGCTCGGCTTGGATTTGGTCCCCAGACGAGAGTTCAGCATGGTGGACCCAGATGAAATCAGCGTCACAGAGCTTTACAGACTGGTGAGTGTTCTTTCAGCTCTCCACGCAGTGTTTAACTGCTTTGTTCTCAAACTAACACCTCGTTCACCTCACCTCAGGGAGCAGCAGGTGAGTTCATGTATCTGTTCTTTTGAAGTGTCCTTGTGTAACAGGATAAGTGGGTGCAGATATGGACAGATGCATATAATACTTTATGTACTCTTTGCAGTGTGTATCCAAAATTCTAAATGTTGGTAACTGACTTGCAGCTGTTGGTTGCTTCAAGCAGACAGCTTTAAACAACACGTTCTTCAGCTGATCGCAGCAGACAGTTGAAGGCTGTTTTACCAGTTTGTTCGTTCAGTACTTTGTCTGATCCAGCTAACCTTTAAGACGAAGTGAGAAGCTGTCCATCACTGACAGCACTCTTTGAAAGTACTTCCTCAAAGCTGGCAGGTGGCAAAGGTAGTGGTGTGAACTGACAGACCACATCAAACCATGCCATTCCCCCCAGATAGGTACAGCTTTAACTGTGGAAAGTGGGGATTAAGTTCACAATTTGGTTTTAGAAAAAAATATAAAGATCTTATTTTAAAGGATCTCTGAATGCAAAACAATCTCCCCTCTAATGTATCTTGGAGACATTTGTAGTTGCTGAGCACTTGAAGGACCTCTCATTCATGTTTAATAGGAGTGTGAATTTCTCTGCACCTTTCAATTCGATTCTGATTCAGAGGACTGCGATTCGATTATAAAAGGCTTTTTGATGCATCACGATGCATTCAAATTTTTGATTCCTGTACGTGATTTGTTTTTTCTCACTGTGTAACTATGTGCTTCTCTGTTCAGCTGCAGCTACAACAGGCTGTTTTTCCTCCAACTCCGCATGGAGAAGTGAAATGTGAAATATGGTTTCTACTGTTTGTTGTGTTCCCAAAATATTTTAGCTTTGTTGGACACAAGTTGCATACAGTGTGGCTTCCCTTTTTTTCTTCAAGTTCATAGAAGACAAAATGCTCTCACACGCGAACATTTGAGCCAGAGGGTGCCTGTCAGATTGTATCCATCAGCTGTTCTGAAGCGTTTGATCATATGACACAGTCTCCCTCCGTTCATCTCGGTGCTTTCAGGGCTCGTCGTCCATGTGCTCTTCAAAGTTTAGACCAGCGGCGCCCAAACTTTTTCCCTTGGAGGGCCACAACTGAAACTTACAGATGGGCCATGGGCCAAAGGCAGAAACTTTTTGCATCGTATTGTATTGTTAATATGCACAGTGGTACTATAATCCTAAATTGCTTTTATTAATCCTGTGCAGTGTTACTATGCCTGGCATGCTCAGATTATAAAAAATGCTTAAAATTAAGGATCCTACTTTATTTAAAGAACATTGTAGCCTCACAAAAAAAATAAACAGCGAAACATCTGGCGGCCAAATCAACCCTTACAATGGGCCAACTTTAGGGCGTCTTGGTTTAAAATGAAAGATTGAAAAAAAAAATCAAGAATAACAGACTACTGCTGTTATAAATAAAATAAAAAAAGTATAGTTGAATGTCTGAACCTCACCTTCCTCCCTCGTCCCCATACTTCTCTTGTTCATTCTCTCCTTCCTTTCCCTGCTGTTTGCTCCCTGCTTCCTCTTCCCATTTTCTCAGAGCCCCATCCGCTGTTACCGTGGCAACCACTTCTCTGCCCTGATATAGCGCAGCACAGTGCGCACACATACACACACACACAGTGACGGCTTTCCCTTCGCAGGGGTAATTGAAGCTCTTAATCCATCTGTTTCTTTTTTTGGTAGTCAAAACAAAAGCAGGCATAGCAGGATGAAAGCTTAATACACCTCTATTAAAAGGCGCACAAAATGAGCAAATGACTGCAATTCCCCTATACTGAGACAAGATAAAGGCACTGGCATTCACTGCCGCCATCCACACGCGTAAACACACTGCGCACCGTCGCATCAAGCCCAAATGACATCAATATTTTTCCGTGAGATCTTTGTGTGTGAGAACAGCGTCTTTGTTTCGGCCTTGTGCTGTGCCTCAGCGGCGTGGCTTAATTAAATTGAGATGGGGATTACCTGGTGCGTCTGTTTCTGTGTGTGCGCTGCAACGGCAGTGGGGTGTTACTGTGGGAAAATGTAGCCTGGCTGCGACATTGTGTTAAGGAATTATGTGATATCTGCCCAGTGAGAAATGAAGAGGATACAGGAAAGATGTTCAGTGCATTGAATAGGAGAAATCATACAGACGTTACTGAGGTCGATTGATGAGGTTGATTGGAAAATATAATACATACTATTTGCTAACAGAAAATATGTATAAGAGACTTTTCCAACTGGCCAAAAGTTGTAGTTTGCCAACATGTTCATCATAACAACTTTAAGTCTATGTCACTATTCTTCTGTTGTAAGGCAGTTGTAAAACACAATTAAGGAAATATTGATTAATTCCATTGTCGGTAACTTATTTAAGTTTTGAGTTTTTCTATAGAGATTGAGCAAAATGGTAGTAGTTTAAAAATCAGCAGACCTTCATCAAATCTCTGTTTGGCTCTCCTGTCTCATCTAAGTCTGCTTGGTTAAAGCTAGAGCTGTGTGCGGTGCAAAGGCAAAGAGGGCATCAAACTTCCCATTTTTCCTGTGTAGTGTGAGTTCAGTGCTGAGCTCGAGCGGAGCAGACCAGAGTTCAGATCCCAGAGCGATGAATTCATTAACGGTGGCAGATCAGACGGCAGTGATGGATAGCTCGGGCCCGGCCTTGGACACGTGGTGGTAAAATTTCCTCTGTGACTTTAGTTATCTCTAAACACGCTTAAAAGCTACACACACACACACACACACACACGTCTCTTGCTTCCTGCTCGTGTCACACAGGTCTCCCTCCCACAAGCTTAAAAGAGGGAGGAAAAGAGGCTTAAATAGTGATGTAGAAGTGAGTGATGGAAGGCAGCTCTGATGGAGGGATGTAGACTAGAAGTTTCTCCGTGGCCTCAGTTTGACCTTTATCTCCTTTTTAGAAGCTTCATGTTGTTCAACAGTCAATACACTTGGTCTGGCTTCATGCTGTTTAGGAAAAGCTTACAGAGTGAACAATAATAAGACAATTGGGCCAGCACACACGGCCACGCTCTCCCTGTTCAGCTACATCTCTCTCGTCCTCTTCTCGTCGCCCACAGCATTTTGTGTTGCCAGCAGGGCTGCCAGGCTGTCATGTCTATCCTTTGTGTCTAGTCATGCTGAAGCTGTCACATAACCACACACTGCTCCGGCCCGGGCAGCCCTAAATGACACACTGAAAATAACCTCGTAATAAAATCCCACAGCATAAATTAGGCCTCCCCAGACCTAGTCATTGTGCGTCAAGAACCCAGGAGCTCAGCCCTGTTGTGTAGAGAATGAGCTATCTGGGTAAAAAAACAGCGTTGGTGCCTTGTTGTTAGATCTTTCTGCAGCGCCTTCTCTTCTGGGGTTTCAGACAGGGCAGAGCAGTCATGGCAAAACAAAACATCATTTTGACAGATATTGCAATTGTAAAATGATTTGCGGCATAATTTTCAAGCATGTTTAAGTCTTCGAGGACCGTGTTTATATTTGTAGTTCAGCCAACTGTCTGATTGATTTCTTACCCTCTAGGCAGACGCTGTTTATCTCACATTTCACTGCGGCATGAAAATTCAGCTTTCACCATCTTAAACCTTGTCTGAGATACTGTAGCGTAGAATTTTCTTGCCATTCATGATGCACTCTTGGGTGTGTTCAAAACATTGTAACCTCAGTGTCTTGACAGTCAGCTGCTGACAGCGTATTTGCAACGTAGAGAAGAACCACTTTCAAACTATTGTTTACATCATCCGTAGTTGTGTATTATTTGTCTTCTAGGTTTGACTTTTAGACATTATATAGTCCCTCCAGAAATTTGCGATCTTGTTATTGCAGTAATATATTGCATTGTTTTTTCCATATATATGTGGCCTAAATTGAAAGAATCATGTTAAAGATCATTCCACAACTTCAGCTGCCCACCTCCCTTGCAGAGAGCTCATTGCCTTTAGATGGTCAGGTTGTGTATTTAAGTAGGTGTGTAGGTGGATTTTGTTACCTCTGCACAGAACTAGACTGAACATTTCCAGTCCCTATAAGCTGCTGCTGCCACCTACAAGTTGACTGTACAGACGTGATAAGTGTCACCTTCTCATCTAACTGAAATAAGCACATTCGCCAAGTCACAATTGATCTATTCCTTCAAGTGTGCCACCAAGAAGGATCCACCATGGTTGCTCCACCAGCACCACCCAACAATATGCAATTTCAACGACCAAATGCAGAAAACAAAACCAGTGCAGGACAGAAGAATCCCGCATCTTTACATATAATCTCCTCAATAATATACTGTTGGAGATGATTAGTAACAATTTCCTTTCTATGTGTGGGACTCTGGAAACTCAACAGTGCTCCTCCGTGGTGCCACTTTACTCCACTCTGTCCTTACATTTTCCACCTTTCTTCTTTTCCTTTTCTTCTCTCCTCCTTGTCATCCTGTGCCCCCCCTTCTTCTCTTTACATCCTACTACAGAAGTGAATGCGGGAGCACAATTTGGCAGCGGCTCTAGTGGCCATCTGGTGCTCTGTATGTGTTTAAGTGTGTGTGTGTGTGTGTGTGTGTGTGTTTGTCCTTGTATTTTTGGATGTTGACAGCAGATTAGGATGAACCTCTCATAAACAGAGCTTTAGTGCGCGTGTTGATATGGAAGATATGGAAGGTATTTACACCGCCGCACTGTGCTGTGTGATGCTTTTATCGATCGTTTCTGATATAGATTGACGTAATATAGCATGTAATATCAGAACCTGAGCTGCGACTTCGTGCTGCATTGTTTGACTGCTGCTTTGCCTACATTCGTATGCAGCGCGAATTTCAGTACTTCTATTTCTCTGAGATGAAGCAACCAACTGAAAGGGATGCAAATCACGACACTCTTATTTCTTTGTGTCGAGAAAATAATTAGCCTGCTTAAAGATAAATGCTTGAGGTGAATAAATAAGACAGAGAACAAGTTTTGGTGCTTTTATACCTGATGGTAAATGTGTTTTCCTGAGTGAACAGGCTGTAATGAATTTCCGTGAAAGCCCTTGAATTGTAAAGTACAGACATAAATCTTCAAGTACTTTTTTAAGTGTTTGTTTATGTGCATATTGTATTGTATCTTCTGCAGTATGCACTTCCTGGGCCCCATTTGTTTCTTCGACACAAAGAATCAGCTCAAAGCCTCACTTTTTAGCCTGTGGTGCTGTTCTCAGTCTGCTATATTACACGCTATATTAAGCTGATCTATATCAACAAAATCTGTATCTTTAGCCTGCTTTTTATTGTCTTCAAATATATATGCAAATCAGCCGCGAAGCTCCTCCCAGAAGTGAGCTGTCTCAGAGGCATATTATTTTATCTTTGACTCGAACTCGACACAATATACGGCAGCTCTTGAACGCGATTGGCCGGTATTAAAAGAGACGTATCCGCATGTTGTTTTTTCCCTGGTATTAACTGTATTTGATCTGAAGCCTTGATCCTGCATTTGAGGATCTTTCAGGCTTTGGAGCTTATGGATTTTACTGTATTTTTAACCTTTCCAAATCCATCCCTTCAACTGTACAATATGATTTTTATCAGTTGTATTTGCTTATTTCTCAGTGCTTCTTTATAGTTACGGATTAAATCTAATACATAAAAACTTCCCAACTACTTTTCTCCCCTCCCCTCTGCAGATGGAACATCGACATCGTAAGAAGGAGACCCCGACACCTGCCAGCACCCATCACTTGTTCGTCCACATGAAGAGTCTGATGAGCGCCAATCTGGGGGAGGAGCTTGAAGTCTACTTCCACATTTATGATGGACGGGAGAACCGACCACTCAGGTAGACATTTGAGAGAAAATAGTTGCCTGCATCACTTTTGTATATGAGCTTCAAATCACCCTGCTAAAGAATGTATTTCAGAGCTGAAGACAAACTTCTTACTATATTATTTTTCCCTACATTGAAACCCAGAATGTGAATATTATGGGTGTAACTTTCAATATTTCTGACCAGTTTTTTCTAGACTAGATATTTGCTTCATTATTAAACTTAAGTTATAAGTCTTCATTGTGACATGTAATTAGGTTGAACTGAGATTTTTGTTTACTTTGTTTGTATGTTCATAAGGTGACGTAGCTCTTACGTTTGCACTGTCCTCAGCAATGTCAGCGAGGTGGATGGCAGGGTGAGTGGTGTCAGGAAGCCTGCTCTAATTAGATTCATGAAGATTTATTAAACAAAGCAGGTTGTTAAAGTGCACGTGGACATATAAAAGTGGGCAAGGCCACGATATGTTCTCATATAAAAAAGTGTCCACATAAAAGAGGCCTATCACCCGGGGAGTCTGCACACGTCACTTGCACGCACACACGCACATGCTCCTGATGGGGCGTCGGCCAAATGCAAGACTGTGTTTAAACTCCCTGGTTTCATAGTTCAAAGCACCGAAATTCCATTTCATGTCACAAACAAGTGGATTCGTCAGGCAAGGAAATGAGTGGGTTGAAAAATGAGCACGGCAACACTGAAACTTCTTTTGATAAGTCATGCTTGTGTTTGACGCTCCTCTCCGCCCCGCAGGGTCACATCAGAGGAACAAGGGTGACATTGATGGGGCTCATTTTGTTTCGGCACGCACTTAACTCCACTTCTGTTTCCATTGAAATCCACTTCATTATTCATCACGTTGCTGGCACGAAATCAAACTGTTGTGCAAAGTTGCTTGACTTAAGTTCCTTCAGACCTTGCACGGAGAAACTGTGGTTTCCTCCACCATTATATGAATAATGGCGCACCAGAAAAGAGGGTCTATTTTTACAGGAAGTGTGCAAGGCCTTTTGGTTTTCATGATGTGGTTCACGTGAGAGACAGATGGACAAATATGATCTGCATGTGTGCACACATAATGCAGCACTTTGATTAGTAAGGTATATTTAGATTTGCTCTCTTGTCTCCTTTTCCTTTTTGATGCATGATAAAAGGTTTGGCAGTAATGAAGGTACATTTAGCAACCGTTCCCAGCTCGCACTTTGTCTTCAAGTGGGTAATTAGTGTCCAGTAGTATGATATTAAGATCCACTTCTCTCGCTGTCATTATCTGTCTCTCTCTTTGTCTCGCTGCCTGTCTTTCTCTCTTAATCTGTCTTCCTCTCGTTTTGACAGATTGAGTACCTTAGCTAGGTAAGAGTAATTAGACTCTTGAGTTCTGTACTGCATTTGAAGTGGATTTACAGCTCATTCTCTGAAACACAATGAAGTCTGCTTTAGCTAAAACATCTGTCAGAAATGTGTACGAAGAATATGGTAAACAGCAGTTCCAGAAATTCGGCATCCAATACGAACGTTTTATCCAAACTGAATATAGCAAATGATAAAATAACAAACAGATACAAATCTCACAGTTTATCTTGTTTCCTAAATCAGCTCATTTCAATTTTTCTATCAGTTTCGGGGGATGCAGGCAGGCAGAGGCCTTCACCATTGTGCCGCAGTGGTTCTGTCTTCGAGGAAAATCTCACAATGGCAGCTCGCCAATGTTGTCTCTCACTGTCTGCTCACACACATAAACAGACACACACACACACACATTTACACAAGATGCCTGGCATGGAGCCATTTTGACGCTTCCCTCTGCGCTGGTGGTTTCTGTGTGTGTCAGAGACCAGATGGGGGTCCGACCCGTTGTCTCAGTACCGTGCCAACACCAGCAGCCCCTGTGCATCGTGGCACCTTCTTTGTGTTCAATACAGGCCTCCTTGTCTGGCTGTTCAGCAGGACACACACACACAAACACACACACTGTGGCACACTGTACCATGCTAACACATGATCCTGTTGCTCTTTTTGCTCCAGATCAAACATTTATGACAGCAATGTGAAGACCCTTGGTGCTGCCCCACTCTGTTCTCTCAGCACAGACTCACACTTCCCTCCTCCTGCTAACTGTAACCTCCTCTCAAATCCAACAAGGTCAAACACAGATGACCGGGCATGTGCATCTATGTGTGTGCACATGGGGTTTTTTTTGTTCATTTTGTGTGAAATGCATCGATCCAGTGTGTGTGTTTTAGAGAAAGGGATGGAGGTAGTTAGCAGATCTGGCCTTGTGTGTCCTCTACCTGTTCACTTCGCTGTCTTGAAGTCACTTTGTCGTCTTTCCACCCTCTTGGGGTAGATTAAGCTTTTTCGGCTAGGGGGCTTGGGAGGCAACAGTGGCAGCTAATTTATCCAGTATTTTACACCCTCACTATTCCATCACCCCCCTCCACCCCTCGTCGGGTGAGTGAACGGCTCCTAATGCAATCATCGATATCAGGAGAGGGAATAGCGAGCGCCGTGCGGGCCCAGAGGGGAGGGAAATCGGCCATTCATGTTATGTTAATGCAGCCGGTGATAGAGGGAGATAAGGTCCCGCTTGGGGACACTGGTCCTCTTAGCTCGGGTGATCAACGCGCTGCAGCTGTGAGGGAGAAGAGTCGGCGGCAGGGGAGGGCGTGTAGGAGACTTGTGTATGTGTGCGTCTGTGTTCGCAGGAGTGGCTCTTAATTGGCGGTTGGGGTTTCAACAATAGGGCGCTAATTAGGGTTGGGGAAAACGTGCGCTAGTCTCATGTCTAATGCACAGGAATCCGTCTCCATATGGTCGGATAAATGGCCTGGAAAGTTACAGAGAGCAGCTAATGAGGAACAACCGCATCTAAATCAAATCAGCTCTCAACTGGTTCATTCCAATCGGGGCAATAAAAAGGAAAAACTTTACTGAAGGAATACATGTATGAAAAATCATAAGCATTTGCATAATTAATAATCAGGAGCTTAATTAATTCAAACATGGGCGCCCACTGCCCTACATACACAACACACTGAATTACGGTGCAAGAGGCAACCTCTTATTTACATCATGGAGTCGACAAGTTTTAAGCTTGTAAGAAGAGCTTTTAATAGCTCAGACTATTATGAAAACATCCTAATCCATTGTAGCTGTATGCAGCATGAAGTCAAGTTATATAGGATCTGTTGGGGTATATTCTGCTCTTGTGTGAATGGGGCCGTACTGTAGCCTGCGCCCGCTAGCCGTGCCAGCGACTTGGCTCATTGTCAGGCGCTGGTGCATTACAAGGTTTTTCTCTCTGCTTATCGGTGGACTGTGAAAGTCACCTAACTGGATTAGCCCTCAGCTCGCCAGCCAGGATGAGACGGGGGCCCAGCAGGATGCCTCCGCTGCCTCTCTTTGAGTCTGTGTGCGAGATAGAGAGAGAACGAGAGGACGGAGTACAAAGAGAATGAAAATGCGATCTGTGTCCGTCTTTTCTGTTTTTGCCCGACATGCGCTTCATTTTCCCGCCTACTCGAAGAGGGGGGTGCGGGGCATTTGAGGCCAGAGTTGTTATTCCGAGACAGTTCATTCTCCTCTGTGAAACTCTTGACTTTCATGTTTTGAAGTCGTACTATATGTCTGAGTATGTGCAGACTATTCAAAGTATGATTCAGTGTTGTTTAGACAGGAAGGCAGACAATTTGCTTTTTCAGATGTCTCAGTGTTGCTGCTTATGGTTATATTTTTAGCCGTGTTGGTGTCATAGCTCTCAGGATAGCAATGTGGGTTGGTCCAACACTTTGGTCCAGTTGACCGAAGTGGCCAATTTCTCACATTCATGGTCCCCAAAGGATGAGTCCTAATACCTTTGATCATCTCCTGACTTCCCTCTAGTGCCACCACTTTGTTGACATATGGATTCTCATTAAATTTGATAACTGAAATTTTCATTTAGCTCCATCATTAGGTCAAAAACCAATCTGCACCATACTTTGCTTTATGACCAAATACATCAGCATGTTACTGTTGTCTTTGTTTTCATGTTCCTAACTCAACACTTCTGCTTAGTGTGGCTTGTTTTCATGCACTAGCATTCACACAGTTATACTAATAATAATGTCAGACCAAACAACTCATTAGTGACTGAACTGTTCCCTGGAATGTACAAAAAAAAAAGCAGCGCCATTGTGTGACTCATTTAATTGCTATTTCCGTACATTTTATCATTTAAATTACACACGCAGCACAGTATCTTTGACATTTACCAGCACGGGTAGGTTAATTTTCTCCTTTTCTTCCTGCAGTCACCTTGCCAATAATGGAGCTAGCCCTGCCACAAACACTAGATTTATGACAACCAGCTCGGCAGTTACAGGATAAAACTGAGGGTTTTTTTGTTGTAACCCATCACCATTTTTTGCTGACAGTGCAGTATCTGGGCTAAAACATGTCAGAGAGAAACAACATGTTGAATATTTTATTCAGCCGCCGAGGAGCCACGTGTAGAAGCGAGCTACTTGATGTTGGATATGTTACAGACATTCTTTGTTGGGGATCTGGTTCAGTAATTCAAGCTTTGTATATGTTGTTTTTTTCATCCGTCTTCGCTCCCATTCTGCCCGTCATTCTCCCGCCTTGCATTCTCTTTCAGACTCCAACTTTAAAGCGTTCTCTCCGGTGCCCACCGTTCAGCGCCTGACATTTCTGACATTTCTTCTAATCTTTATTCTGTTCCTGTTAGCAGGGGCTTGGATGTGTTTTTTTTTACAATGACACCCATCCATCGCTCCTGACCCCACTCATCTCGGTGTGCGTTCCCTCCCTCTGTCTCTCCTCTTGTACAGTGAAAGGTTCTTTGTCAGACTGAATAAGAGCGGGTTGCCCAAGTCGCCGGAGAAGACAGAGAGACAATGCACGCTGTTTGTGGTGAGTAGAGAACATGAAGTGCTTATGAAGATTGATTAGGAGCAATTTAAAACTGTGTAAAGCTGACCTGAGTCGTGTTACCCTGAAACATAAAGTTTGTAGCTTGTTTACAATAATAGAATCTGATGCTAAAGTATGTTTTCCTTTTTTTTTTGTCAGGATTTGGGAAGCAGTGATCTACGCAAAGATGTCTACATCGTTGTACACATCATAAGAATAGGTGGGAGTGACGATGCCACTGCTTTATTCCGCTGAGCACTACATGTCTTTTAAATCTCCTGAGCTTTCAAAGCAGCATTGTTATGACTCTGGATGTTTCTTTGTGTGTGTGTGTGTATGTGTGTGTGCAGGGAGAATGGGAGCCGGCGAGAAGAAGAATCTGTGCAGCGTTCAGTACAGGCGACCGTTCGGCTGCGCTGTCGTCAGCATCGCTGATCTCCTCACTGCTGACTCCAAGGATGACCACCTGCTCAAGGTTTATGCGTAAGTCACTGTAAACAACCCGTATTTAAGTCCTCTCCTCCAAGTGTTGAACCATGCTATACTTAACCATGCTTTCTTGCTGAAAGTGGAAAATTGGCCAAGCCGCATCTTTAAAGCTTGCTGAGTAATACGTCATATGTTGTTTTGTTAATTTGAGTAGAAATATGCAAACAACAAGTTGAGGTTCTCCAAACTAAACTAACTGGCACATAAGAAAGTGGTGTTGATCTTTTCATGTCACTTTCAGAAAGCATATAAAAGCATATTTCCCAAAAGCATTCCTTTAAGAGTCACTGGTATTATGTGTTAAATTTTTATCCTAAATACCAACAACACATCTTGCAAAACAGATCAGCCTTTACAAACCCAGTACTCGACTTCCCTTGTGTGAAGCTACAAAGCAATTCAGCTCAGTCATCTTAATAGCTGCGAGTCTAACAGTATCATTAGAGACATTTCACAACAAAAAAATCACCTTTTCCTGTTGCACCTCAGGGGCTTGGCTCTCTTTTCACAAACAGTGGCAGTGAAAGGACTTTGTGGTCCAACCTAGTCTACACGATGTCCCGAGGGATAGACAAGGCTACCGTTGACACAGTAGTCTGACCTAAATTATAGCTGGATCAGAGCGACTGGCCAAATACACTTAGCTCAGAAGAAAACACAGCCACTTTCTCTGTACCTGCTGCAACACCAGGGAGGTTTTAGAGGGATTAGCATTAAAGCTCTGGTACGATTGTTTTCAGAATTAGGTCCAGACAAGATGTCGCTGAAAATACTGTTGGAATGCTTACTTGACCTGCCCTAGTTCAATGTTAAATACTGACAATAAATAATAGGTCTTGACTGTAGTCAGTAGCTTTTTACTTGCACTTGTGAGTCATATAACATTAAATGTGTGGTTCATGCTACAGTGACTCATACAGCAGAGGTGTTAAGAGTGTTAAGACTGAAAGGTCAACTTCACCAGTTTCACACACAAAAAAAAGGTTATTTCCTTTTTAATGAGGAATTCACTTTTCTAACTGTGAAAGAAGTTATGTTCTTTCGTTTGGAGGAGCTTTGCCTTTGTCATGATGTCATGGAGGTTATCTCAGCTTAGGTTTGGACACAAAAAATGTAAAACCGAAAGCCTATGTTTTAAAAATATGGGCATTTACCCGAATGGAAAGATGATTTTATCGTACGGGAAAAGGATTCAGCATTTTTGGAGTTTGACTCATACAGTATCTAGGAGCTGACATCAAAAATATATCAGCCTTTGCTGCATTGATTTTGTGTCCTTGCGAATTCCCCTATTTTACTGAAAGGAAGTACTAATTTGCTGGAGTGTCCCTTTAAGTAGAAAATGTAGAAAACATTTTTTTCTCTCTTTCTGTCTCAGGTGTAACACTGAGAACGAGTGGTACCAGATCCATGAGAACATCATCAAAAAGGCCAATTCCAGATACAACCTGTCGGGCTCCAACACTGGTAAGAACCACGTTTTTAATTCATTTTACTTCCTCACATCTGCACATCTTAAACATGGGGATTTAGTCTTGCTACAAGTGTGCTTCTTTAGCGATGTGCGATTTGGTTCTTTTGTATTGTTTCATCTTTTTAATACCTGAGAACAACTTTCAAAGCTGTTCTTTCGATAGTCCAATGATTCTCAATCTCATTTCTTTCACAAAACCTTCATTTTCCAGTCACGACAAACTTAGCAACTCTCTTGCATCATCGGCCTCATGCGATGGTCTGTTTCCGGTCAGTCTGACCGGCGTTTACGTGGGAGTGAAGTTCCTCTTTAAGCGAGTGGATCAGTCTTCCTATGGTTGTGTCTGCAGGAAGTCTGCTGTTGCAAATGCATTCAGATTATTTTTTATAAATAGCTGCCTTCGCATCACACTGAACAACAGCATCAGCAGTTTCCCATAGTAACAGGTCGGCGGAGAATCAGAACATTCAGTTCTTCAAACGTCAACGAAATGTCATGTGACATTTGAAGAGGCTTGTTCCTCATCGTGATCCAAACTTCATTTCTGCAGATTATAGAATGATTAACCAAAGATAGAGGAGGTTACAGCAACATTGTTGTGTACACAAAATGATAGGTCACGATGAACTTCTGATTAGGACTTTAAAATGTAATCCACAGTGAAGGAAGCTCGAATAGGGTGCAAAGTATAAAGCAATAATCTTGAATTAAACAGTGCTTGCTAGTTGCAGCTGTTTGCATCAAGGGTCAAATTTACAGCTAACACTCAGCAATCAGCAACAGTGCATCAGAAGTTTGCCTTCAAGCTAATTTACATTAATGTGAGATGTTGCTGCAAACTTGCTGCAGGCTGTGATTTTCATAATGAAAACATTTTACTCTGCGTGTTAACAGAGTTCATTGTCTTCTTACATCCCCCCTCATGTATTCTTTGAGCAACACCGCTGCATAGAAAAGGTTGATAATTGTTTGAGGACGATCAGCACGCAAAACTGTAGGAACGGGAAAAGAGATTATAGCAATGTCAACAATCTGCGGGACTGATCTCCTGACTCAGCCACTCTTTTCCACCTTCCCTCAGAAGACCAATAATTACTTGAGAAGTCATACAACTCAGGGCTTTTAAATTACCATGAATAATCTCGCACAAGAGTGAAGGAACGCAGTAATTAAACCCAATGACACAAAGCCGTTTAGCGAAGCCGGCGTTATCCGAGCAGCATCTCTGCACCACGTCGGCTCACAACAGAACCGCGGCAGCTCTGAACGACGGTGCTGCTGCTGCTGAATAGACGGAGACGTAAGGAGCTTTTGCGTAGCTGAGCCAACGAGTGCAACTTAAGTGGAAATTCATTTGTGATAAAGCAGAGGAATGGCACTGGAAAAGGAATGTTACGCAACCACTTACTTTGCTTAATCAGTCTTAATCAAGTTCTTCTATCAGCTTTATTTGGTACTTAAAACTGTTGACTGGCTGTGTTATCAGATAACGCACAGCTACGCACGTGTTATCAGATTTAATTACAGATAAATCATCCAGATAATGTGGCGCACTGTTGATGTTAATCTTCCAAGGCCCCTTTGGCAGATGACACCGCAGACATGTGGCTGACTCAGTTAGTGTTTCAGCCTGACGGGTGACAGCGACATCAAGCTTGAAGATTAAGCATTCTCTAATCAAAAACAATTAATCGCACTGATTTGGTGAGCAAAGTTGCTGGCGGAGGACAGCGGGTCGCCTTCTTTCGCAGCATGTTCTCAACATATACAGCATTTGGCTTCAAGCTATTGTTTGACACACACATAATAAACAAACCTAAGTGAATTATTTGAAAGAGTTTGTGCTGTGTGCAGTTCATCACAAACACTTGGATGTCAGCTATTGAGTGGCTGTCAGTGCAAGATATTGGATCCAGCTGAACCCCTGATTTGCCTCAGTGCTTTCCCTTTCAGAGTGCATTAGAGGAGAGCTTTGGGTCTTTTGTCACCATCCCCTGGCGTGCATAATTCCAGCGAATTTGGTCCAAAATTACATTTCCACCCTCTTAAGTGAATTTGACATTGATCTTAGAAGGAAAAGTGCTCTAAAAGAAGAGGTAATAATTTTCACTTTTAAGATAATGCACACTGAATATTAGCTTTCATTTATGTATTATGGGCACCATTCATCTGTCTGTACCAAATTAATTCATTATAATTGTATTGGCTTTGACAGTTGGACTTTACAAGGACAGTGCCTCTTTTTAACTTTCTCTCATTACTTGTCTCCTTCACACACACACACACACACACAACTCTGCTCAATAGCATTTGTGACTGTAGCAAAGTTGCGACAGCCTGATCGTCACGTCCCCATTTTTGCAGATCGGCATTCACAACAAGTTCGACGTCACCCAGCGAGTGTCGCCAATGCAAACACTGCCACATGAATCCCCTGTACTTCAACTGTTCCCTGCTCACTCTACATTCAGAACGGCTCTGCACAGCATCACTCGCAGCACATCCTCATCTGAAAAGTCAGTTCCTCCCAAAGGGAAATTATTCTGCTGCAGAGCAACATTACAGAATAGATAACACTCGAGTTGCTTGTCTAGCCTTGAAATGTGCGAACCGGAGAGAATATTTCATCTTTAGCAAACAGGTCAGTGTCTCCTCTCCAGTTTGTCCCTGTAAAAACGTCCGTGCAGGAGTTATGGAGCACTGTGCATAATTTAAGGGCCACAATTTATTATACTTAGTGTCAGGAGGGCAATTAAAACAAGTGTGCAGCCGAGTGAGATAACGTAATGTGCATTTGTGTGCATGTTTATGTATATGTGTGTGTGTGTGTGCTCTATGCTATCTTTGTGTGCATCCTGGTGTGTGTGTGTGAAGTTGTCTCGCTGTGTGGTTCTCCTTTTAAAAACAGACCTGGCAGTGTGCCAGAAGTCTCTTATTAGCAGCCAATTAGCAGGGGAGAGATGAATGCACTGCCCTTAAAGTATAAAGACCACCGGGCTGTTTGGGTAATAAAGAGGCAGAGAGAGACAGTTCATGTGGGGAGACAGTTATTCTGCTCACATGTAGCCTAATGACTATCTCATTTTTCTTCACCCGTGTGTTTCAGGGTCACAGGGGCTTTTTTTTTTGGGACAATCGAATTCAAAAGACAAGAGAGGGAGCTGATGAGAGGAGACAGTGATTTTGTTTACATGTAGCCCAGTAATCCATAAAGGGGATTTCATAAGATTCTGGCGCTGCATGAGTCAGGTCAGGTAGATAATTCGGCTCCCACCTCCATGCGAGCGTAGGCAGTGACAGAAGAGGCTGCGACAACTCGGCTGTTTTGTTTTGGAGTTTGTATGTTCCTCGTGTTTTGTTGAGTTTGTGAAGAGGCAGGCCGGGTGGGCTGAGGGCAGCAGAGGTTGAGGGTGTTTTTGTCAGCGTCAGCTCCATCTACCAGGCAGAATGGTAATAAAGCTGGTTTTGCCTAATTGTAGCCCCGCAGTAGCTTTTAGAGCCTGTCTGTGTGTGTGTGTGTGTGTGTGTGTGTGTGTGTGTGTGTGTGTGTGTGTGTGTGTGTGTGTGTGTGTGTGTGTGTGTGTGTGTGTNTGTGTGTGTGTGTGTGTGTGTGTGTGTGTGTGTGTGTGTGTGTGTGTGTGTGTGTGTTCGTTTATGTGTGTGTAAATGCCAAAGGCTTGATCCACATTAAGGGAAAGGCAGATAAAACAAAAACAGTAAACCTCCCCTGAATCTAATGGGACTCTCCTCCCATTTCCCATCAGGCCTTTGTGCCAGGTTGAACACCCTGTTGATGGACATCATGTTTGAATTATTTAGACCAGATGACTGTGTGTGTGTCTCTGTCACCCCTCACGTCCTCTATCTATGTGCCAAAATACAGTTACGACATACTTTTGACATCTGATTTACCAAATAAATATATTATGGAAACTTTGCAGCCAACCTAGCCAAAAATCAATCCAAGCCACAGTAACTTCACTCTGGCTACATCGTAACTGCATTCTTGGTTGATGAAATTCATGTGATTTGTGTTTTAGATAGCTTTAAATCACAAATTTAATGAGTTAATTGTGACTTATTTTATTAATTTCAACATAAATATTGACAGTAGAAAGACAAACTGATGCCTAGCAAGCAGATTCAATTCATTCCTGTGAAATATGACATGGAACTAATCAAATGAGAAATGAGATAAAATAATGCATTTTGTTTGTAGATACTGAATATCCCCCTGGAGCCCAGCATTTTTTATGAATTACACAGGCACAAAATTAAGCCACCACCTTTCTATCTGATACACAATTTGCTCAGCTACTACCGCCTTCCACTGCTCCATGCCGCTGCAGTGCAGGATATTTTGGCACATTGCTCGCAGCTCTGCACCAAGTCACGTCGCTTTGTTGACTCCCTGTGACTGAAAACCTCTCGCAGCTAATGAACCATTTCACCAGTGCCTCCCAACTTTCCCGAAAACATCCACAATAATAACAATAATCATCATCATCTTGTCTCTTACACACTCCCTTGCTGTTAAGCTGTTTGTGCATCCGCCTCTCCCGGTCACGAGCGTGGACACACACACATACACACACACACACACACACACACACATGGACATCCAGGAGATGCATTTTGAGCTCTAAATACAAGTCGGCGCTTTAATTTAGCCGCACTGGCATTTGGAGTTATTGCATAAGGATATTGATTTGAGACGACGGCCTTCATGTAGGATTTCCTGTTAATAAAAAAGTGCGGCGGATGACTCACAGGCTGTTTGCATTTTTGTTTATGTACGTGTGGGTGTATGCCTGCTTTTCATACACACAATTGTTGCTGTTGGCAGGTGTAACTGTAGACGTCTGGATTGCCAGTCCATGCGGCTGTAATAAAACCAAAAATATGTCCTTGGAAATACTTTTGTCTGAGCTCACCAGTACACGATTTTTTATAGCGTTGGGATCAGAGTTATGATATATTTTGAGCATTTAATTGAGTGGCTTTGCTGAGGGATAGGAGAGGGAAAATGAAAGCCGTGCTGTGGATGTAATATAGGAGTATGATATTTCAGATTTTGATTGTTGTTGTTGTTGTTTTTTTTTCTCAGGTCTGGCAGTGGCTCTCCAGCTCCTCCACGGGGACATCGAGCAGCTGAGACGAGAGTACATGGTCCTCTTCACTCGGGGCGTCTCCATCACCAGGAAACTGGGCTTCTCTGATGTCATCATGCCAGGTGGGACACCGCAAACAAGCTCATTTGAATAAGCGATTACTTTCATTCGACATGTCCAACTTCAGCAGTCTTGTGGATGTGTGACCATCGTGGACGTCAGCTGTCTTTCCTATTGCTCAACATAGACAACTTCTCGTTTTATCCCTGCACACTGCTAATGTGAGAAGCCGGCTTTATAGCCAGCTTTAGCTTTACCGGAAGACCCAATGAAGTGAGAACATTCTTCCTAAACAAGCAGAATATCTTGAGTGGTTATCTCACTGTGCACTAATAACAGAATTGTTGTTGACAGCATTATATCTGCCCCCAAGATCCTGGGTCAATAACAAATCATGCATTCAATTAAGGAAGATATCTTTGCGTAGGAGCGTTGTCACACTCTTGTATAAACAGCTGATCGATTAACCTTTTAACCATTCCAGCACCATATTTTTCAGCAACATAATTAGGTTTACAACTACTGCTTTGCAGATATTTTAGATGCTATGCTGCAGTAGTATTTTTCCACTACGCATTCCAGAGATCACTTGGCTGTCAAAGAACGGCTTGTACCCAAATACTTTGATTTTCTTGCTGACGTTGCTTTTTTTGGCCATTAATCTTGACCTTAACAATTCAGTTCTATGTTCGTCCATTTATTTTTTTATTCACTCACCAGGCTAACATGTTAGCTCCGCAAAGAAAGACCTAATCTGCAAGACTTGAACCAGAGTGTCACAGCTCTGCCCTAGCATAGTGACCTCACAAACTACTGTTAGAGACATAAAATATGTCATTGCCTAGGCGTCAGATGGATATACAAAGAAAGACTGGTCAGGCAGCAGGTGTGAAGACGCATTTATAAACTGGGGATTCAGGCTTTTATGACATCTGTCAGTAACAATAATAAAATCCTATGCTTTGTAACATGTCAATGAGACTATAAGCTTAACAATGTGTATTCCAAATTTTGTTTTGTATACATTGATCTGCCTCATGTTATCAACTGCAGTTGCCTTCAGGAAAATCAAACACTCCTGTTTCAGGTAGATAGGCATCACTTAGATAGCTGCTTCAGTAAATGACACAAACCCCCGTGGAGACCCTTAGGCCTAGCTGGATGGGGTCTTGTTGCCGTGGTAACAAACACATAACCACCTTAATGTAAGCTGAAACAAGGGAGGGAAAAAGCACACAAGCTTATATGGCATATAAGAAAAGAGCACGGAGGGGAAAGTTCTGTGTGAACTGGCTCTCTGACTCTTTGTCTCTTCATTCATTTATGAGAGCTGGACGTCGGGGGACTCTTTTTTTTTTTTTAAATCCACAGAAGAGCTGTTCTTTTAAATAAGTGAGGTGTGCTGTCTGGTCACACAGATAAAGAGGAACCACAGACTGTGGGTCCCCCAGCGCCTCACTAACACAGATTTATGTTCACTGTCTCTTTCTTTGTCTTTGTCTGACTACAAACCCTTAACGCTGAGTGCTCTCACCCTTTCTGCCAGTGTAAGCCTGCCCCTGGGCGAAGGAAACTGTCTCTCCCTCTTTTTTTCTCTCTCTCCTTTCTGGATTTGTATCCGACTCGATCTCTCTCCTCATTTTCTTGCTTCGGCTGCTCTCGCCCCACCCTCTCCACTTCCCTTTTTCCTATTGTACATTAAGAAACTGCCCCTATGTGTGTATGTGTGTGTGTGTGTGTGTGTCCACCTTCCTGCCCTCTTTGTGTGTGTGCGTGTGTGGCTAGCGTACAGTAGGGGTGTATATAGAATGCCTCATGTTGCCATCGTTACTGTCGAGAGGAGAAAATCAATGTTGACCCTAGAGATAGAGATATGATTAGAGCACACACACACACACACACACACACACACACACAAACAAACAGAGGTTACATTGGGAACCTGTTTTTATGATGTGTTTGACCACAGCTCAGCTGCAGAGGAAACAGGCCCTTCCCCTTTTCTTACCCAGAGTGCTTTGCACCATTTTGACTTCCCCCGCAGAAGGAAATAAATGTGTGTGTGGCCCAGTCTTTGTACATTCAGCTGCCATTATAACAAAAACGATGTAGAATATTACTTCCTGGGATTATTTTCACTTCGGTGTTTTGGCAGATGGCAGCACCAGCCTCAAGAGGAGGCTGTGTTATAGGAGTGACTATTGTTTGTATATTTGTTTTTATGAATCCCAGTGACTGACTTACTTCACTTTAATTTACCGGGTTATTATAAAATGAACGATATGTGCAGGGGCTGTATTTCATTTACTTTCAGGATGCATGGTTCTTGTTGCCATGTTCACCTTATGTTTGTTATCTACTTATATAGAATATATACTGTTTATATGGGTCAGATATACACTTACATTTACATGTAAGAATAAAGAGCAGCCATGGTGCCACAATTCTCCAAATACTCGATTTGATTAAACCTTTGTCTTTAGGTCACAATTCGATTCCATTTTTGATTTAAACATTTATTTTTCAGCTATGCCATTTGTTGGTTCTTAATTTGTGAAGATGAACATATCATTGGTTTTATACCCTGATGACGAGGTTACATAGTATCAATTGTATCTTCACAAGTCTGAAAATCAAAATTTGAAATAGCAGCGTCTGTATTCGGTAACAGTGATTATTTACAATATATACACCGGGCAACTTCTGGAGAAACTCAGAGAAATCCCTCCTCCTGACACAGACTCTAGAGACAAGGCTTATGTTTACCACAATTTGGCAGCTGGTAAGATATGCTGCATCTTTTTAAAGTGTTTTTTCTTCTTCTGACGCATGCTTTTGATTTCGATGATCAAAACTGAAAGGTGATTTTGATCATGAAACTGTTACTGCTGTAAATCAACACTTCACGGGCAGCAGGCAGCTCTATGTCAGAGTGCCACCCCCACAAGGCAATCTGAGGGATCATTAAATGGCGAACAGGACAGGAACCATTAGGAAATCAGACTTTTTCTTGAGTTATTGTATTTTTAATGTGAGTTATTGCACAACTTCATGCCTCTAAAAGTGAAATGAAAAGATACTCTTTGGCTGAACTGCTCATAGCCAGACCACATATGCAAGCATTAATGAGACACTTTGTTTTAAGGGTCACAAGCAAAAAGGTACTATTATAATGACTCTGGCTCTAAATACACTCAGTATCTTCTTCTCTCTGTGGCCTGCTTTGACTTTTTCACCCCTCAACACTGTCAGTTCTTTGACAGGGTGAAGCCGACCTCAGTGACAGTTTGATATAAGATGCAAATGTCATAACTGTGCATGTTCTTGTTTATTGAAATTACAGTTTAGACTTGAGAAAACTAATGACATAACTGTAAGATGCACAATGTGCTTACAGCAGATATTAAATCTTGTATTCTCTGGTGGCTCACATTTCCCGTCAGCAGAAAATAGATCATTAAATGCTTCCAACGTAAACGCTGTCCACCCCTGTCGTGAAGCATTACGCTAAAACTTGTCGTCAGGCTGCTGAGAGGTCATTAATAATGCCTGCTCGTATGCATAATCGATGCCTCTATTACCTTCCTGTTCCTGCAGGAGAGATGAGGAATGACCTTTACGTCACGCTGGAGAAAGGCGAGTTTGAGAAAGGCGGGAAGAGCGTAGCCAGGAATGTAGAGATCACCGTCTACGTGCTGGATATCGACGGACAGATCCTCAAGGTAAAAACACATTTTTTCTTATCTGAACTTTGTTCAGTCTTTGTTGTGCAAGAACCATAATTGTAAGTGGAAAAATATATAATTCTTAAGGACTAAACACTTTGTTTAAGGATGCTAAATGCTTTATTTATGTCCTTAGTTAACTGAGTGTTTTTCTCAATAGGGGGTGTCTTATTTTGGAGCAAAACTCTTCATTTAAATTTTGCTGACCCAGATGAGAGCTAAGTGTCTCTCCAGTGTGTTGCCCATTTCTGGTGCAGCGCTGTGACAGTCTGCCTCTGTGGTTTCCTGCGCTGCCTCGGCCTTGAACAGAAAATAGACTCAAATATAACCCTGCTGCCACTGCCGCCGCCGCCGCCGCATGGCACGCCACCCTCTAACACACATGAACACACACATGTAAACCGTGTCATTCTCACTTTATTGGGATTCGTGGTGTGTGGGCGGTTCTCAGTACATTCCTATCTTTTCACGTCTATCTCATTTATTCATTGTGTCATTTCAGATTTGCTCCTTACCTCATCCCCGAGCCAGGCCTCTCATTTCCTGCCTTCACTTCCTGTTCTTTTCTTTCATCATCAGTCATGTGCTCACTCTCCTTTCTCTGTCTTGCAGTGTCACGTGGCTGCCGGCTCTGGTGAACCAGGTGCAGACGAGTACCACTCTTTGGTGTTGTACCACAACAACAGCCCCCGCTGGGCGGAGCAGATCAAGCTGCCCATCCCGGTCGACATGTTTCGAGGTTCTCACGTCCGGTTTGAGTTCCGGCACTGCTCCAGTAAGTGGGAACACGACCGGGGATGACTTTCATTTATTAATTTAACCCTTTCATGCCCAAATAATTTGTGTTTTTGCTTTCAAGCAGATGCTAAATTAAGTGGAGATTGTTAATTTTACTCTAGCACACAGAATGCATATAATGCATGTATATCTAATGTATGTATATAATATTCGGATGTAGTTCCGAATTTGAACGGTCCCCCAAGAAACAAATGCTTGAAAAAGGTTCCTAGGTGCTTATCGAATATGCATGAACCGGCATTGGAGGAACACATAGACTTCCTTGGATGCATTCTGAATGGAAGCGGTTTGAGGCGAATTCGCAACAATAGGCGTCAAAGGGTTAAATGAACACATCTTTTCAGGTTGGAACGCCTGAGGTGTGGCTTTCTTCTCAGCTGATAATCCATGAGAGTTTGAGGTAAAGAGTCGTGGAGGGACAAGAGCACAATAGTCTTTCACTTCCATGCCCTCTTGAATCTGCCGGCCCTCCAGCCTCAAATAGCCCCAAATAGACAATGTCCGGGCGTATAAGTGTGCACTTCATTAAGCATTTTCATAATGAGACTACCAACTTCCCACCTCCTAATGAGACAAAACTTTAATTGTGACCAAAATATTGCTCTCACTCTCTCTTACCCCCCTCCTCTCTGGGCTGCGGGGAAAAGGCAGAGTCTCCTCTCTCATAACAAGCTGATATTATTATGCCTTTTGCAGCCAAGCTGGGAGACTGCACAGTCTGTGTGCAGTAGATATAGTAGCCTTATTACTGCTGGCAGTGCTAGCATTGCTATCCAAGGGCTGCCTATTAAGAGCCCAATTTAAGCCTGCGGTGACACCAAACTGAGGAGACCATATTACACACACTCACAGGGCTCCTGAACTGGGGGACAACCTGCCTGAAGAAATACGATTAGCAGACACTCTCATTTTCATTTAATGCAAAAACAGAGAGCTCATTTTTCATGAATATGCTTTTAAATGCTTGCGTTGTTTTTTTTCACTCATTATGCAGCAGCGGTAATTGTTCATTTGTTTGTGGGGAGTCCAGTGTTGCTCCTAAATGGTGCTAAAGGGGAGTGTAAGGACCTATCAGCATCACCAGTGCAATACTTTGTTTTATTACAGCTGATTGTTCAGTGCATATTTCAAACACCTGAAACAATTAACAACACTATTGCTGCTGTAGGAGCAGTTTGTTTCTCATACTAGATAGCATAAAGACACAAAGTGTTTCCTCATTTAAAGTTTGAATTCCTCACAAGCCCTCAAACTGTTCAGTTCTTCTGAAAGAGTACAGTGTGTTTGGGGAGAGTGGTTTCAAGATACACCATGCATCAATCTCTACCTGCTCTGTCGAGCTCAGCTAAGCCCGAGTTTCACACAGTAACACTTAATCTTTCTTAATCTCCCCAGCGCCCAAGGCTATGAGGGTTTACAGATTAGGAAAACCTGTGTGGAAAGAACCACACGTAACAAAAAGCAAAAGTTTACAGTCTTGAGTCTTGTAAGCAACGCCTTTCCTGGTGTAAGACCTTAATCACAACAAAGCAAGACAGAAATAAAACGACCATGGTGCAGTGGCAATTTTAAAAGTTTAATACAGTGCAACTTGTGCTTCTCCTGGGAGAGAACACACACACAAGCAGACACACAGACGACTGGTAGACGCTGGCTAAATGAATCACTAGTGTTGCAATGTAAGGGAATAGAAACGCTACTTCTCACTTCCCACTGTGAGCATATTAGTGCTTTTTTGCTAAAGCAGCAAATAGATCAGATTACATGTGTTCACAATGCAAATTATGCCCACAGCTTTCAGAAAAATCCTTAAAAACACAGCAGCCCACTTTAATCAGGCCCTCAAAGAGCAATTTAACAGCATTGAAATATCTAGTTTTTGCTTTGGTGGTTGCTCAGTGGATGAGGCTGTGTGTTCAGTACAGACCTGAAGCCGTGGTTGTGTAAGGTCACAGATCCTGATTATGCACAACAGTGATGCTGGGTGTGGGTCAAAGGTTAAAGGTACCATGAGTTTTCCTTTAAAGTTAGGCCTGTGTGTCTAGATTTAGTGTTTCTCGTCAAAATGCATTGTGCGCATCACTGGTGCCAAACAAACTTTTTGAATGCATTTCCCCCTTTTTCTAACTTTTTCAAACTGAAACATTCGTTTGAAACCATGTCTTGTTCTCTGCAATTCTTGGCACTCTCGCATTGTAGTGTAAAACCACCAACAGTGATGTGTCCTATCAAACAAACAAACATGCTTTTCAGCTTGAGATTTCCATTTTCACTAGAATAGATGCTCTGAACGGTGAGCATCAGATGCACTTGTTCAACTTATTCATTAACATTGCATAACTGGTTATATAATCTGAGCTTTTGTTTGTTTCTCTCACAGCCTGTGCTGGTGTATTTTGGACTCAATGTCATGTCCATGTGTTGTTGTTTGACAGCTAAAGACAAGGGAGAGAAGAAACTGTTTGGCTACTCCTTTGTTCCTCTGATGCAGGAGGATGGCAGGACTCTGCCAGATGGCACCCATGAGCTCATTATCCATAAGGTAATAACTGCACAACCTCACCAAGATTTCAAATGAACGACATGAAACCGAATTGACTGTGTGCTTTGCAGGATATTTTTTGGCACCTGCATGGTGTTTAATATTCATCTTGATGTGTAATTCCATCCAAGATTGAGCCTTATTTTGAATCAATTGGATATGATCATTCACTGTTTTCACTGCTTTCCAATTGCTTATTTCAAGAAATGCCTCTGTGATCTGTGTATGATAATACAAGCTACAACCCTGAAAACAGTACAAAGAAAATATACTTAATATTTGACCTCATCAGCTTCATTGATTTTTGTAAGTATCTGCTTATTCTGAATTTGAAGGCAGTAACATGTTTCAAACAAGTTGGGACAGGAGCAACAAAAGACTGAAAGTTGTGGACTGATCCAAAAACACCTGTTTGGATCATTCCACAGGTAAACAGGTTCATTGGTAACAGGTGATAGGATCATGATTGGGTGTGAAAGGTTCATCCTGGAAAGACTCAGCACAAGCAGTGATGGAGAGAGGTTCACTGCTTTGTCAAACACATGATTGTATGAAGGAGATTAATACATGGGCTGCCTTCTGTTTTTGTTTTGTTGCACACTTTGTCCCAACTTTTTTGGAATTGAGCTTGTTCCTGGCCTTTATCAGTGTGTCATCCTGGCTGCTCTTACACGACACGTTTGACATTTCAAAGGAAAAGTGCAATTTCAAAACAAAAGATTTCAGTGAACAGAAAGAAGAAAATGTTCCATGGTCATTCTGTTTATTGGTAAATTGCAGCTTAGAGATTCTCGCCGCTTTGTTTTGCTTCACACAGGTGCCGCCAAGGCTACGTCGGACAGGATTACACACTGTACATGATTATATGAATCATTGGCTCTGAACGGCAAAAATGCGGTCATCCTGTTATCACATTGTTTGGTGCCACGGGCTGACAAACAGCTCCCATCACTCCATTACAGGCTGACGGGCCAATGACTAATGTCCACTTACGCAACGTTGACAAGCTGCGGGGTTGAATTTAACTGCCAGTGACTGTGTTCGTGTATGTGTGTTTGTGCAAGAGACAGTTTGTACTCAACCGGTTGCATAAACAACATTTCCTTTGAGTCTGCTCTGTCTCTATCTCTGCATTTAGCATGACCTTTATGTCCCATTTTAAAGACCTTAAGAGGCTCATCTTTTCACACATTTTTGGTTGTGACACATCAAAAGACTAAAGCAAATAAAATGGCCAGTTTAAAGCTACTGCAATACCATCTTGGGTGTAATTCAGAATAATTGCAGACTGCATGCTTTTCCTCAGCTGCAGGCGATGGGTGTGTGCTTAAACCTCAGGCTTTTGTGGAGGACGGAAAAGCATGTGTGTGTGCGTTCATACATTTTATTGGAAGTGAGGCAGAACAGTGACCAAAAGTCTGATTATTTATTTTACTATCAGCTATGTAGTCTATAAAAACAACTCTTTTCATTGTCCTCTTTTCCTGTCATTGCCAGATTTAGTCCTACCAAACCAGCCCTAACCTAAACCTGCCACTTTTAGAGGACAAACTCTGGAGGCCTTGTGTGTGTTCCCACCGTTGAGAGGGGGGGAAAAGGCCCACTCTAATGCCAGATGGAAGTTGCTGAAAAGCTCAATGAAACTGGCATGGCCTAGTTTCTCCTCAGACCCAAAATAGACACAGCAGAATCAGTCCAAACTGTGCGGTAGCTCCGGCAGCTCAGCTGTGCATTGAGGCTTCACATGAAATCCAAAAAAATAACAACAGAGTTCTGTGATTAATTATGTGTGATGGCTTTACATGACTGATATACAGCCTGCAGCCAATGTAAATTTTTCAAATTGGCATTAAAAGACTAAATGCAGCAGAACTGTCACATTCTTCCACTCCTTTCCTTTAAATCTCCACCAGTCCGGTGCCAGCTCCCAAAAACGTTTTCTTCTTCTTCTTCCTTTTTTCCAACAGTGCGAGGAGAACACCAGCTTGGCAGACTGTTCGCGTTACCTGAAGCTGCCGTTCTCCAAGGCTAACCTCCCGGCCAACAACCAGACCCTGAAAGGCACCAAAGAGTCTTTCTGGATCACCAGCTTCCTCTGCTCCACCAAGCTCACACAGAACGGTAAACCAGACATCGCCAATTGACATTTTTGGCCACTCGCCCGGTGAGGCTGCTGTGCTCGATCTCCTGTCACATTTGAAATTGGAGTTAGCTTAATACGCTAGCCAGTCCTGTGCTTCCGTGCTGCTCAGCGAGGAGGAGATAGAACTGGTACAACCGAAAATAGTGATCAACACATCACGAGGAAAACAAAAAATGCCATATGTTTAAGGGAAAAAAAAACACAGAGGGAGGGACAAGTGTGACAGAGAGAAAGTGACATTTCCATCCAAACCATCCAAGTGTGTGAACAAACCTGTGAATATGCAGGGTGGTGGGAGTAGCTTCCAGTTTGCAGCGCTCGCTAATGAGCTAATAAATCCTCATGCCTTCAGAAATCTGCTTGCAAAGTGGGATTCGTAGTCTTATTTCGACAGGACGAGCTCGTCGCTGATACGTTTGTCCTCATTTGTACTGTAAACAATTGCAACAATAATCATAGATTGAAACGTGTGCACAAGGGAGGCATTTGTTTTTTCTTCACTGAGTCAATGATGCGTTCCGAACTTCAGCAGACTCTGTCATCGTTTCACCAGACAGCAGCACTTTCAGTCTGCTCGAACACAGCGAGTGATAAATCATATTTTTCTTACCTCATTAAGTAGATGGTAGAACACATAACAGCATGGTGCAAATAAATTGTGCCTGTAGCTTTTATGTATAATTTTTTGAATGCGTTTGACGTGGAATTGATTATAGAGAGAGAGAGTTTCTGATGACAAACAAATGCGGCTGTGCACGCGCTCAAACACGTGCACGCACAAGACGCCAGTTTGCACATAAAGTTGCAAAAAGACACGCTTCAGGTTGAACCGAATCCAAAGAGACAGCGAAAAGACTTTCTTCTCCAGGCTTATGTTTTATTCACGCGTACGTCTGGGGACCCTGGCTCAGGAAAATGACTTTTTATCTCCTTTATCCCGCTGCACTTGAGAATGTCATCATTTGTTTGGATTCTGAGGACTTTTTTTTGGGGACAAAAATTGAAGGGTTCGGTCGCTTTGTGATCCGCCGCTCTCGCAAACAAACAAGAGACGCGTCTTGATCTCTTGTGCTCGTCGCTGTCGCTCCTTGTTATTTGCTGCCTAACTCTCTTGACCTCCTTCTGCTCGCCCTCCCTCCAGGTGACATGCTGGACCTGCTGAAGTGGCGAGCCCACCCCGAAAGGATCAACGACAGCCTCTCTAAGCTGAAGGAGATCGACGGCTCGGAGATCGTCAAAGTAGGCCCACGATCACATTCTCGGCTACAAATTTCTTCAACTGTTGGCTTTCATATGATTGATCCACATGTTTTTTAAGATCGAGCTGAGACGACGAGGATGCTCAAAACTTCACACACTAACTCCTATTTGTTCTGCTGCCGACCACAGTTTCTCCAGGACACCTTGGACACTCTCTTTGGTATTCTGGATGAAAGCTCTCAGCGATATGGACTCAAGGTGTTTGATTCACTGGTAAGTAAGTAGTTCTCGCGGTCTGGATCTTTAGTTTTTTCTGTTTCCTCTTTTTCTTTCACATGTCGAACACGATCTCACCGTGCTGGAGTCAGAAAACAGAACCACAAGGTAACCATTGTGGAGAGATTGAGTGATGTAACGCCACACTGCTCCCTGAACCAATCTCACCCCGGCTATGCTGCACTGCGCTGATAGAGCGAGTGATCGATCTCTCTCCCTCTCTTTCTCTATGTCTCTCTCTCCCTCTCTCTCTCTCCCTCTCTCTCTCTCTCCACATCAGTCTCCCACTGACACATGAACACGCTCTCTCCTCTCAGCATGGCGTTATCAATGATGAAAAGGTCTACTGAGCCGGCGCAGTCATCAAGTTTCCTTTTTTGTGGTCTCGAGATCAATCTGACGAGTCTGACAAGTGGACTTATCTCCTGTGGTCGGACAAATTCATTTCACAACAACCTGTGCATAAGGGAAACATGGAGCAATGCCTGCAGCCACTTGAAATGACATTAGCTTGATTGTGATATTTTTAGATATCTGTATATGTTAATATCTGTTTTATTCTCTGATATCTGTTATATTTGATAACTTTCATCTCTTACTATGATTAATATTTTCACTGTTTTTAACACTTGCTAACAAAACATCATCACTTCAAATGATGTTTTTTTTTCCTTATCTTTGATGTGGAGAAATGGATAGTGCATTTTCCAAAATTTACGCTGTGTTAGGTAAACGTTGTTCAACCATCTGAACTTTGTTTTAACTTGATTATTATTTATTTTATTTTTACAGATATCAAATATATCATTAAATTATTGGGACACCTGTTTATAATTATGCACAAGACATCAAGAATATTTTCATTTGATGGAATGGTGTAGCCATGGGAAACAAGGAGTTGAACATTTCACTCATAGCTTCAGTGGAACAAAGTGATGCAGAATATATATGATAGTGTCATACAACTGTAAAGCTCCTTAAGTGGGAAAAGGAGAAACTGTGTTAAGGTGCAAAAAAAGGTGCTCCCTCCTCTTCTAATATGTCTTCTCTGTTTATTCCCAGGTCCATATCATCAACCTCCTCCAGGACAGCAAATTCCAGCACTTCAAACCAGTCATGGATACCTACATCGAAAGCCACTTTGCTGGAGCTTTGTCCTACAGGTATGTGATGTATCAGCCTTCGACTTTTATAGAAGTGTTCAAGGCTGTTTATGCTCAAGGCTTCAACGGCGTCTGCAGCAGACAATACTGTGTCCTTACCCCTGTATTGTATTCTAATGACATACTGCATAACATGGGCAGGCAGTGGGAGAACCTGCGTCAGTGCTGAGAGGCAGCTCCACTCAGCTCTGTGCTGTGATTTAGTCAGCAGACTTGTGAACGAAATGCTTATGGTGCCCCCTGGCTGAAATATATATAACCGCTTCTGCTTCCTCCTCGTTTCCCAGCTCCTATCTATCAAACACACACACACACATGTTCACACACATATTCACAACCTGCTGTTCTCGCCGGCTGTCTTCTTCACACTCTCTGTACCTGCTAAGATATCGTGCTGGTGCTGTCTTCTTCTCTTTTTTTCCAGTCTTTTTTGCATGCGCCCACTCAGTGCCGCTGCCACATCCATCTGCTTTAACTCTTATACCTGTGATATTGTTTCATTAGAAGTGTCACATCTTAATTAATTAACACAAATTCTGCGCATGCATAGCACTGTTTTTCCTCATTATAACTATCTTTAGTTATTAATGGGAAACCAAGGTGTCATCTAGTGCTGATTAGAATGAGAAAATCCTCCTCTCATTCAGTAAGAGTTTTATTCATCAATTTAAAAACTGAAACACTGAATTTTGTCGACCGTCCTAAGGTCTCAGCTATGACAATTAAAACCAGCCGTCTTCCTGAAAAACTAGCAAAAAAAGTGGTGGCTCTGAAATTTAAAGCTTTGTTTGATGAAGTGTTTCATGTTAAAACACTGCATTGCCTCATCTGTGTTTGATAAATCCAGTGAGAGAAGCTATGTGTGATGTAGCTAGAAGTGAGTGGTGATACTGTGTGTGTGTCTTCTTCAGGGACCTGATCAAAGTGCTGAAGTGGTACGTGGACCGCATTGTCGACGCAGAACACCAGGATCACATCCAGCAGGTGCTCAAGGTGAGACGTTTGCTCTGTCGCACACAGATATACAGATGCATCCAGAAATGCAAACAAACAAACTTCCTCCCTCTCGCTGCTAATTTACCCCCCCCATCAGCAGTGAAAACATTGCACCATCATTCATTATTCCCCTCCTCAGTCTATTACGCCGCATGCAATTTTAATCAGCAGAAATGCACTGCCTCTGGTGTTGGGAATCCACATCACATTATTGTAATGACTCACGCAGACAAGTCGTCACGGAAGCACATTTGCAACTTCTGTTATGTGGTTTCCCCATTTATCATTCGCGGAATACGTTCTGCACCAGAAGTAAATGTTACTCGGTCATGCAGTAAGTCATAAATAAGTGATGCGCTGCAGATGTGTTTGCAGGGTTTCTTTGTATGAGTGATCTACAGGATGTCATTCCTGAGGTTGACACCCTTCCTCTTAGACAGGTTTAATATTATACCAAAAATGTGAAGTTTGGCAATGTTGTAATACTTTTCTACAACTCATTTCCAAAAAAGTTGTGATGATGTGTAAAACATAAATAACAGAGAATATGATCATATGTTAATCCTTTTTGACATATACTCAACTGAAAACAGCAATATATTTATTGTTTTACCTCATCACAGGTAAACAGGTTTAGCAATCTTTTCTGGAATTGTTGTTGTTATAAGGGATAAAACAGGCGACTTTGAAATTACTATAGTACAGTAAATACGCAATATTTCAGTTAGTGAGGTTTAGACATGATTATTTTACTCTTTGATTTAAAAAACACTGCCTCCACTAGGGCTAGAATTAATTATGTATTTCATTAGCTAGTTGTATTGTCAATAAAATTATGAGGAGCCTGATGTCTGCAGAGTCTGTATGACCACTATTCACATGTCCAAAACTCAAATTGATTAATAAGACAAATAGAAAAGCTGCAAAACCTCACATCTAAGAAGCTAGATTAAGCAAATATCTTAATCTTCTCTGCTTAAGAAATGCCTTAAAAATGATTATCTGAGAATGGAACACAAATGTGCACCACCCCTTTATTATAACTCAAAGTAATGAAAAAATATGTCAGAGGCAGAAACGAAAATCACATCATTCTTTAACTGTTTTCACTGGAAGGGAAGTCTGCATTGCAGGGCTGTTTATTTCCATCACCGATGATAAACAGTGATTGTTCTTTCTGTTCTCCAGGCCAGCGAGTACATCTTCAAGTACATTATCCAGTCTCGCCGGCTCTTCTCTTTGGCCACGGGGGGCCAGAACGAGGAGGAGTTCCGAGTCTGCATCCACGAGCTCTTCATGTCCATCCGCTTCTTCCTCTCACAGGAAAACAAAGGCACAAGTCCAGTCGCACAAACACAGGTGTGTAATATCTAATATCTCCACGCCTCCACATTCACGAGTGTGCATCTCTGTGTGCTCATAAGTGAGGGTGTGAACCAGTGCCTGTTGGTACTTGTGCGCCGCATTATGTTTTCTTTCTCGAGGACTCCTGTTAATGCACTTGTGATAGGTGAGAAATTGTCTGTAATTGAATTTCATGCTGCCAGAGGGGTCTGGAGTCGAAATTTCTTTGGAAGCTTTTTTCCTTTTCCGCTGGGAGGTCTGCTCAGCAGGGGAGCCGCCCTCACTGATTTCCAAAGGAAGACCAAAACAAATGAGCTAAAGACGCCAAAGATAATTCCAATTACACACCAGGAACAGCTGCTTGTGTGGTTGTGTGTGTTTTTCTGTTCTTTACCTCTGCAGGACCTGTGTGTGTGTTGTTCCTCTTGCTGTTTGTATTCTCATTTGCCTCCTGATCGCTTCTCTTTAGTCCATTAGAGTCACACAGTTTTTAATAGATTAAATCACAGGTCCCTCTCAGCACTTAGATCAGACAAAACCTGACAACAACTCTGTGTGTGTGTGTGTTAATAATTTCCTGCCTTTATTGTTTTGTTGTCTCACCCATGTGAACCCTGAGCACATTTTGTTCCTGCATTCTGGAAAAATAGGTTTAAATCTGTTTTTTTTTTTTCACGGCTCAGTAGAACAATCTACTCAAGAGACCAACACAAACAGTGGAGTTATCATAACCAGCAATCTTGTTTTAAACCCTCCACTCACTGTGTGATCTTTTCACCCCGGTGTAACATCCTCTGCTCCAGTTGTGCCCTCTTCATGCCGTCTGAACAGCTCCACTTTATCCCTCCTCTAACTTCTCATCTAGACTCATCTGTATTCCCCAGCACAACAATAGCTGTGGGGAGGTGAACGCCAGGCTAATGCTAATTTAACTAAATCTGTGACGTGTGGGCGCACACATACTGGCCCACACACACATACATGTACACAACAGCAAAGCATGTGTGCGTAGTTTAACACATGTGACCTGTTGTCATTTTCATCACAGGATGTGATCAAATGTGTTGAGCTATGAACAGATTACAAAAACAAAGCAATCAGAGCATGATGTATTTATGTGTATTCAAAAGAAAAATATGAGTTATCTTCTGTCACTCCTGCTTTTGTTGAGACTCTTTTGTCCACACAACAAACACCCGTGACAGTTGATGTTGCTGAAAAACGCCTCCCGTCCTCTGCCAGGGTTTCCTGGACAAATGACAGAGACGTGATGACACACCTCTCCAGAGTTTAGTAATCATTTTTCAATCGTGCGGCGAGAATCTGACAGATCTAGACAGGAATGATGAGCATCAGAGTAGGAGCGACAAACAGGCGACGGACAGCAATCCCACTGCAGTAGCCCTTTAGTTGAATCCTCATAATCCCTGACTGCCAGAGCAACAACCAAATCCACTCTTGGCCACTGATCTTAGCACTAGTAAATATGTACTTTTTTTCCCCAGCACATCTCTCCATAAATAAGAGAATTGCCTGTTCTCATACATTTTAACAGAATCTTGTGTAATGCCAGCTTTGCCCAATTCACTTCACATCACCTCTTATAATATATACAATATGTATATGTTGATTTAGTAGAAAATGTATTGAAATTGCTGAACACCATACAAAACATGCATATTCATATCTTGAAATGCTGCATTCAGTCTGATTTGCAGCTTGAATGCTTTTGCCTGGTAGCGCTCAACAAAATAATTTTCCGCTCTTTGAGAGAAAAAGATTACTTTGACGGTAATAGATTCATCATGTCTGTTCGATTTAGATTTTAAATGATTGAACATTGCCCCGTTGTGCACAGGCGGTGTTCCTGCGGACATTCCCGGCGGTGTATGGCGAGCTGTTGAAGATCTTCACAGTGCGAGAGGTGGCCAACTTCGTCAGGGAGACTCTTGGCAGCCTGCCCACAACCGTCCACGCTGACTGCCCCCTGGAGGCCGTCAAACTGCAGTGCATTGCCAAGACGGTGGAAAGCCAGCTTTACATTAACCCAGGTAAAGACTTGTTCACACAAACAGATGCACAGCTTGTGTGCAATTTGATACAGATGCATAATTAAAGCTTGTAAATGCACCCCAACATGGGAACATTTTTAAACAAATAACACAAACACAAAAAAAGCCTTGCCTACAGATTGTGAGCACACAGGAAAAGTAAACAGCGCAGAGGGAAACAAACAGATCTGAACAACCAGACTCATCCACAAAACACAGACAATAATCAGTTGTGCTTTGTGTTTGTCTCACGCCATGCACAAACAGGCTATTAATCCATATTATACTGCTGGCTTGTGCACTCATGCGGTGCAGTCATTTGAGAACACCTACAGTGCACCGAACTCCATGTCATTAAATTGTTCTTAATAAAGGCCGTACACCAAAGCTAATTACTCAGTGTTTTATTTCCAGCGTGCCCCCACAGGCTACATGTAGCAAGAAGAATATCCCTCATGCAAATTGCATTAATTTTACACAAAGAATCACATTGAGATCCAATTAATTATATGTAAGAAACAATGTGTGCAAAACAAGCCACAAATGATTGGTGTGTTTTCTCTGTTGTGTTTGCTCTTATGTGTTTGATGTGTGACAACTGCGCGCGTGTGTGTGTGTGTGTGTGTGTGTTGCAGAGTCACGTTGCATCCTGTTGCCGGTGGTGCTCCGGGTCCTCCAGGCCCACATGCAGGAGCAGAGAGACCTGGTCATGTGTGCCCGTATCCTCACCAGCATGCTGTCCCTCATCAAGAAGGAGGAAAACGGCACTGCGGTGAGTAACACATGATAGTTGGACATTTTCGGGAAATGCTTATTCCATCTGTTGCTGAGAGTTAGATGAGAATTTTGATCCCACTCTCATGCCTGTACGATCGATATGAAACTTGCTATGAAGAGTCAGTTAGCTTAGCTTAGCACAAAGACTGGATACAGGGGAGAATGGCTAACTTGGCCCTGTCACATGAGAAACACTGTCAGCACTTCCTGTTTCATCTGCACCATCAACAAGCATATCAGCGTTACTACAGTTTTTCTGAAAGCTCTGACATATCCAGCTTGGTATTTAATAATACTGAAGACCAAACAAAGATGGACGCCTCACATCAGCCAAAGTCCATCGTTCAAGATAATTAAATTTAATAGATGTCGTCCTATATTGTGAATACACAGTGTTTTAATCTTCACGCAACCAACCTTAACCTAATCATGCCACACTTATGATGATGTAATCTGTCTGTTATGATGTGAACGCAGCACAAGCCAGGCCTGTTTTCACTGTTTGGGCTAAGCTAAGCTAACCAGCTGCTATCAGTAGCTTAATAATGTTTAATATTTCACAGACAGATATGAGACTGGTATCACTTTTCCCGCCTGAATCTCTTTCTCAGCATATTGTCCTGAAATGCTGTTCAAACATATCAGTATATTGTAGATTTCCAACTTAAACATCAGTGAGTTTTACATTTTATTGTGGATGAAGCGCTTTTATAACCAGAATGTACAAGGGAAATACCATCATAATAACTGGGAAAAAAAACTTTAAAGGAAGTCAAAAGCTGGAGGAATGAGTCTTACAGCGATTTCCTCGCCAATACATTGCAATAGCAGATTGCTTTGTTGTGTGTATATGGTCAATTTGTCTTGGTAACAAGAGCATTGGCAGCCGTGCACTCCAGTAATGAGACCCATCAATTTACCGGTGGCCATTGTCGAAGTGGCAGTCACTTCGAGCTGTGTGTGTGTGTGTGTGTGAGCAGCTCGGGATGCCTGGCTTGAACTGATCGCTGCCAGAGGGCCAGCTAGTGGTAAAGGCGCCCAGTAGGACACACACATACACACACACGTACAGACAATACACACACACCCGGAGACTGGCACCACATCTAAAGGGAAGTGACAGCAGTGGCAGCCAATGTGCCAGTCTGCAGCTCTTTCTCATTATCGCTCCGTCCAAGACCTGTCTGTCTTGTCAGAGGGGTAGAGGACTAGAGGGAGATGCACACACACACACACACACACACACACACACACATAGAGAGACACTCTGGTTTACCCTTCACTCTCTTCGAGTTGCTTTTAATCTTCAACTGTCTCTTTCTCCATTTTATACCACCTACTTTTATTCTCTTCCATTCTCCTCCTACTCTGTTAATTTAGAGTTTCAAAATGTTGCTCTTAGCCTTGAAACTTTGTATTAGTCCCTACACTTATTGGCTCAAGACTCATTAAAACTACGATGAAAGTAAGATTATCGGCTAAAGAGTGCAGAACGCCGTGAGCTGTCGTTCGTGGTTCAAGGTTGTGCTGGCCAGAAAAACAAAGTACTGAGCTGTAACTAAGTTTTTTTTGGGTCTTCATTTTGTCTCTATACACAAAATAAAAGTGTGGTTACCTGTAATTCATCTGCAAGTGTTTTGTCCTTTGTGTAGGAGCCGGTGGTCTCAGAGGAGGTGGAGCTAATTGTAGAGAGCCTGCTGGGAGATTTACTGAGGACCATCCTGGAAATTAGCAACCGGCCCCAGCCTGCTGGACCTGCCATGAGACTCCAGTTCCAGGATGTCACTGTATGTGTGTTTTACCTTGTAAAGTATGCGTCAGTCAGTGTGTGTGTGTACATGCGACTAGAAAATTGTTTTGGGACCTAACAAAATGTGCAAGAGTAATTATAGATTCTAAATTGAGTTGCGGCAGTGGCCACTATAATTCCACTAACATTATTAACATTAAGGGCAATAATTAAGATTTATAATGCAACACAGCACAAAAGGGGAATGGCAAAGTGGATAATAATGAGATGATGATGATCATCGTCGTTGCCTGATGATGGAGGATCAAGGAAGGGTGGAGGGCTGTTCCACTTGTAATAGAGCTCTGCTAATGCTGCTGCAATTCTTATCGTTTGCCAATAGAGGTTAATAAAGGGCGTCCTCTCAATTCAATATAGCAAAGTGCTTCCTTTCCTGTTTCCTGTAGCAAAGGATATAGAGGAGCACTCTTTGTTCGGAATTATCTCATCTAATTTATCCTCAACGTGGTTCAAAAAGTTAAAGATATTGAACAGATTTTTTTAAAAGAAACAAAAAAAGATCAGATCCAGAGTTGCCTCCTACTTGACTGTGTTCACATAAATGTTTTAAACCACAATAGTACAATTATTCCAGCAACTCCGGGCACCCCTGAAGATACTCCTCATAATACTACAATATTAAAACTGATGATCACACCATGCTCTCTCTCTCTCTCTCTCTCTCTCTCTCTCTCTCTCTCTCTCTCTCTCTCTCTCGGCATGTTTGATCCTGTCAGGGAGAGTTTGTGGCGTGTTTGTTGGCCCTCCTGCGACAGATGAGCGACAGACACTACCAGAAGCTCCTGCAGGCGTTCAGCAGCAAAGACAACCTGAGGGTGAGACATCCATCTCTGTCTCTCCAAGTCTGTCTGTAGCAATGCTTCTTTTACTCTCTCCTCCCCCCCGATTGTGTCGACTGTGATTCTGAACGTAAACAAATAATGAAATATGTAGGAATGGGTGCATAGACTCCCACCTGCACTGCATAATGCCAAGTTGCTAACAAAAGTAACATCTGTGTCACTGATTAAACATTAACTGATGAATATTAAAAACAAATTTATTTCAAGGGTCGTTTATAGTTATCTTCCATTAGGAAAAGTGAGTATTTGCATGTATATATTGGGTAGAGAGTGAGAGAAGAATTGCTGTATTTATATGTTGTTTTTCGAATTTGATATTCTAATGTGTGTTTATCTGCCCTCTTTGAGACTCCGCTCTGCCTCCCTGTCTTTCATTTTCAGACACTTCCCAGTCTTAAATTCACTCACAAGCTGCTCTTGTAGACATCTTTGAAGTGCCTGCACACACACACATATATATATGTTTATATTACTGTACCTGCAGATATTCATGTCCTCTGTCTGCTGCACTGCAAGGTCAGCTGTGGCAGGTTACATAATGAAGAAGAAGAGCAGCGAGATGAACAGAGGAGAAGAGAGGGAGAAAGTTAATGAGGTCACAAGTTCATTCCAGTGAGAAATATCAATTCAGTGAATGTCAGAAGAAGTGGAAAGCTAATGTGCTCTTGTTAGCTCGAGCGCTCTTATTCGAAAAAAGACAATTTTCTGGTTCTAGTGCTTTTATCCAGTGTCCAAAGTAAGTGTCTGGAACAGATTGAGCAACTGCTGGACTTGAAACTATTGTTTCAGCACCATGGAGAGAGACAAAGCCACAGCATTTGATTCAATCCTACAAAAACTAATCCTTAGATTTAAGTATGGAAGTACATCTTCAGACATACATTTATGTTGAAAGAACTGCACATAACACACTACTGTATGTTTTGTCTTTAAATTTGTTTCTAGTGGTTTTAAAATTGTCTTCATAACAAATCCCACAATGCAATTCTTCACCTCTGCTCCTTTACAGAAATGACAGGCAACAAAACAACTGTCAAGAGTGATATAAATGTAATCAATGAGTGTCTTGAATCCTTAAATCTAATAGTCTGAATAAAATGTCCTTATAGAGTGTTTATCCTGAAGTAAACAGTAATGGAGTGCAGATGGATGTGATATGCACAGAGCTTGATTTTGAATGATTCAGCACCATCTAAAGTGACACAGAGAAAAACCAAGTCTGATCCAACTGATTTGAGTTTCTAATGATGAATGTGTCCTTGTGTGTTCCAGGACTTCCTTCTTCAGATCTTCACAGTCTTCAGGATCCTGATCCGACCAGAAATGTTTCCTAAAGACTGGACGGTCATGCGGTTGGTCACCAACAAGTAAGACCTCACACATATGAATGTACGCACAGAGAAACATGAGAAGATGGGAAACAAGGCAGGAAAAGTGAAGATCCAGCCAAGGGAATGATATGAATCTGAGGCTCTCATCTGAATCAAACAAGGCGCTGTTACATGAGATGCATCTTAGACCATTAGGCCATGAGGACGCCCCAGACATGCAATTTTAAACATCAGTTAGAACAGAGGTTTTCAAAGTCTGTGGGCCTCCCATTAACATGGAGAGAAGCTCTCCCTTACCCGCTCCTCAGTTTACTTTAGCTCAATCCCTTGATGCCTGTGGGATTATTATGTTATTTGATCCCACAGACTCTCAACAATTGAGCCAAGACAGCCTAATATTGCTGTTTGACATAACGTCAGACTACAAAAAATACATAACAAAAGTCTGTCCTGAGGCATTTATTAGTTTCTGACTCTGGGAACGTGGGAAAAACAGCACAATTCCCTAAATCTATTGTATCTCTTCAACCAAATCACACACATTTAGACTATTCCATGTGATCGCCTCTCAATAACTAATGTAGTATTTTTTCACTTCCACTCACTGAGCCTCCCCTGAAACTGTCTGGAGCCCCCCCCAGGAGGCCCGTCCTCCCACGCTGAAAATCTCCGAGTTAGACAGTTTGCTAAATCCGAGAGCCTCCATCTGCTGACAGTGTATGCAGAGCCTTGTCATTCTCTGTGGACAGCTTGTTCCAATCAGTAATTCAAGGCCTATTTATTACACATGATTAAAGATTTCAGCAACGAACTGAATTCATATACAAGTCCAACTTGTAGCCAAACTGTCAACATACAAAAAACTCAAAACAAAAGTAGATGAATTTTGATGCAGTGCTCGCATTTACAAAGAGAGTGAATCCAAGGCTAATGCACTGTCTCACATTATCAAAAACAGTGCATGGCTATTCTCATATAAAAGGTCAATGGAAAGCTTGTAGCTACTTAGTAATGAAGTACTTCTAGTGGAAAAGCACCAGAGTCTGTAGATGAACACTCATTTCACCACTTTCCTCTTTTTATGTTTCTGGTTTTCCCTTTTTTACATTTGACCTTCATTAATACAGCGTGCAATTGCAAATGTTTCTGTCAGTATTTTGCCATTATTTTTTAGCGTAGCATGCAAATTGTTCTTGGTGATGCATTTTCCTCCAAGGTTACACAGTAAGCCTCTCCACCCCCTCCTCTTTCTTTCAGCGTCATCATCACAACCGTCCTCTACCTGTCTGACGCTCTGAGGAAAAACTTCCTCAATGACAAGTTTGACTACAAGGTAGGGGAAATGTGTGTGTGTCTGTGTGTGTGTGTCTGTGTGTATGTAGATCTTAATGCCACACCACTACAAAGCTTCACTTCTAAAATGCTGCAGCAAAAGTGCACACACACGCACACAATCCTGCATCCAGACACATTGGCATTTATAATAAAAATCATTTATGTATTTATTTTGTGCAACACACTTTTCAAAATAAAAGCCTTTGCAGAGGGTTAGCTGGAACCATGAGATTAGCTGAAAGCCAAAAAAACAAAAGCACAACAACAATAAAAGCATTAACAGAGATGAGTTAATTCAATTATAAAGAGGCTTTACTTTTTCTTCTACTATAATACTGTAGATTTCCTGGGCCAAGTTTCAGTATTCAGTGTCTGAATGACTGATTTGTGACTTTAATTAACAGCTGTTCAGTTGGTACCAAAACAAGACTCCACAGTTCCCAGTAGTAAATAATCCATTTGTTTGGCTGCCTTCCTGAAAACTTCAGTTGGAGGAGAAACTTTTTTGACATGATGCTGTTTTTCCGTTTCCAGGTGTGGGACTCCTACTTCTATCTGTCTGTAATATTTATCAACCAGCCTTGTCTCCAGCTGGAGTCCTTCTCTCCCTCCAAGAGGAAGAAGATCCTGGAGAAGTAAGTTCTGTTTGTTCACAAATGCACATGTGTACTCTCAGCATGAATCGCCGCGCGTGTTGGGACGGCCTGTAGTGAGCCGTGTGCTCGCTCGACAAGCTTTCCTAGTCTGCTCCAGTTGTCTGTCAATCTTCAAAACAGTCACACAAATTTTAGTGTAGGCCACATACAGTGTAATGAGCTCTTAACATGCTGTTCTATGCAGCTTCTCTCTGTGTTTGCGTGCAGCAGGGACACGTCTAACCGTGATATTTTATCCTACAGGTATGGAGACATGAGGGTGATGATGGGCTGCGAGATCTTCAGCATGTGGCAGAATTTAGGTAAGATGATAATGTACAAATCTTCATGTGCGTTTTTTCCCTAAATTTCCTCTTAAAATTCTTTTTTTTTTCTAATTTTTTTTTTTTCAGAGGTATTGCACATAATCAATCAATCAATCAAGTACAATTCTAAATCATTCTAACATCAATACCCCTCTTTTCTGTCCTTTCCCCCCTTCTTTTTAACAATCTCAATTGTCTATAAAGAAAAATATGTAATTGGCAGTATAAACAGAATTATGAAATATCCATGTGTATAAAAAGTTTGTGTGAAACTAATCCTTGAGAATATACATGTTAAAGAAAAACAAACAAACAAAAAAAACATCAAAAACAACGACCACAAAAAGAGAAACTATAACAACAAAGTGCAAATGAAAATAGACTATTATGTGTATCTTTTCATATCCATACTATGCAAAATTTCCTCTTAAAATTCATTTTCACATTTAACGTATTTCTAGTGGTGCTTCAAATACTGACAAGTATCACTCGCTTGCCAGTAAATATCTCCATAGTTATGTCTTCTTCTGATGCAAAAGAGAACATCAGCAAAAGAAAAGGCAAATTCATTTCAGTTGTAGTTTCTTTGTACTTGAGCTGACATGGAATTAAAAAAAAAAAAAAACACTTTCAGCCATGGCAATCAGCTGGACGCCTCACTCTTCTCCGTGTGGATGCTTTTGTTCCTTGATGGACCAAACAATTTGGAGTTTTAAAAATCATTTCGACTGATTGATGTGTATTCAAGTGTGTTTTCGCACAATTTGAAATCCATTTTGAAGACACGTTGTTTTTGTTTTATTTGATGTCAATAGAGCCTCCCCACTAACAATAATGGATTTTAAGTCACACAGAAACTTTAAGTGCAGTGCACTTTAACCAAATTATCAGAGCAGCCTGAATTGTAGTTTTTTTTTGAAGAGAAGAAAACTGCTGTGAAGAGTCACACAAATTGCCTCTGAAATAAACAGTACGTCTTGTTCAGGGATAGAAGTGAGAGCCTTACCTCTGCGTTGACCTCTGTCTCTCCTATAGGAGAGCACAAGCTGAACTTCATCCCAGCCATGATTGGTCCATTCCTGGAGGTGACACTGGTGCCTCAGCCTGATTTGAGGAATGTCATGATCCCCATCTTCCATGACATGATGGACTGGGAGCAGAGGCGCAGTGGCAATTTCAAGCAGGTACACAGCTGTAGCAAAAATCTTTTTTCCCTGCTTGAAACTCATAATTGTTTAACCCTTACATGCATACACTGTTTTATTAGTGGGTCAAAAATGACCTGTTTTAGAATCAATGTTTTTTGTTAATAATAAATATATGCTATCCTCATAATTTGCACATAGGAAATATTTGAACTTATCATGTTTATTTCATCATCAAATTATCAAAATTGCAAATATTAGAATGTTTTTAAGTGAAGTTATGTTACAGTTATGCACAACTACACTTAGCTGCCAAGCTGTGAGTTAGCTATGAAATAGAATCATTTAATTATAATGGCAGATATTCGGTCCCATAATTGTAATTGTAAATGGCATAAAATCAGCTCTTGCTTTAGTGAATTAAATTTTTCTTGGGTAGAAGATAAGACTGAAATATATGAAACATAGAATTGTCTTGCTTTGTAAATTAATGTAGGTGATTGGTGATGGCAGTGACACATGAGGTGTGGTCCCGAATCAATACTGTATGAACCTGACAAAACTTGCTGATGTTGACGAATGCAAGATTAACTCAAATAAGTGACAACATGCCACTTGCCAACATTTTGACACGTGACTGACTTATTCGATTCAAGCTCTGCATCATCCGTGCTGCTCTTCCTCCCTGACTTCTTTAGCAATATCCTTTGAACCGGGAGCCTCCTTTGAGATTTAAATGTTATTTTCTCCCCCTGCAGGTGGAGGCCAAACTGATCGACAAGCTGGACAGCCTGATGTCCGAGGGCAAAGGAGACGAGACGTACAGGGAGCTCTTCAACAGCATGTGAGTTGGAGAAAGGAGCAGCAGTGGAAACCAAAAATCAGGGGGATGTGGGTGTTTGTTTAGGTTTGTCTAATTAGCTTGGAATTTAAGGGAGAAGGGGTCCAACTGTCTTAACTACAAAATCGCAATAAAGGCCTGAATAAAGAGGTCAGTCCAGGAGACTAGAACACTTCCACTGACAGACAAAATAGCTCTTTATTGAGTCTAATGACCTTCAGTAATGCGGCCCACACAAGACTTAATCAGGTAAATGCAGCTCGCAGGTCGTTTGCCTCAGTATAAGGCTGCTTTATCTCTGTGCTTTTGAAAATGAGCTTTTAACCCTGGAAACCAACGCGTATAGATAATTAATCCTCCTTTACCTGCATAAAAACTGCTCAATGTGTTAAGGAGGGGTTTTTCACATCTGCTTTTCGAACTCACAAACCAGTCATACCAATTAGTATAACAGAACAGGCAGGGGGTTGTTCTTTATTTGAAGCTGTTTATGTTGATATAATAACAATGAGAGGTAAGTGATCGGTGTTCAGCTTCAGTCACCTCCATCTTCACTCATGCCTCCTCTGTGGCCAGTCCTCGCCCACTCTGTCCTTGTGTTTCCGGGTTTGTGTTGCTGCATGCTTTAGCTTATGTGCTCCCACGCTACCGTGTGTGTGTGTATTAGTGCGTCTGTATCCCTGCTTCTTTCTGTGCCTGTTCATATTTTCGTGTCCCACCTTTGCAAAGGACGACTATATTTCAACTTAGCTTCCAAAAACATTTTGATTGGCACACATGCTGTACGTCTCTCTCACTGTCACATAGATGTGAATCATAGTGCGCTCTTGATAACTATTTTATCAATATGCATCTACTGTAATTGTCCCTTTTGTCTTTCATAGTCAACCATTCTCTTTCCCACCATTTTTTATATGTGAAACATTACACATAACAGTGTAATATCACTGCATATTATTAAATCCATACATCTAATCTTTTGCGCAATAGAATATAAATATGCTTTAAGAATTATTATTGTTAAATTGCCCATACTTTTCTGATTAAGATTTTAGTCTACGTTTATCTTTTCTTGCTTAATTAATTCCTTGTTTTGATTTAGTTTCTTTAATTGATTTTCCTCCTACTAACTCCACTAACCCCTAAACTAACCTGTGTGCGTGTGTGCTGATATTAATCGTATTAATATTAATTTATTCCGCCTATGCTTCCCGCCTGGAGTAGAATTCCTCTGTTTGGTCCGTACCCTAGGTAAGACGCTCTCCTCTTTGTTCTCTCTGTGTCGTCTGTGTGAGGGGGAACGGCGGCAAAGGGTTGACGCTGGGGGAAATAACTTTGGCGATATTTTGGCTGTGATGTGTTTGTTGTCAGCCCAGTTGAGATAACCAATAAATTCTTAAACTCTATTTAGGTCAGCTATTGTGATTCTTTTTTTTTTTAAGCCACTGTGGGTATTTTATTTTAACTCACAGGCAAGCATAGGTGGCTCACTGGTGTGACTGGGATTGATTTCCTCTTTGCTTCGCCTGCTTTTCTTTTGCAGTAATTTCTCCCCCCCACCCCATCCCGCCCCCGTCACCTTCCCTCTCCCATTTGCTCCCTTTTACCTCTTGTCTCTTTTGGTCCTCACATCTCTCCATCTTGTCCTCCAGCCTGCTGAAGAAGATTGAGAGAGAGACTTGGAGGGAGAGCGGGATCTCTCTGATCGCCACCGTCACTCGCTTAATGGAGAGGTTGCTGGACTATAGGTGAGAGTGCACACGGGGCGCAGATGCTTTATCAGTTTGATTGATGTTTGGAAACGGCCGCTGAGTCTCTTGAATGTTTGTGTCGCAGGGATTGTATGAAGCTGGGAGAAGTGGATGGAAAAAAGATTGGATGTACTGTCAGTTTACTGGTGAGTAGCAGTCACTCAAACAGACTTAGTTGTTCACTAGCTTTAAGTGTCATTAGTGACTAATTTCAGATCTTCTGACTCTTTAAAAGGCTTTTGAAAATCCAAATCTTTAACAGAATTATTGACTCCATCAATGACTATTGCTTTAATATTTGCTGAAGTCTTTTCAGGACTTACCTAAATACATATAATATGTGTGAGTGTATTAACCATAATTATTTTCTTTTATCTTCTGCTGCTTTTTATGAGGTTCAAATTAAAGTTTTCATCCTTTTGTTGATACTTGTTAATTTCTTCAGTTCAGTAATTTATTTATTTTACAATTAGTCGCCATGATTAATAGTGTAAAAAAATATAAATACATGTTCAAGACTATTCAGTGTCTTTTATCTCCTTCCTTCAGACATGACATAACAGAACTCCAACAAATGGGTTGTTTGTTTCATGTTTTCTTCTGTTGTTTCTCCTGTCAGTCCTTCTGCCTGTGAAATGTTCCTTATGTAACTGCAGCCATCTGTAAGAGCACCTGGGTGTGTGTAGGCTGATGGATCAGAAGAAGAACTGCTGAAATATATTGTTGCTCTAATAACATAGAACAATCTGTCACTTTTTTAATATTTGTCCTCATTTGCATGTGTAACTCTCTGTAATTTTAATAATCCCCCTCACCTCTCTCTCTCTTTTTTGTGATTCTTTTTGTCCTCATTCATCACCCACCCACGCCCACTGCTCCCGTCAGAACTTCTACAAAACTGAGCTGAACAAAGAGGAGATGTACATCCGCTACATTCACAAACTGTACGACCTGCACCTGAAAGCACAAAACTACACAGGTACGCCTAAAGCATACAGCGTGTGTGAGCATAGGTGGAGATGCTTTATCTAACAGGTGTGTGATCTCCTGACTATGTCTCTCAGAGGCCTCGTACACCCTGCTGCTGTATGACGAGTTGTTGGAGTGGTCAGACAGGCCGCTCAGAGAGTTCCTCAACTACCCCATGCAGAGCGAGTGGCAAAGAAAAGAGTATCTGCATCTCACTATCGTCCAGAACTTCGACAGGGGGAAGGTGAGGTTTAACACACAGACGTTTTTTCGCCCACACTCAACAAGAAAAAAAGACATGTTGCTATCAACAGGTTAACATCATCCATTGCCTTTACATAAAGAAAAAAACAAAATGTAAAGTTACAGCCTTCTTGATCTGATGTTATATGATAATAATGGATAAAATAAGCTCTGTTTTAGTGAGAAACACTGTAGGACAAGTGGCTGCTAAATGCCAGTGAATGTGCCGCCCCACTCTGGAGGCAGCAGCATGTTCCAGTATTACTGAGGGTACTTCTTGTGCTATCACCAGGCAGCGTGCCAGTCTCTCATGCATATTCTCAAAAGTAACACTAATCCATACCTGGCATTGAAAAAGATGCACAGCCACATTAGAAATGCTTCATTTAGAATCAATAAATACATGGGTTCTAACCTAATTCGAACAAATTCATTCAACATTAACGCTCAGCTGAAAAGTGGCAGCAGGATGGAAGATGAGAAAACTGGAGTCCCCTGTTTGTTGTAGCATTGACGTCATTCACATGAAATGAAATCCCTTCATCAGAGGAGAGCTACAAAAATACGTGTCAATCACAGTAAAACGTTTAATTTCTACCTATTGTGAGCAGGCATCAGCACCTCCTCAGTTTAATGACATGAATTGCTGGTAGCTATAATTAAAACAGAATCCGTATTGTTCCATTCCTTTAAGAAGTATTGTGGGAGATGATGACGGCAAGACTGACAGCTGAAGCATGACTTGCATTGCAGCGTTGACTTCAGGCCTCAGCTAAGACTGAACAGTGAGATTGGCAGCTTGAACAGCTGATTCAGGATGCAGCAGCATTTGAGAAGCAGTTTCCAGACTTTCCAAGATGAACATTTTTTCCTTCTTCCTCCCACTACTCCTCTCTGCTAATGTAACCTCTTTATCCTAACTACCTCTGCCACCGTTCAGTACACTCTCAGAGAAAAGTGGCATTATGGAAACCCTCCAAAATTACACACACCAAAAAAAAGAGAAGAACTTCAGCATCCCTGATGAAATAACACAGCTCTACGGAATCATTAAAACTGCTCCCCTCGTTACTCATAGTCCAATTTTCCTTCACATTCACGAGCTCTGCCATCTGCCAGTGCTGCCGCACAGGGATTTGAAGGCAGCAGGAAAGGAAAGCTTTTCATTTAATTAGCAAGATGGCTGGGTGCTGCGTGTACCTGCATGAAGAGGTTATATTTGACTCTTGATATTGTCGACTCACCAGTGCCACCCGGTGGGGAACATGCAGCTTAGCAGCACCACTGTAGAGCAAGTGATTCGGTTTTATTAGGCTTTCTATTTATATACACTCGTCTGGATCAAACGGAGAGGCATGAGCTCCCTTAATGTTCTTAGATTTGCCTCCACTGTGTATTTGAGACAGGACACAGCAAGCATGAGGATGAATAAGAGTTTGTCTTTATGTGTTCAGTGTTGGGAGAATGGCATCATCCTGTGCAGAGAACTGGCTGACCAATACGAGTCCTACTACGACTACAGGAACTTGAGTAAGATGAGGGTGAGTTGTCGCCAATAAAGACACTTCCTGAAGATGGATTATTAGTTACAGTTTTGCTCTCATTATGTGATGATGGACAGATGTTTAAAAAAATATTTGCGTATTAATTATTCTACTTCACGCTGTTGGTTTATATTCAGTATTGTCCTTGATTTTTCATTTGCAGATGATGGAAGCGTCTCTCTATGACAAGATCATGGACCAGCAAAGACTAGAGCCCGAATTCTTCAGAGTGGGTTTCTACGGAAAGAAGTTCCCTTTCTTCTTGCGGGTAAGGAAATCTCCATATTCCCTCCGTGTCATGAATATTAAGTGGAACAGAATAATGCTCTCACCCTCTCCAACGAAGAAATAGACCTGCAGGAAGAATTAACTTTTCTTATATAAGACTCCTCCAGTGTGAGGTGACATTCAGCAACTCTTATTCAATGCCATTTAATGATGTAACAGGCCTCTCGTCCTTGGTGGAGTTTGCAGTCGAGGCTGCAGTTTCAATGTGCGACCACTAGATGTCAAGCTAACCCCATGTTGTCCTCTGCTCCCTTCTCTCCCCCCACCCCCCCGCCTCTGCAGAATAAGGAGTTTGTGTGCCGCGGCCACGACTACGAGAGGCTGGAGGCTTTCCAGCAGCGGATGCTCAACGAGTTCCCCCACGCCATCGCCATGCAGCACGTCAACCAGCCAGACCAGACCATATACCAGGCCGACGCACAGTGTATCCTTAGAAGCAGCCGCATGCAAAATTTACTCACACCGGCATGGACGCGTGCATCCATGCTGAGCAGACACAGCAGCATGTGTGGAAATGAATAAAAACATGACAGCAGCGCAATCTACATACATATGTGTGTATATACACAAAGGCTCACACACAGCGGGCTTTGTATTCACATGCAATTACCTGTAATGAGGCACCATGCCTCCCTCTTTCTCTCTTTCTTGTCATTATCAAAGGCCCATTCACAGGAAAACACACACACACACACACACACACACACACACACACACACACACACTGTACTGCATGTGATGTGCAGGTTGCAGCAACACACACAAGAAAGCACATCAAACACCATGATTGTACATCTCCTTTAACGCAAACCCAAAGGCTGAATTTCCGCTGCAGACTTTCCAATATATATTTTTTCGTCCTCCCTCGCTTATAAAGTTTCAGCCGATTTACTCACTAAAATCTCTCTAAATAGCATCTTCTCGCTCTCTGTAATCCAGATAAGAGAAGCTCTAAAATGATAAAAATGTTGATACTACATTCATCTGGGTTGCCTCAGTTATTTCAATGCGCTTGCAGCAATAAGCTTCACACGCAGCAGTGGGTGCCTCAAGGACTTTTTTTTCCTTTTTTTTCTAGCCTGGGTTTCGTCTGTCAGGCTGCCCTACCTTCTGATTCATGGCGTTTGTTGGAGCCTGACAGGGAAACAGCAGATGCTGCTCGCTGAAATCAAACATCAATCAAAGATATGCTCTCTTTAGCAAAGAGGCTAATCCAACATCATCTATCTTATGGTGCTAAGTATGACTTTAAAGAAGGGTTGTGACATTAATAATGCAATGATTTAGATACGCTTTCTAATTTTTGACTGACTCTACAATTATTCTCCAAAGCTCAAATTTCTGTAAATACAGTTCAGTTCAGCTCCACATGTTAAACACAAATTCTTTAACAGACCTCAGTGTTGTTGTTCAAGCTGCTTATTGTGAGAGACAAGTTGTTGACCTACAGTATATGATTGGAGAGCACTTTAAAATGACTTCCAGGCCTGAGCTGCTGTGAGGCTCTCATTCTTTTGCCTACCTACACCCGAACATAAATCAAGTCACCGACTCACTGAGGGCCACAGTGTGTCGTTCATCTCTGTGCAGCATGTTCAGATGAAGCTGTACAATATGGGAGCCTTTAATTATTCACACTAATGTATGGGACAACTGTTGGCCTATATAAAGGGAGAGGGAGAGAGAAACAAAGAGTGACATACTGACTCAAAGGCGCTAAAAGATGGAGCCAGATGGAGGAAAGGGAGGCACATATAAGTTGCTTTGTTTGTTTTTTTGTAGTTTTTCTCACGTATGCATGTGATGTATTTGCTTGTATGTGCTTCCCCTATTGAACAGAGCAGAGATTGTCTGAATAAATTAGCACACCACTGTGTTGTTCTCGCATAATGCTAATCAATGGAGTCCCTCTCCGATTGCTCACCCATCTGTACATCCGTGCTACAAACACTGGTGCAAATGCACATTTGCAAATCACATCCTGCTCTTCTCTCCTCCTCCTCCTCTTCCTCACAAGAGTTGTATTCTGTTGTTTGTTTCTTTTATTTCTCTGTTCATTTTTTCTCTTCCTGTGTTCTTCTTTTGTGGTTTTAGCGCTCCGATTGTGTGCAAGAATAATGTGTGTGTGTGTCTGCTGCTTTTGGTGCCATTTGTTTCCTTGATGTCTAATAATATGAGGCATCCTTGCTTGGAGTCCAGGTATTGTTTTGGTCCCCATTAATATATCCTTGGCAGGGTATTGTTTCCATGTGGATGTAAATAAAAGTGTGTGTGGTCATTGGCTCGACTAATGAAACAAGAGATATTGCAGGAGGGATTTATTTACCTCACAGGCCCGCACTTTGCCAGCCTGCCTGTGTGTGTGTCCTCGTCTTGTGCGAGCACATCTGCGAGTTTTCCCGTGTTCTTTCAGGTCACTGAAGAATTCCTGTCCGTTTTAATCTGCCTTTCCCTTGTCACACACTCTCGCTGCTTTCCTTAACGTCCGTTGCTTCCAGACCTGCAGATCTACGCCGTAACCCCCATCCCGGAGAGTCAGGATGTGCTGCAGAGAGACGGAGTGCCTGACAACATCAAAAGCTTCTACAAGTTCAATCACATCTGGAGGTTCAGATATGACCGGCCTTTTCACAAGGGCACCAAAGACAAGGAGAACGAGTTCAAGGTAGGGGAGAAAAAGAGGAATTCACTAGAAAGACAGATGATGGAGATAGACGGTGAAGGCACAAAAATTAGAAACCACACACACAAACAGAACAGTATGCGACAGATATTTCTCTGCTTTTATGTAATTTAATCTGTGTTTCACTCCATGAATTTGTCAATTACGTGGATGAGTTTTTAAGTAATGAACTTACAACCTACAACAGCCTGTGGAGTAGCTGCCAAGTATAATGTGCTATGAAGGAAATAGGGGGGAAAAAACAACTTTTCTTTGAATATATCAGAATTTAAGATGATGCATTTATGATTAGCGTTTTTTGCATTAGCATTTTTTCCGCTGCTGACCGACGTAAAACGGCTTCATTTTTTTTTCTTCAACAGGTATTAGTCTGTGTATAGCACATGTTTTATTCATCATGACTCCTGTATCACTAATTATACCCCAATGCACACACTCTAAACACACCCACACACATACGCCACACAGACGTGATGTTCGACTCATAAATATTCAGCATTAACACATAGACACACATGCTCCATGCAGTCATTTCATCTCCGCTCCATCAAAGCTGTTTGGCCAAATTTAATCATCACATTTCCATCAGGGCTCGGTATCTCCAGCCCCCAGGTGGGAATAATATGTTTGATAAACTTTTGCATGATGACAAGAGTGTGTGGCAGCCAGGGTGTGGTGCAATCAGCCATAATAAAGTAGTAAAAGAAGAGAAAAGTTTCTATCCTAAAAAAAAACATAGTTTGCAGAAAGGTCAAGACTTTTATTTTTGTCAGATTTTTCCTTTCAACTTCCCGTTCTTAAACTGTAATACATGTTCTTTTTCAAGAGGTGTTCAGGTGGGTTTCTTGGCCTTAAAAGGCAGGAAATCGATAAAGGGCAGCAGGGTTGTGTAGTGAGTCGGAAGACCCTTCTTCAACCTGAGGACACCGGATCGATACCGCATGTCAGCACTCGTCTCTTCTGCTGGAGTGTCCTTGAGCAAGACACCGGGCTCTAACCTAAGCTGAAAACAAATGAAGCTGTACTGTATCAGCACCTTGATCCTCACCTGGCTGTGGAGGCAGAAAACACAATGTCTAATATTAGGATGAAATTTAAAATAACAAAATGATGTTTCAGATGTTTTTCCAGGACTTGGATTTTAAACATATTCATTGAAATTGTTGTGTTTATTTTAAAAGCAAAAGCTAATTTTTGACCTTGAGACAGCAAAAAAAGACAAAGCTCCAGAAAAAGTAGTAAATGGACATTTTCGTGAGTCAGAATTACGAGTCGATATAAAAAATACAACGCACATAAAATACAATATTTGAACTGCTTTCCTTGCTTGATGTTCCTCGGTGTGTGTACAGCAAACAAAGCGTGAATGTGACTGTAGTTGCTCCACTATAGCGTGGATCTATTATGTTAATAGCCTGCAGTGAATGCTACTGCAGAGTTTTCATAGTTTACGTGCTGTCAGAGTGACCTTGTGGGATGTTGGCGTATTGACAAGCATGCTGGCTGACAGGGTAAGTGGTGGAACATGAATGATGATATGAGATATAAGATATGCCATCTGACCTACACCTACGAGCGGGTGTTTGGCAGTAGGTGTGCTCAACATGTTTTCTTCAAACTATGTGTCGGTAATTAAATTGTGCGCTGTCTGCCAGAGATGGAGCGCATGTGTGCATCTGGCATAAGCAACTATGCTTTTTTTTTTTTTTTTTTAAGTGTGTTAAGCAATCAGCTAATCCTCAATACGAGCGTGTTGTGTGTTAACGCAGAGCCTTTGGGTGGAGAGGACGACCCTGACCCTGGTCCAGAGTCTTCCAGGCATCTCCCGTTGGTTTGAGGTGGACAAGAGAGAGCTGGTGAGTGCGAGCACCTCTGATGAAGTAACCATGAAGACAACACACAGTCATGTCACACAAGGGACACCGTAATGCACTTTTATATTTGCAGGTTACAATTTCGAGCACTGCCAGCCAATACTCAAGTATTGATCCAAGTCAACGACCTAGATCATGAATTTGTGCCTATTGGACACGTTTCATTTCCTCCATTTAATCGATTGCATTCTTTGGATTAGGTGCTTTGATTACCAACATATCCAAATCTTTGAATAGATTTTTGTATTGGGATTTTTTTTTTCTTTTACCAATAGATATTTTGTGTTTTTAGCCGGTAATCACTATCACATTTGATACACGTAAATCCCCTCAAAAGCTTTCCGTCTTGGATCTCCTCATTCAGATCTCTTGAGTAGTGGGAGGATTTTAAATGCTGTTTTGTCCAGCATATGCAAAACACAACACAGTGTCTGTCTCTGTTGGTCTTTAGCGGCCTAGCTGCTGAGCGTGGTGTGAAATTGTGGATTGTGTACCCAGCGTTATTCTGTGATGGTTATGCAGTGCAATAGCATATAAAATATAGAACTGGCACAAGCTCTATTAGCGAGGGGATTAAGCTTTGTGTGAGACAGAGCAAAGAAAAAGAAAGAGGAGAAGAAGTGCAGGATGAAAGGGAAAGCACTTTTTATCATGAGTATATGCAGAAGTAGCCAGATACTAATTATTCATGTGTTTGCAATAATGCATGCAATAATGCAAAGTGCCAGGTTTATGGGAATTGTGTTGCTTGTAGTGAGAAAACCTCAGAGTATTATCACCCAAGCCAACAGTACCCATCAGCTTTATGGAACATTTTAGCATCTTTCAGCTCAATGTTTTGGTTTTACAACTCAGTTTCACTATTTTAAATTCAGTTTCATCAACATTATTTCCCATTGTAGCAGGCAACACTTCTCAGAGGAGAAGCTCTAAAAATCCACTGTACACTATCTGTCCAGCTCCAAATAAAAGACAGGCAGAGTTAGCAACTGGCTGGTGAACATAATGGAGCATGAATATGATGATAGGTCAGTGTCCAAGCTGGAAATTGGTTAATGTGGGTTTACAACTTCCTTTAAATAAAGCATCCACTCGTTGAAAAATGCAATGACTGATTTAAAGGTGCCAGCTTGTAAATCTTAGACTTAGAGACTTAGACTTTCTTTATTGTCATTACACAATATACACAGCAGTGCAAGTTGGGTAACGAAATTCTGTTGCAATGGCTTCCAACAAAGAGTCAGCAACAATAGTGTCAGTCGGTGGAGTAAAAAAAATATGTAAAAAAGAGATGTAAATATTTACTATAATATAAATACAGGTGCTATGAGCTATGTATAGACATATGTAAATGAACAAAAGTTATATACAGGTTATTGCACAGAGCAAGTAGCAGCAAGTTGAATTATTGCACAAGTAGTTGTATTGAATCTAAAAGTGAATATAGACATCTAGAATAAATACACAGACAATATTGCACATAACAGAAACAGTTGAGAAATGGTGAAGTAAATGTTATCGCTTTTGCCATAAATGTGGAAAAATCTCTCAATTTCTCCACAACCACCCCCTTCGCAGGTGGAGGTGAGCCCGCTGGAGAACGCCATCGAGGTGATCGAGAACAAGAACTTACAGCTGCGCACATTGATCACCCAGTGTCAGAGCCGGCAAATGCAGAACATCAACCCCCTCACCATGTGCCTCAACGGGGTCATCGACGCCGCTGTCAACGGGGGGCTGGCCCGCTACCAAGAGGTAAGGATGGATAGATGGAGGATAAGGTTGGAGGGTTTTAGAGACCGAGGCAGGGGTGAGGAGCGATGACATATGGATTGCCTAATGATGCATGAAGGTGGGTTTTAGCGGAGAGATGTATGGACAGGGAGCGTTTTGCGGAAGGAGGAGCAGATGAACAGATGGATGGATGGATGCGCGACAGGCTGGGCGAAGGTTTGACTGAAATGGATGGATGGGATGGATAGATGAGTGGAGAGCAGGATGGGGGGTGGAAGCCGGGAAAATGAGATGGAAGGGTGATGTAGGAATGGGTGGGTGGATGGGGGGTGTTCAGTCGATGGATGGATGGATGGATGGATGAGGGGAGAAAGAGGGGTCAGGTCAAAAAATGGCAGATAGAGGAGTGGGAGGAAGGATTATAGAGAGATGGATGGCTAATAATAGCTGAATGAATGAGATGGGAGTGTTTATGCAGCTGCTATATTATATGCTGAAGTGGTAACAGACAGGCTCACAGATTGGTTGAGAGTAAGCGACAAACATTTGCATCTCTGAAAGCTCCTTGTTCTCATTCAGTACAACAGCTCAGTATAACAGTTCCCTAACCAGTTTGAGCACAATTGAAGAAAAGGACGTCTCCAGAAAACAGTTTTTCTTACCCTCAACAAACTGACTTGGACTCAGCGACTTGCTCCGTGTCGCATAGCAACCTCCCTTTTCCACTGGGAAGCGTGTATGTGGGGGTGTATGTTCATGTTTGTGTGAGTGGGCATATACTGTACGCGCGTGTGTTTGTGAGTGCATGTTGGGTCTGTGCAGAAGAGCGTGCCTCTGTTTAGAAGTAGTCTATTAAGGTTTGTAGGATACTTGAGAGAACAGCGGACGTAAGGGTCGCTCAAGTGTATTCCACGCTTACTGCTATTTATTTTGTTTTGAAAATGACAGTATATGGAATGATCCTCATCTTCCAATACACTTACAGAGCAGCACTTTAGTTTTATATACACGTTTGAAGGAGATGGAAATGTATAAATGGCGTTCCTCTGGGCATCGCCAACTTCCCTCGGTCATGTCTAATTTCATTTTCCGATCAAACACAGTAGAAAGTAACCCACGTTTTAATTATTTAGCACGAGGTGGACACAGATGAGGCTGTTTCTGCCGCAAACACGCCGCCGCCGCCGCTATCCAAATCTATTAATTTCCTGCTGTAATGACGATTGACAGCTGTGGAGGTTTGCTGGGCTACAAATGAAGGCGAAATTGTCATTATTAATATTCAGATTTATTGCTTTAGTTTGAGTTGGAGGCCCTAGAGAGGAGGGGGAATGCTGTCTGATTTATTTCCCCTCCCCTCAGCGTTCCATCTCTAATTGGACTTTTGTAATGATTAACTGAGCCACTCCATGGCGAGGCCTCACTCCCTGCAGCCCGACGAGGAATTTCCATCATTCGCAGAAGATTATTGATTATTTTTCGCTGCCTTTTTCCAGAGGTCCTTGGTTGGAATTTCCTGCTGAAGGCAGCACTTCTCTCTGTAGAATTACTACCTCGCAACTGTTGTACTTTATAGTGCATCGACTATAAAGAGCGTAATAACGTTTATGCAATGAAATATTTTTAATTTCTTCTACATCTGTGTTTCATAATGGAGGAGCATGATATCATGTGCAGTGCATACTAATATGGGCTATCTTGATAGAGATTGCCACATGCGGATGTTTGTCTGGAGGAACAATATTCCTTGTTTTACCGAGGATGCTGTGTGTGTGTGTGTGTGCCATGTTTGAAGCAACATCGAGCATCTTTTCTCTTTAACTGCCATCTGGCTCTGTCTCTTTAGAGATAAACAGCTGTGTCCTTGGGAGAGGAACCGTGCTGATCTTTTTTGTGAACTCCCCCTTTACCTTTTAGTTGTTGTTTTTTTATCATTATTATTTTGTTTGTGTGTGTGTATGTGTGTGTGTTTTCCTCTGTGGCAGATTTGAAAGCAGATTATGAGCCCGGTCTTTCATCAGCTCGTCGTCTCTTCTCTTTGTGTACTCTGATTCAGATTGAAAAGGATTTACCATAATCTGTAGACACATCACAAGTGTTGATGGCATTGTAAACAGTGAGGAACTGGCATTTTAATGTATGGACGCGACAAAAACGGTTATCATCATTCAAAGCAGGCCGAGGCGTTTTTCATCTTATCTGTTTCTCCTTTGAGTCTCATCTTTTTTTCTTTGAAGGAAATGTCTGGGAAAGCGAATAGAAAGCTTAGTCTGCGAGCCATAATCAAGAAGTGTGATGTTTCTAAAGACACATGATCTACAACAGGAAGCAATGACATGAGCAAATGTGATTCGGGGGAGAAAAAAAAAAAAAGCTTTTAAAATATGAGACCAAATTGGCTCCCAAATCAAAGTAAAGTCAATCCTTTGATTCCACTAGCATCCCCGCTTGGCTGAGTGTTTGTCTTCCTCTATTTTTAGCCAGTGTGTGCTTTCATTCTGGTCCCTGAACTTGATATTAATATCACAACACAAAAACCCAGACTGGGAGCATTACAGCCCATTTGAGCCGTGTGTTTACTCCGTTTGCTTCTTTGCTCCGTTTGTTTGTGAATGCTTTTTTTTTTTTTTTTTTAAAGTGCGGACGCTAATTCACTGTGTCAGCCCAGCGGGGGATTCAGGTAACTCTGCAGCTCAGGAAGTAACAGATGCTCGGCATTTTGTCTCCACGCAGGCCTTTTTTGTGAAGGACTACATTATGAATCACCCCGAGGACGGCGAGAAGATCGGGCGACTGAGAGAACTCATGTTTGAACAGGTTTGTAAAAAAGACCTTAAACCTTGGAAAGGTGTGACAAAGCCCTCGAGAACATGCGAGTGATTGGACCTTGAGCTGTTTTGTGAATTCACAATATTTTCTGTGAGTGTTAAAATACAGTTCCTCTTTTTGAAAGGATAAAATGTCAATGGGGATTATTTACTATTTTACCTTTACTTACTTACTGCTTTACCTCCACTACCTTTATCAGATGAGATTAAATTAATTTTGCTGGTATCATCGATAATATTTCCCACATTTACAAATTGTTCTCATTTAAAAGTTATAAAATATTGAAAAAAAAAAATCTAGCCAAGCAAAACTCAGTTCACAATTGAATGAATTCAATTACCTGCAGGCTTATTTTAACCAAGCATGTCTGGGACTTCGGCTTATTTGTAATATTCAGAGATGCTAACCAGCTTTCATTTTGCAGGCGCACATTCTGGAGTACGGCCTCGCTGTGCATGAGAAGTTTGTTCCCCAGGACATGAGGCCTCTCCACAAGAAGCTAGTGGATCAGTTTCACCTGATGAAATCCAGTCTGGGCATACAGGTAGGCCTGAAGACAAAGACACCTAAAAGAATGTGTTTCACATTTGTGAATTAATGAGGGGATTCAAATATCAAGTTAAACAGCAGTTATTTTAGTTAATGGCGGATTAAAACAATCCTGCTCTGTGTTAATGATTTTCCTCAAATCATTAAGTCTCCTCAAGTCCTTTATGGAGGCTCACGCTGCATGTGACAACAGAAAGCCACCGCTGTGTTCAGACTTCCGAGCGAATGACCCCGTTAGGCCTCCGAGGAGAAGGCCACCCCTCATTAAACACACTTCCTTTATCTGCATTTGTGTGTATGTTATTTTACATACCTCCCGCTGGCTCTGAGAAGCTTTTAATCATGCGCGCTTCCTCTTCTCCAATTTAAACACCCCAGGAGTTTCCGGCTTATGTGCGCGCAAGCCCGGTGCACTTCAACGGGAGCCCCCGAACATGCAGGAACTCTGTGCCCAACATCATCAGCCCAGACGGTGGCAGAGGGGTTGCCAGGCGGAGGTGACGACCTCTTTTGTCTAATGCTGTTGTCTGTTTTCTCTCGTTTTTAATATTTTATTGAGTGTGTCATTGATGTGTCTGCAGTGTGTCTTTCTTCTGTCTGCTATATTATTTTTTAATAGTCAAACTTGCTGCTTCACATCGTCTCACCTTCCTGTGTCGTCTTTTGATGTGCCGTCCTTCACTGCGGATCTCTCTTCTTCATCTTCCTCTGTGTGTGTGTCCCCACCTCACCTTGAACACCACGCTCTGTGCTTTCACTCTCTTCCTTTACCGGTGTGGCTCCATCTGGGCATACAATAGGTGGGGGCCGGCCGGCTGGCACCCACAGGGATATTTCTGTGTGACTGCTGCCGGGCCAGCAGGCAGACTGTGTGCATATATATGTGTGTGTGTGTGTGTGTGTGTGTGTGTGTGTTTTGATGTGCTCAGTGACCCTGCCACTCTGTCTACCTGCGACATTCTGCCTCCACAGTCCGATCCCAGGGGGCACAGCCACACAGAAAGATAGAGACTCACACATCACCTCCATCTCACAGTGACATTTTGCGTTTTACTTATTGAGTTTTGATTTCTTTTTTTTTTCGCACTCTGTTTGGCAACACAAACCCAAGTTACATCTATGTTTTTATCACTTTTTTGGGCGAAGCCTTTAACCTTCTCTTAAAAGCCCCATTGTGCTTTGTTCTCTAACCTTTCTTTTAAACTTTCGCCTTATGGCAGACAAGTGCTTGATGCAATGCTGTGATTCATTGATTATCTTCGAATCTGACATTTTTCTATCTCTGTTTGTTTTTTCCCGTCCCCTCCTGCCTTTTGCCGACGGTCGTGTTGAATCTTCGGTGAGTGAAACCTCTAAAAGCTAAAGAAGTAAAACACCCATCTTCACCAAAAGCCGTTGTGACCATCTCTCTCTGTCCCCTCTCTCGCCCTCAGCCCACTCAGCTACCCCGCGGTGAACCGCTACTCCTCGTCCTCTCTGTCATCTCAAGCCTCCAACGAAGTCAGTAACATCACAGGGCAATCCGAGAGTTCGGATGAAGTCTTCAACATGCAGGTAATCTCCCACTCTATAATACACATACCTCTCATGCCTCCCCACAAAGGCTCTTAAGGTAGTAGAGTCCACATCCCAACATGCTCATTACCCTCCTGCTCCCCACAGATTCCACTTGCAATTCTTTTTAATCCCCCCCTCACTCCCTTCCACCCTCATTTCTCCTCTCCTGTGACCTCTTCTCTCTATAGTCCTCTCCGCTTGTTCAGAGCTTTGCCCGGCCAAGAAAATTGTCATGATTGTATCAAATAAGGACACAGTGCTTTGTGCGCTCCGTCCAGGGAGCTCGCTGGAGTTGGGCAGTAATCTAAACTAGATTTGGCCAATTCAGAAAGCTGCCGACAAACTCCTGGCACGCTGTGTGGCGCACCTGGCAGGCCTGGAGTAGCAGGAAGGAAAAAGGCTGTTGTCGTGGATCTGACAGAAGCTATTACAGTACTGTGTTTTAACATTGTAGCTTCTGTTCTATAGATCAAGTACAATTCACTGAACGGTGATCCGAAAGGAACAGAAGTGCATGAACAGCCCAACTTATTGGAGATGCACACTTTTAAGGTTTCGGTCGTAGATTTTGTGATGAATTGTACATGGATTTATTCTAAAAACAGGGGTTTTTAAAATTTTATTTTTAATTGACTGCAGAGACAAAGCCATTTTGACATGCAGGATCTAGTCTCATCTGAAAGCTTTCTGTCAGAAAGCCTTCTCTTTCTGTCAGAGAGCCTTTTCTTGGTGATGCAGTAGAGCAGCAAAGTGCATGTTTTTGGGGGGTTTTTATTTCACCTGTTCTGAAGTCAAGGCGAGAAAAAATTCCTCTCAGGGCTTACATAATTCCTTTCAGTGAAATAATAAACATAAAACTAATAATAACAATTTGTGCCTGCTCCAGTTATTTTTAATCATCATTTACCTCAGGGGTAAATTTTGTTCTTTTTCAGTAACAGTGCTTTACAGTCGCTCAAGTCCAAACGTCTACATGTGTTAGTTCCTTAGGGCGCAGTTGTGTTATAATTAAAGCCACTTTAGAAGGGTGGAGATAAAAATATCTTGCTTTAAAGACCATGAGGGAAAATCAAGAATGAAGCCGTCACCAAATTGCAGAGGTTTTCTGTACATTCAGAAACAAAAACATTGAGACTTAAAGTGAATTTCTCAATTCTTTGATAGGAAGTGAGATCATTTATGTTATGCATGAAAAATCATTAATGTTGATAATAAGTTCTCCTTGTCATCCCACTTTACAGCCCAGTCCGTCTACCTCAAGCCTCAGCTCCAACCATTCTGCCTCGCCCAATGTCACCAGCTCAGCCCCCTCCAGTGCCAGAGGTGAGACTCATTTTACTCTGCTGCACACTGTAGGCTTTTAGCTGATATTTCAATCCGGAGTGACTCGCACAGAGGAAGCAGACAGAGGTTCAGCTGGACACACCGAACACAGGGACCGAACCTTTGACCTTTGGGCGACACGATGTTCTCTCAAAGCACCGCAGCGTCCTGTCTGTCGAGGTCGGCGAGGTTAGACGACAGCCAGGGATACACATAGGGGAGGGAGATGAGGTAAAAGAAAAAGAGAGAGAGTGGAAAGTAGAGAGAATACAAAATGAGCCGAGATGAAAAATGAAATGGGCTGAGACGTGGAGACAAATGCTGTTGAAAGAAACATGCCGCCAGTGAAAATGCAAGACAGACAGAGAGAGAGTAAAAGATGATTACAACTCTATGGAATATCCCTCTTGGACCTCAATACAATCTCCAGTCCAGCCTGGGCCAAGCCTCTTCTACACCGGAGTGTGAATATCTAATGCCTTCTCCGTCTGCCCTCTTATCTCGCTGTGTTCAAACGTGCAAACGTGTTCCTGCCTGATCCACATCATAAAGAGTAAGAATATATGAAGACGTTTATGGAAGCGTATACACTCCCCTTTGGCAAGCTGCTGGCAGCGGCCGGCGCCCTTATAAAAGTGGCCTCTGTCTACCCATAAAGCCCGGAGAGAATTATTGCTAGTTTGCTATCTGAATGAGAGCCAGCGATGGCTATCTCATACTCGCATGATGGCCTTCCAAGTGGTATCACATTCGCTAATGGATCGAGATCTCCGCGGTGGCTAACAGCGGTCGAGGGGAAGTGGAGTGAAAGTGCGAGAGTGTATTTGCATGTGTGCATGGGGGCTTTTGTTATCTCGATGTGTGTGTTACATGTGTTTCTGTGTCAGGGTTTAGCATGTTTTCCTGTCTGGTGTGATTGTCCAGTGTAACCGGGAGTGTGTTTGTGTGTGTGTGTGTGTGTGTGTGTGTGTGTGTGTGAGAAGAGGGGCAGGCCATTTATCATGTTGTAGAGCCAGTGAGGCTGAAAGAATGGTGGAGAGGCTTGGAGGGAGAAAGAGAGATTGGCCTTTCCTGATTGCCAGTATTTGTGGGTAATAGTCTAACACCTTGCTGCTATTTGGCCCCTTATGTGTTGCGCGTGCTCTTGTGTGTGTATGTGTGTGCGTGTGTTAGAGCTCTAACGCCTCATACCGTCCACTGCAGGTTCACCCCAGATGGCAGAGAAACACAAGCATTCCAGAGAAAACGCCTGCCTGTCTCCACGAGAGAGACCAGTCAGCGCCATCTTCCCCAACCCCCTGGACCCTGCACAGGTTAACACACACACACACACACACACACACACACACACACACACACACACACACACACACACACACACACACACACACACACATACACACACACACACACACACTCAGGGTGGGCATTATGACCAGAATGAATATCACAGTAAAGCCATTTTCCAGATCCGGCCGTACCTTGTGCTCCAGTATAAAATTCATTTCAACTGTCAAGTCACTGCATGTTAACAAGTGATTCCAGGTCGCCCTTTTCAGTTGAAACAAAAAGATGTTTGCATGCGAAGAAAAGTGAAGAAAAAAAAATAATAGCAAGACAAATGAGGTTTTGACCTTTCAGTGACCGAACAATGAGGAAATATATCTGCTAGTACGGACTTTGAAAATGTGCAGCTGCCCTCAGATAAGTAGTTCTGGATTTAGGTTTTTTTTTGAAGATTAAAAACAAAAAGCACTTGAACACATTGTTTCCTGAGGCACTGATTATTTGCGGTGCTAATGAAAAGGTAAGGCAGCGATAGATAGATGCTGTGTGGTGAGATACTGGAAAAGATTTCAAATTTGCCAACTAAAATTCAAATTGTGTTGTTCTGTGAGTTACATGTTGTGGTAAATGTTCTTTTTCTTTTTTCCATAGACGAATTAGAAAATATCTTTTTTTTTAAGTAACAGAAGAAGATAACCATGACTACCATTTGGGATGTATTTTACCACTAAGCGTCCACTCACCAAGTTTTAAATTCACTGTTAACAGGAAGCTGAAGCTAAAGATTACAGCGTGAAAGCTGATAAATACATTTAGCAGCTGATCCCAACTCCAACAAAGACGTGTTTGAATTCACTTCAGCTCTTCTTCTCCAAAGCACCGGAGGCCAAGGCTCCTGGGCTTTGCCAAACTGAAGGACAAAAAACATTTCTCAGAAAAGCTGAAATAATGAAAACTGATGGCAAGAATATAAGGCTTTTGGATTGGCTTGAAAAAAGGAGAGCCCTGTGTTTCTATATGAAGTAACACTGAGGATGTAATTAAAAGCAAATTTTTGACTTGGGAATACAGGATGAGGGAAATCCTCTTCGCAACTCTTTACTGTAAACAGATGGACATATGTGCAGTTTTTTCTTAGGAGGGCGATGGAAGACAAACAATCATTTGTCTCTTGTTTGCACTCCTTCCAGATGGTTGGGTTCTCTTTGCCCATGCTCATTTGGCTCCACCTGTCTTCCAAGCACGCGATTTGGAAGACTAAATCTAAGATATATATTTTAATATATACAACCCCGATTCCAAAAAAAAGTTGGAGCAGAACAGAATGTGATAATTTGCTAATCTTTCTTTAACATATACTTAATTGAAAACAATGAAAATATATTTAATATTTTAACTCATCGTCTTCATTGAATTTAGTAATTATCTGCTTATTCTGAATTTGATGGCAGCAACATGTTTCAAACAAGTTGGTACAGGAGCAACAAAAGACTGAAAGTTGTGGACTGATCCAAAAACACCTGTTTGGATCATTCCACAGGTAAACAGGTTCATTGGTAACAGGTGATAGCATCATGATTGGGTATGAAAGGTTCTTTCTGGAAAGACTCAGAGGTTCACCACTTTGTGAACACATGATTGGATAAAGGAGATTAATACATGGGCTCAGGAAGACTTGTTTACAAATGATTGCATTCTGTTTTCTTCTTGTTTCACACAGTGTCCCAACTTTTTTGATCCAGGATTATATATATCTTTGGCACATTGCTCTTTACAGGCAAGCTTGCCCAACACTGCATCAGCCCATAAGGTGCATACTGGGCCAGAAAACAAGGTCACCTATATATTGTACAGCACATCTCAATGGGCGACTTCTGTCCTCCTGGCACGTGCCACGAGGTCTTTTTGTAGCTGAGAATCGCAGTCTTTCAAGAGCAGCCGATATTTCATTAAAGTCAGACAGTCGAGCTTCTGCCTCATTTTCTGTTCTAAAAAAAACCAGTTGATCACGCTGATGTTAGTACAAGAGCCAACAAGATGATATTGCAGCTTCCTCTCTAGCTGAAGGGCAGCGGGGAACGCAGTCACACACTCCATCCTCAGTGACAAAGCTACTGTAACCGGAAAAAAATAATGTGTTTGTTTTTCAAGGCTCTTTCATCTCTTGCAGCCGCAGCTACTGGCTCAGTTCACCAGTTTGCTTTTCCTCAACCCCTTTTGTGTTCGATCAAAAGAATCGTCTCTAGATGTTGGGAGGCCCGATAATTATTCGCAACCTGACAGCGGTGAAGGACTGGCTATTAGCTGCTAATGGAATATTGATTATTAGAAGCATTGATCACTTGTATCTTTTACTGTAATTAGAGCAACCAGGTAAGAAAAAAGCGATATTTTTGAGGATGGAGGGGGGAGCCCACTTCTCCAAATATCACACTAGACATAAAGGTCATTACGCATTCAACACTCCTCCTCTCCGTCTGTGTCTGTCTGAGTCTGGAGCTGTCTGCATCCCCTCCTTTGTGTTCTATTGAATTTGTTAGAGAAAGATTTCACACCTTGATATTTATCATCACCGTCCAGTATTTAATCAATCGTCTGTGTGTGTTAAAGCTGGCATTTATCTGTCCTGTCTCAAAACACACGCATGTGCTCGACGGTAATTCTGGGTAATTCTTTCTCCTGTGTGCAGAGAGCTCCTCCTCATCAGATCGGCGACACCACTTTACCAAGGAGCGACCCCAACCTCTCGGCACCAGACAAAGGTAAAACACTTCCTGATTGTCCACCTTCTCAGAAATCCACTCTCACAGCAGGGAGCCCCCTCTGGCACAATAATAATGGAGACATTTTTTTTATTAAACCTATTCTAAGCTGCTTGTTTAAAATTGCTTTTATTGTTTCGCAGGCTCCTTATTGTTATTTAAAAAGACCATTTGTCCTAAGTCCCCCAGTATATGTCCATTAATTCCTGCATAATTTCCTCACAAAAGCTCTTCAGTTGGAGCACAATAACGCCGCGGCGCTAACGTCCCCTCTATTACTCACCGATGCTCGCGCCGCCGTCCGTCGTGTCTGTGCGTGACCGCGGAGCGACTGGAGGCGTCTGTCCTCGCCGCTTCAGGGAACACGCACGCTCTCTGAAACACACCAGGCTCCTCAGCAGACACACCGTCTGGATTGCGGCGTCTCATCCTCCCTCATCCTGAAAGTGTAATGAAATGGCAGCTACTGCTCCTGCGGCGCTGACGGACGTGTGCGAGACATTGATATGTATGAATGCATTCCTTTAAGTTAAGCCCCTCGGTTGTCATTTTGAGAGATGCATATATGCCTGCGAATTGAGATTTAAAGCCTCCCCACCCTCCTCATATGTAATTAAAAAACCTGAGCAGTTTCTGAACTCCTGCAAAACTCTGAAAGTATAAAATGAACACAGGAAAAAAAAAAAAAAACAGGAGCCACTTTCACTGCATTTTGTGAAATAATTAAGTCTGATAGCGAGACACCTTAAAAATAGAGGGGAGAGTGTGGATGTGATGGCTTCCTCGTGACTCACACACCTTTCCCTGCTATTCGTGCTGTAAATAATGCAGCGAGAGATAGATGAACTGCTCACAATATGGCGACGTGACGCCTTTATGCGTACGACTGTGAGGAAGAGGTGGGAAGATTGACACCGAACCTGTGACTGTGCGAAAGTGTCATTTGTCGCGTCTCCTGCCTTGAACCTTAAATCGTAAAATCCAGATACAGCTTTGACACGAAAATGCGAAACCACGACTTTATAAACCTGAATTCTAGTGTCTGATTATATTTTATTTTCACAGAAATGTCAGCACTTTAATTCGCTGCAAAGTGCTTCATTAATCCCTCATTGGAGAAATTCAATAAAGGACTTTCGAGGTATTTCAAGTGCTGACATTTCTGTAGCTGCTGAAGAGCTCAAAGTCTGATTGAATGTGACCTATAAACCTGAAGACTAAACAAGGACAGTCTGAGATTTTTAACCAAAAGTGTTGAGAGAAGTCTATTTGTAATTTCTAACTCCTTTTCCTGTTGATATGAAATCTATATTTAGGAAACCGTCTTTGCCTCTTTTCACACCAAATGTGTGACATTGCACAGTACAATTACTTCTCTCACTTATTTTTCTATTTCCTCTCGCTATTTGCAGGCCTGAAAACAACAGTAAAACTAAAAAAAAAAGTAGCAATGAAAACACAATGTATGATGAAAATCATTTTATTTCTTGTCAGCGAATAAAAACTAATGTGAAAGGCGGATGGACGGAAATTGTCTCGCATGCTTTTTATCATGACTCTGAAGTTTGTTTAGCTGCTTCACCTTAATGTCACGTCTCGGCCAGTTGTGTTAAATGTTTCTGGAGAGGAATGAAACAAAACATTCATGAAGTAAAATCAGAGATAACAGCTGCGACAAAGATTGAGACGTGCCTCCGACTTCCAGGAAGACGACGTGATTAAAAATGCATAACAAAAAATAGACTGGAATAGCTCATACTTTAAGCTTCTGAAAACCTGTCTTCAAGTCTTAAGCACTGTTCTATCACATTAAATGTTCTTTTATTAGAAGATAAGCAACAATCAGAGTAAACAAAAAACATATTTAGGTTTAAGTTATTAAGAGTTTTAAGCACGACTAAACTTGTGTTATCTGCTTGATCAGGGCTGTTTGGGTGTGTTTTGATTGGTCATATAAAAAAAATTAGTCACCATAAGAAACTGAGAAAATGTTTTTTTGTATGTATGCACTCTCATGTGATGCGAAACCCTGTTCTGAATCCATGACGATCACCTGATCACTCCATTTTGTTCATCCGTGTGAAGTGTTCATGACTCCACTGTGTTCTCCATGTTGTCCTGTGTAAATCCCATAACCTGTGGAGTGACTTGTGATGTTTCTGTGTACTGTAAGTGAGACCCACACCCAGTAGCTGGAGCCTTGACAGTGTCAAAGAGGGCGCTCCATCCTTCTCTGACTCTGTTGGCAAATTGCTATGCCCTCCCGTCCCTCCTAGGCCACCGTACTCAGGTAAACTGGCCGACCCCCCCTGCCCCCGATGACGAATGGTACTAATTTTCTCTCTCCGACTTTTGACACCTGGCTCTTCCTCCGCCTCCTCCTCCTGTGACATTCTCCCATCTGAGGCTCTCCAGCTGACTGTTTCCTGGCTTGCTGCCTAATATCATCCACATACATGATGACACCAGCGCTTTTCTTTACTAAAACTGGCTTCGAGTGCTGATATTTTCTGCCGCATTAGTTCAGCTGAGAACAAGTGTGAAAATCTGTGTGGACTTTGAGGGCGGCTGAAGTCAATCCCAGTTGAAATTCCAGTCAATTCCTGGATTTGTCTTGTTGCTGGGTTTTGTTTTTTTCCCTGTCAGGCCCCTTGAGAAAAGCATGTCGCTGCATTTCAACAACAGTTTTCTCCGCCATCAACTCAAACTCACTTATTTACTTATTTACAGATGCGACTGACTTGAGTTATTCCCCAGTGCTTCCTGATGTATTGTACTGCCCAGCAGCGTAATAAGCAGATGGAGTGTTTTGTTTCTGCCCTCATTGCATAAAGCAGTAACAGCTGTTGGATGTAGAAACAGCTCAAGGCGGCCTGAAGGACCTGCACAACATCAGCGCTTATTTGACTCATTGATGCTTGAAGCCACTGGCCCTCTCAGCTCCATGTGTGTGTGTGTGTTTGAGTGACTCATGCTGTGTCATGTTGGCCAACGGTAAAAAAAAACAAAAAAAAACGTCCCCCCCTTCTCTAATTTGAATCTTTTTCTTCTCTGGTCGTCAGCAGGCTCCTCGGCTAAAAACATGAGGTCGCAGTCGCCCGTCTCCGCGTCCAGATCGCCGCAAAAGGTTGGTTCTGTTTCTATCACTCACTTCCTCCTCTCCACTTTTTTTTTTTTTTTACTTTCTCTTTTCCCTGAGACAGCTCGTCCTTGCTTAGCGACAGCCTCGGGGGGGCCTTTATCCTGCACTGCTGGCGTCTTACCGGCCAGCTCCAGGGTCTTTATCCGACTCTGTGTCAGCCCAAGGCCTGGGAGCTTTTTGCATTACTGTTCAGTGAAGCTGCTAACAGCTCCGCTGCTGCTGATTTTGTAGTTTTTATGACACGGCTGTCCCAGCGAGGATCCAAAATGGGGACTGGCTGGAGGGCATTGGCGGTATTAGCTAAATGTACACCTGCTGGATGCCAACTGGTGTCCGCTGTGCTTCATTCAAGCTCTGAGAGGACGTCACCTGGACCGCCTGCCAAAAATAGGCACCGCCAGGATTTATCCGACTGCGTTCACTTGTCCGTTGATTTAAATTTCAAAACTTATTTGTTTTCCCTTAATACCGCTCTCCTTCTCCAGCTGAGAGGTGTTATAACGACTTTTATTCCATCTCTGACCCAAAGTGTTTTTGTTTATCCACATTTAAACTGATTCCTCTGGCTGTGTCTCCGAGCTCTCATATATTGTTAATGAGCCTCTTAGTAGTTAGCAGCAGCGTTGCAGAAGCAGGAGAGGTCCAGGAAAGGTTAGCTCGCCGTCGAGTGAGCTCTTAATGAGGGCAAAAAGTTGTTTTTGAAACTCCGGTGAACTGAAGCTTGTCTCCTGCTAACTGCAATCTTCTTGTCACGAGCAGCGGCGCTAAGCTCCCAGCTTTGTTGCGGGTGCGATGTCTTCTAACGTGTGACAACTGCCCCCCCCCCTGAATGCGGTTTGGTTGTGCGTGTTAGTGTGGTCTGTGTGTGTGAGGCGGAAAGACAGAGAGAGAGAAAGAGAGAGAGAACAACTCTGGAAACCAAAGTGTGAGTGACAGCTTGGCGCTCAGCGTGCTCTGTCAATCAGATTGGTGTGTGTGTGGTTGGGCGCCACGTTTTTTTTTTTGGTGTGTTTGCAAGAGCGTGCCGCGGCAATAGAAGAGGCCTGGAGCGAAGTACCAAGCTGCCCATCACAGCACAGCCAGAGACGGCTCCTCCGCGGACCTCCAGCAGGCCCCATTATCTGGCACATGGACGCACGCACACACACACACACACACGCCGCCACACACACACATCAGTCAGTGCAGCCGGGGGCCCATTACCAGAGCACAAACCCCAGGACAGTAGTGAACCTGCAGAAAACACATGGTGCCAGTCTGACAGGGCTGCACTTACTCATCTCCAGAGGTAGAAATGATATTTACTGGTAGCCTCTCTGTGGAAAATCCAGACCCGGGACTTTAAACTGCTCGTCAGCACTGCATTAAACATACAGATTTCCATCACGCTCCGGCCCAGATGTGAGAAGGTTTGTCCAGTCGTGCATGTCGAATGGATCCCTCTCTTTCTGCGTGGCCCCCGGAGCATGAACGATACAACCTGATCAATTGTATACTCCACTAGATCCAATTAAATTTGAGCACATATAATGGCAGCATGGTGTAATTGCTTAGAAAAACATTTTGTTGAGTGATCGGATTTTTTGAGGTGGGAAGTGCAGCATATTGTGTTTTTTCGTCTGGGTGCACAAGGCCGGTTGATAGAGTGGAAAAACCTGGTCCTCTCAATCTGTTCGCTGACTCTGTTTTTTTTTTCTCGGAGTATTTATCGTTGCTGTATGGCTGTGTCAGCACACATGTTGGAGACAGCAGAATGGAGGATGTATACAATATGGCTCCATGATTACCATAAGTGCTTTATTACAGCTTAAAATCCAAATTTGGTACAATAACAACATACTGTGTTGTGTGTATATATCATTCTTGTTGTGATTTAAAAAAAATATGTGCAGAAAATTCAAGCTAAAGTGATGGTAACTCCCTCTTTTTTTGTCTTTATTTTGAGAAACACTTGATACTAGAACTGCAATGATTAGTTCATTGATTGATCAGTCGATCCAAAGAAAATCATTTGCCAATATTTTGATAATCAATAAAGCAATTTCAAGCAAATGATGTCATAACATTTGCTGGTTCCAGTTTCTTAAATGTAAGGATTTGCTTGCTTCTTTGTTGTTTATGATAGGTTAATGAAAGGACTGTTGGTTAGGGGGAAAAAAAAGCAAGATGTTGAGCATTTTTCACTTTTTAAAAAAATCTTTATGGTCTAAACCATTAATTGTGAAAATAATGTGCAGATTAGTCCATAACTTGATACTTGATTCCATCACTTCATGTCTTTAGAAATCCTTGAAATGAAACAAAAAAATAGAATAAAAAAAAATTACAGGGCGCTTTAATGCTGCAGGTAACAATTATTTTCATGATCAATTAATGCACAGATTACCACTAGAGGGCAGCAAATCTAACCAGCACATTTGATTTAAGCAAGTCAAGAGAAAACGATTTGATTTCCTGTCGTTCTTTCTCTCCCTCCAGACCACAGTGCCACCTTTCACCCCGTCTCCCACCGAGTGCCAGTCCACCAGCCTGGTCTCCAACTCCCCCGTCCTCTCCGGCAGCTACAGCAGCGGCATCTCCTCCCTCAGCCGCTGCAGCGTGTCGGAAGCTTCGGGCACCGAGCTGCCCGCGGGCGACCACCCTCCCCACCCGCTGCCTCCCCCGACCACCCTGCCGAACTCCATCTCCAGCAGCTCGGACGAGCCGATCCGCCGTGAGAACAAGACCCCGCCCCCTTACAGCGTGTACGAGAGGAACAACCCCCGCAGGCCCGTGCCGCTGCCCCACAGCCTGTCCATCCCCCCGCAGGCCGACCCCCCGGCCCTGCCACCCAAACCCCACCAGCTCCGCACGGGCAGCATGAAGCTGGACGGAACCTCCGACCCTCGAGTCCCCAGACCGAGACCTCTGCCTAGGAAGGTGTCCCAGCTATAGGTGCTGGTTCGGGTCTGGGGTCTGGAGCTTGAAGAAACACACTGGCGTATTTTGCACTTTTCTACTGGGCACTCACTTGTTTTTTTTTTTTGTGATCTTCAGTTTGGCATTCCTGACCTACTCTCCAATAAAAGACACAGGCCTATAGATGAACAGGCAGTCAACAAACTGAACAAGCTGTCAAATAACGAAAGGTTCTTTTTTGTATTTACTAGAGGGCATTGCATCGACTTTGACTCGGTCATTCCGCACTTTTAGCTCTAGTACGTACGGTAGGTCACCACGGTCAGTCGCAGCGTATGTTTACCAGAACAGTGTAGAAGAACACAGTTTTGATAGATGTAATAATCTGAAATATATGTATATTGGTATATATGAGAATTGTTTTTGCCTTAAGTATTGGAAACAGAGTCTTTTATCCGTGAGTCTTGCACGTTTTTTTTTTTTAAACAACTCTGTACATTTGTATACTGTATGGCTATAAAGGTGCTAGAGGCCTCGAGTATGCATTTCAGTGAAGTGTAGTAGACAAGGTTGTGTTCCCATAGTCATATCCACACAAGCAATGGCACAAAAAAGTCGAAAGAACTAAAAATGTATCAGGATTAAATGAAACTTTTTTTAAATTCTAAAACAAGTGATGACTGGAATTTGTCATTTTTAAGCAGTGATAAAAGAAAGGCTTGTCAAAGGTGACTTCGGCAGCAGTTTTGAGGCTTATTTGACTTCATGTGGTTTTTATGTAAATCACAACGAGGTTTTCCGTTGCCTCTTTCAAAGCACTCTACTGCCTTTCTCTATCATCTTAAAATCAGCCTCTTACCTTTCACACTCTGCCACAAACTGCCCCAAATTAACAATGAAATCACAAACCTGGACCAAACACGTGGCCAAACAATGGTGCAATTGCATGCTGGGAAGCTGACCATTGCCATTGATGTGAACATTTATGTGAACACACCCTATCCCTCCTGCATGATGTACATGACACCAGATCTTTAGAGGGGGGTGGGGGGGTGACCAAGTATCGTGCCAAAGGAAAATGTACAATGTGCTGTAAAGATTTTTTTTTTTTCATTTTTTTTCAGCTGGGACTTTGAATCAGGAAGCTCGGAAATGCTCATTTTTAAGAAGGAATTTTTAACGTGATTTTACCCAAAAGAATAACGAAGCTGTAATCTACTGATCAGACGTAACTCAAGCACAAACTTTATCGCGTGTATCATGACCAGTACTGTTATTACAATCTCTCTATTTGACTAAAGCAGTAATTGGAAGTCTCACCGGCAGCAGTCACCTTGAAAACACACGAGGGCCGACGCTGTGTCGAAGAGGTATTTACAAACTAATCATTGTCAAATATTTGTACAGTTGAGATTTACTTTGTGTTCGATCTGAAAAGATGGAGGTGAGCTGGCTGCGCTATGAATAGCCGCTCAGTTCAACATGTTGCTGCAGTGAAGTTAAATGTCCTGTGGCAGGTTTCACATTTTGTAAAATAGAGGAAATTTTGGCATAAAATATTCATCAATCTTTAATCCGTGCAACATTTTTCTGGTGTGTGTGTGTTGGGGGGGAAATTAGCTTTAGTGTTGTTTGTATGTTTCATTTTTGTATGGTTGATTTACTTTTTGATTTGTTGTGAATTTTTTTTCTTTCTTTTTTTTTTGGAGATGAAATATTCACATTAATCAGTACTTGAGAGCCTGTAAATTATATGATGAGATTAATGTAAGTATGCCAAATATACAAATTTGTGTATTGCAATTAATGTAAATACTGTGTTTTTAACAAAATGTAGCTATAACAATTTACAGCTTTGAATGTAATGTTGAAGCAGCAAAATTATTATTATTATAAATGTTCAAACTTTTATGGTTTTTGTGAGTGTAGAAAAACGAAGGTCATGCGTAATGACACCTAACACATTTACAAGTTCAATAAACTGCCCTATGTAATACAAGCGGATCGACTGACTGATTTCTGCCTCGATGATTTGTGACTCACAATTTGTCTTTTATGCGATATTGAGGTTTCACAGTTTCACTTTTCCCTGTAGAGATCCATGTTTATGGGCCATCAGCAAAACCTCTAATAGACCTCATCACTCCTTAGTGTTTGATGGGTGTGAAGCCCAATGAGATTCATATGGTTTTTACTGCATTAGTAAACTGAACTAACACAGCCTCTGTTATATTGGGGATCTGAAGCTGATCATGTACAAGTGAAAGTGTAGGTTTTCTCCAGACTGACAGGATGTGTAGGCATCAACAGAATCTATGTGAGGCAGTGAATGCATCACTCAGGAGCTGCGCTCAGTTCCATGATAATATTTTCTTCCATCTTTTCTCCGATCAGGATGAAAATCCCAGATAAAAGATGTCTGCCAAAAAAATTGCTTCCAATTCTATGCAAAGCCAAAGAAATCCTTCTTTTGTTTTTCATGTGTTGATTGATTTTCAATGATTGAATTTACTCCCAGTGTAAAGATGTGTATCCTGAATTTATTTTCAATCCCTTAACAAATCAAATCTGTAATATTCAACATTTTTACTAAAGCTGAAAGATTCACTGCTAAACTTTGATTTATTAATGAATGAGTTTAATGAATTACAAAGTTCATTATTATCTTATTTAGTCCTCCATCAACTCCATCATCAACTTTTCCTTTGGATTCGGGACAAACTGAAAGATTGACCCACGGATCAGGTAAGAGCAGTTATTTTCTCTGTGATCCATGAAAAGTTGTTATTGCACTTTGAGACTTTTAAAAGACGACATTGATCTTTTTGGGAAACTGGCTCAATCTTAATTTGAATCCTTATGTAACAGGATTAGCAACAGGTTGGATTTAGCCTCACTTGCTATGTTGCTTTATGCTGTTTACAAGGTTCATTATTAGAATTTATGTGGGATTGTTAATGTAAAAGACCCTCTGATCCTCTTTGGAGTGGTCAGACTGTCAAACCAAACTCCATTCAAAAAGCAGGTGCTTTATGGTCGAGCTTTTTTTTTCCACAGTAAAATGTTCAGCAACACCATCACTGAGAGTTTTTTCTGATTTTCTTCAACCGACAGGCACACGTGTCATGTAACTCACGAACAGCATTAACCCTTTGAGCCCTAAGCTATTTTTCAGGCAACCACAAGGTCTATTTGAATAATTCTTGTGTCATAATAAAGGGAACACTTGTAAGTTTTGATGTGTAAATATCAGTATGTTACTGGGTAGAGTAAATGAAGATGGCACACAGCACACAATATGTGAGCATTGCGAAGTAAAGTGAAGCAGAACAAAACTGAAACTTCAAAACAACGGCCTCGCTGCGCGTATTCTGCAGATTGACAGCACCGTTCGCCAATTAGAAGCCCCAGAAGGCAACTAGTGCGCCATCTTGCCTTGCGCCCCAGCCAATCCCGTGCCACCCCCGTATGAAAACGAAGCCTCCCAGAGACATCCGGGTTGTTTGCATTGTGGCTAAAGAAGTAGCGCTAACTGTTTCCAAAACCGATAAACAAACTTTTAATGGCGAAACAGCTAAGGTAAGACGAATTTACGACTATAGTTTGACAAAGTGATTTCGGTTTTTGCTGTTGTTTGTGGCTGTTGCTTTGGTTTTAGAGAGCTTTGATGGATATGGTTTGAATGTGTGGACTGTCTGCTTTCGTTTGAGGGGTTGTTTGTCCGTTTTCCAAGAAGTACCACAGCGCTATAGCCAGAAATATGGCGAGTGGGTTGACTTGGTGGAGCTATATTAATTTCTATATTTGCTAATTCATTGAGCTGGCGTTTGAGCTGTGTTTGGTGCATGTAAAAATGGCTTCTATATTCTTGTAGCCTAGGTTCTGTTGTTTAATTTGAAGTGCAGCATTACTATATTCTCTCATGATAAGTGCATTGTTTCACACTATTTCTTTGTCTTACGCCCCAATTGGGGGACCCTCTGGCTCATTGGTCACACGCACCTTCAGTCCAGGATGTGAAGTGAGTCTGTAGTCTTTACCATTGGAAACACTGTGAGTGCATGAAATTGTCTCTCTCTTTTTTTTTGCATCTTGTTGAGCGACAGGTTTGGTGTTTTTTCACTGCTTGTTAATCCAGCAGTGTGTCCACTGTTATCACTTGTTTCCTTTACTTTCCCATTCATCTGAATTCACTCTTTTATTTCTTTGAGATTTTTCAGCAGCAGGTGTTGATGCTGCATTGAAATAAGTAAAAGTGCATTCCAGCATTTTGTGGTTTTGTGAAGCGATAACACAACTTTTGGTCAATGCTTGTTTTCGTCTTTGTTCTTATACACAACATAATAATTCCATCTATAGTTAATATACCTCATACATCATTTCACCCTTTATATAAACAGCGTTATTGGCAAACAGGGTCCGACTGCGTCACGTCAGACAGACTCAAATTTCATTGTCAACAGTGGCTGGTGAATGAAGTCAACAACTCCCATGATTCCACACTGTTTCAACAAAATGCATCTTTTGTTATTGTGTTGACTGAGAGAGCCCTGATGGTAGAGATGACATCCTGTGTGTTTCACTGCTCTGCCCACTTTACCACAGCTCTATGTCTAATTTTATCAAAGAGTGTTTCTTATATTTTGGACACTTTCCCTGGTTCCTGCCTCATTTTCTCTCACTGGATTAGAAATATTCAGAATCAGCTCGGGGTTTCAAGGAGTCACTCTGGACTCTGTCGACCTCTTAGCGCCTGAAAGTCACTGTTTTTGCACATGTGCAGATCATTGATGTGTAATGAAAAGAACCACACGTAGAAATGGACTCAATTGACTTTAAAAGTGTTTCTCTATGTTTTATGACAAGATGACGTCAAGCTGACTGTCCAAGAGTGCAAACAGAGAAATCTGAAAAAATATAGAAAAGTGCACTTTTCTGCTTGATGGCAATTTTTGCTCCAAAAGATTAAAAAGTCGTTGCTGTGAAAAACTGCCAGAGCCCCAATATTCAGTGGTCGTGTTCACCAGACTTGTGTCATCAGACAAAACCAAAGTTGCATTTACCATTTGTTTTATGTGGGACCAGTGGTCACAGTATTTAGTCTCCAGTGCATTTCTACAGGTGCTGTAATTAAACACAGCGGAAGTCTTTAACCCCAACATAAAATAGATGTGTAAACCTTTAAGAATCAGTGCTTCTTGGAGTTGAGGCTCCAATGTACAGCAGGAGGAGGATGTGAAGTGAGTCTGAAGTCTTTACCATTGGAAACACTGTGAGTGCATGAAATTGTCTCTCTCTTTTTTTTTTGCATCTTGTTGAGCGGCAGGTTTGGTGTTTTTTCACTGCTTGTTAATCCAACAGTGTGTCCACTGTTATCACTTGTTTCCTTCACTTTCCCATTCATCTGAATTGGCTTTCTTCAGGTGTCACTCTTTTATTTCTTTCAGATTTTTCAGCAGCAGGTGTTGATGCTGCATTGAAATAAGTAAAAGTGCATTCCAGCATTTTGTGGTTTTGTGAAGCGATAACACAAGTTTTGGTCAATGCTTGTTTTCGTCTTTGTTCTTATAGACAACATAATAATTCCATCTATAGTTAATATACCTCATACATCATTTCACCCTTTATATAAACAGTGTTGCAGAAGAGGATTTTGCAGAATGAGCTTATTTAGTGATGAGTGACTTCTGCTGCTGTGAAGCCATCTCTTATGTCTCTAAACCCCTTATATGGCATTTGAATACACTCACACAGGACACATATGTCAGGTGCTCACATTTTTTTTCAACTATTTACAAATCTTTCACAGGCAATTATTTACATATCATTCACAGTGAACTATTTACAAGAAGAACAGGTTCAGGGTTCAGGGTGGTTGAGGTCCGAGGACCACTGCCTCAGAACTTTTTGTTGGGCCTGTTGTTGGTGGCCATCTTCTGGAAAGAGAGAGAGAGCATGTTGATATTTGATTCCAAAGGTGTCAGTCTTGTGAAAGAAGTTGCTGGAATCCAGACAATGAGTGAGGCAGCATACCTGAAGCTGGGCGCCTCTCAGGACTCGCAGCTCCTCTTCCAGGCCCTCACACCTCCGCTCGCTGGCCTCCAGAGCTTTCTGGGCGCCGGCCAGCAGGGCCAACGTGTCCACGTGCGCCTTGCATCGAGCTCGGCGCTTCTTGGTGGCCCTGTTGACCTCCCTCTCCTTGTGTTGGAGGAGCTCCTGAAGCTGCCTGGCTTCCTGTTCGCTGGAGAGCAGAGACGCCCTGAGACTCTGCACCTCCCTGTCCTGAGCCTGGAGGCTCTGCCGGAGAGAGAGGATCTCCAGGTCTCTCTTCTTCATGCTCTCTCTCCTGGACACAATGTCTCTGTCAAATTCCCTCTCCATGGCAGAGATGTGGCCGTAGAGAGAGCTCACGTCTTTGTCTTTCCTTCTCATTTCTTCATCCTTCTTCTTTATCTGCTCTCTCCATGAGAGTACGCATTTGTTGTACTCCTTCTCCATGGCCGACATGTGGCGGTACAGAGCGCTCATGGCCTTGTCGTTCTTCTTTATCTCTTCCTTGGCCTTTTCAAGTTCTGCCCTCAACCTCTTGTTCTCTTGCTCATTGATGGACAGCCTCTCTGGTCCATCGATGGCCTTGTTGAAGTCCTGTGCAGAAGGAGCAAATGAGTCAGAAACCTGTTGGGCCTATTTTTTCTCACATGAGAACAGTGATCTGTTACGAACACTGAGTGGAAAGATGTTACATTTACATGCAAGTCTGAACAGAAACACTGCTTTCCTTCATTTCCCGTACATGAATTTAAAAAGTATTTCACATAAATGACTGTACATTGATCCATCAGTTGCTGAAAAACAACAGTAGTCTTGTCTCTCAGTGCAGTGGTGAATAAAATGTGTCCAGGTTTGAAAGACTTACCCGGCTGGGTCTCATCTGGCTTCTTGCCATTGTAGTAGATGTCGAAGACGATCTTGCGACGATGCTGACGAAATACAAGCTGCGACAAAACTCTCCGTTGATGTGAAAACTCAGTTCGACTGCGAGCAGTGAAAGGCGAATTCAGACTTTTGGCTGTGAGCAGCCCTTTTATATGAACTTTGAACATTTTAGAATGTCTTAAATGTCTGTAAAAAAAAACCCAAAATCAGTTGAAATATTCATGTTGTTGTTTAAAAGTAAAAGTGATGAGATTCTCAAAAAATCCTGCAGTAATGTTGATCTTTAGTTTGACTCACAGAAGGTGAACATGATTTGTACCATTACAGTCTCTTTTTATAATCCTCAGTCTTGTTTGAGGAAAAAAAAATAGGTCCATAGTTCGACTATTAAGGCAAAAAGTAGAAAACAAATAATACATTGCATTACTATGTTGACCTCAAAAAAACAACTCGTACCTAACTCATACTGAAATTTAAAATTAGGTCTTCCCACAACCCTTATTCTTAAAAAAAATCATGTGCTGAAAGTGTTGAACCTCTCTCCATCCTCGCTTGTGAACGACTGAGTCTTTCCAGGATGAACCTTTCATACCCAATCATGATCCTATCACCTGTTACCAATGAACCTGTTTACCTGTGGACTGATCCAAACAGGTGTTTTTGTATCAGTCCACAACTTTCACAGTCTTTTGCTCCTGTCCCAATATGTTTGAAACACATTGCTGCCATCAAATTCAGTGTAAGCAAATATTTACAAAAATCAATGAATCTGATGAGGTCAAACATTTAACATATTGTCTTTGTGCTGTTTTAGATTGAGTCAACAAGAATCAGCAAATGATCCCATTGTGTTTTATTATTTCTCATGCAGCACCCATGCTTTTTTGGAATCTGGCTTGTAGAAGCAATTGCGACCCGGCGAGTTCAAAGTTCCATATCCCTGCCTTCAAATGGCGGCATTCACATCGACTCGGAGTTCCTATTTACATCGATATAATTGGCTCACTTGTTAATCTCCTCCCATGCTCGGGCGTCCTCGGCCACGCGGAGCTTGTAGAAATCTCCCTGCGGCCCGTGCGGCTCCGAGGCTGTAGATGAGCTACTGGAGAGTGACAACACAAGACACATTCGCACAAGGGACCGACTTTCCCTGTTCATCACAAAGCGTCTAATTACCCGACCACCACGGCTGAACCGGAGCCCACTCTCCCTCAGCGCAGCAGTCGTGTGCTGATGCAACTCGACTCGACTGAGGGACCTTGAACAATTGCAAATTGTGTGTGAATTGCGTGCGTCCCCTCGCTCTCCCGCCTGAAAACATGTGTGTGTGTGCAGCCATGGCGGCGACTTGGACGCCTCACCTGTCAGCGCTCATCATAATTGTTGGTGGTCGGTTGTAATTTGACAGCAATTATCACGTCAGGAGAGAATTCCCGGCTCGTGGCGGAGTCTCTTTGCAACAGAGGGCGCGTGCCGCCGTGACCGGAGAGACGTGCCTCCTCCGTTCCAGCCGGGCCTGGGAGAATGCTTGTCAATCTGGCCATTATTGAGAGAAGAGCTGAATTCTGCTTGTAGCCCACAAAGCCTGTCCTGGTCAAAGGACAGGAGAGAGTTAAGCAGGCGACAAATTTTCCGCCGATCCCAGACGCTGACATCTTGCATTTGCGGGCACAGATAGCTTCCTCTTAACAAAAGCAAGCAGAGCTGGAAGGCAAGGAGCTGTAATAGCTTGTAAATATTATGAACCTGCACAGCTCCCCTGCAATTGTACACAGCACATTTGGAAAAGATGCAGCATTCATTATATCCAGCGTGAGGTTTTTTTGCATAACAGTTTAGCCCTATTATAAAAAGCACTAAACATCCTTCGTCTCCGGCATTCATGGGTGATGATACGTAATTATCAGGGGAAAGGCAGCGCGAGGTATTAATTTAAAGTTGCCCAGGGCGAATTTTTGGAGAACACACAGCCGCGGAGAAAGCCAAGGTGTTTGTCTCGCTCTGCAAATCTCTCCAGGGAGAGGAGAAGCTGGAGCAGCTCTGCAGGGAGCAAAGACCCTCCATCGCAGTGAGAAGTTTCAAAGAGGGGGTGGGGTGGGGGGGGAGAGAAAAACTCGCACAGAATAGATGGCGACGTTTTATCTTTCTGCTCCACTCCTATATCTGCTCTGTTGTGTTCAGCAGCTTATAGGGGATTTTCACCTGACAGCTTCAAATACTGCAGGTTGTTTTTAATGGCGCGATGAGTGAAGTCTAATTTTTTTGACTCGCGCCGTCCTCGGAGGAGGCCTCGGCTGAACGGGTAGTTGACTGCTGGTTTCAGATGCCGAGGAGGAGATGAGTGTGTGTGTGTGTGTGTGTGTGTGTGTGTGTGTGTGTGTGTGTGTGTGTGTGTGTGTGTGTGTGTGTGTGTGTGTGTGGCAGAGACACACTGTATATACTCCTGCAGATTTGTGCAGCGTTCAAAAACAACAGGCTGCAGGGTTCAACCTTCGTGCAAACAATACAGAGAAAAATTACTTAACCGTTGCAACAATCATTTCTTTCACACTTTGTGGCAAATTTAGTTTGACTGCAAAGGAAGTGGTTTTGAGAACAAAAGTACTCTGTGGTGGTAAATAAATAATTCAATTCGATTAAATTTGACACCTTCATAAACCCGCTGGGAGAAAACTAGTTTGGTCGCACGGCAACAAATAACATGAGAAACCAAAAAGGTCAATAAGTGATGCACTTAGAAACAAGGCCGACAAAGCAGGCAACACATCTGAAAGGAGATCTTTAAAATGAATCGTTGAGAAATACATATAAGCCAACATGGGAAAACAAGCAAATATCCCATGTTGTTAATACATTCTGCAGCACAAAGAGCTTTTGAATCGTTTGGTCTTTTGAAGCTACCAAACACAACAAACTGAGGTGCAACATTAAACTCTGCTTGTTCTTTCCTTCACATCATTTCTACAGAATCAGGAGTCAACAAGTTGTAGAAGCAACCGTTTAAACAATCTTGTGAATTGACTTCTTTTGTTTGAAACCTGTCGCTGGCATCAAATTCAAATCAACATATAGTTACAAAAATCAGTGAAGTTGATGAGGTCAGACATTAAATATATTGTCTTTGCACTGTTTTCAATTGATTATAGGTAAAAAGAAAAAAAAGTATTTTTAATCTTTTATAGCGTGGCCCAACTGTTTTGTAATCAGGGTTGTATCTTTTATTTATTCCAGCTTGGACACACATATGATATTGGCAATGTGGAAAAACCTGGAGGAAGTTTTGGAAGCTGGACTTAAATAAAACACATGAATACAACATGTGACAGCAAAATAATTAAGAATAATTAACTCTCCTCTGTTTGTCTCTTCATCCAGCACTTTGGGCTCGCCGCCGCCGCCGCTCTCTCATTACCATACACCCCTATCCTTCGCAGTGAGTCATCCTCCGAAGGTCAGCGAGCGGCGACCCTGTTTACTGAGCCTCCGTGCCCGCCGAGGGTCCCCGATCCCGTCTTCCACTCTGGGCCCCTGCGGATCAGCAGTCTGCGCGGCAGGACCAGAGGGCGGCCGCATCAAGACTTGCATCAGGTCAGCCGTGCTAAAAGGTAGACTTTTGCCCTCATCTGACCTCTTCCTGTCACCCTCCCTCGTCCTCCGCCGGGGGTGTGTATTAAATTAAATGTTGGGCTCTCTCCGTCTCCGCTCTCCTGAGTGATCGCCTTAGTTCTGCCTGGCTAGCTGAGCTTTGAAGAGGCCTTTCTTGTTTCTCCTACACACATGAATAAACATAAGGTCAGGTGAGATTTTGAAGCGTTGTCGCTGTGAGGCTTGGCAGTTGAGTTGAAAACCAGCTGCAGGGTTGCATACGGCGTGAAAATGTATTCGAAGGATGTTAACAGTCACTTAGTATAAAACATGTGATGCTGATCTGTGTGTGTGTTGGCCTCATGCAGTCTTGTTTTTATTAAAAGGTGAGATGTGCTGTGCATAAAGTGGCAGATGGAAGTTTTATCTCAGGCTTGTCTCTGATTGGCAGCTTGTGTTTCCTGCAGCCAATCAAATCATACATTTGACAGACGCATTAGAGAGATCACTCCAAGATTTTAAACTGCAAAATTTCACACCGTGTGCTGACCTTTGACCTTTGACCTTCACTTTTATTAACTCTTACTGTTGGAGTGAAAAGTGTTAGGTTATCTATTGACATTAAACATGACATTCAGAAAGTACCTGTCAGTGTCTACACAGAATCGTACATGAATAGAAACGTAAATTTGAGGTTGGCTTTTTATCCAGCAGTGCAGATTATTTAATGCATAAAGGTCATGTTCTTAACATGTGGCTACATTTGTTTCTACTTCAGGCCTGTAAAATATGTGGTTTAATGTGGCAAAGAGCAACAAGCTAATTAGATATGGATTATGACTTATTCCACTTGTTCACTTAACCTATTGGTTGTGTTATATCTGAAACTCAAAGTGATGGCCGGATTCATTCTCATAAAGTTTTCATGGCATAATTAGACTTTGCTCACACTCTGAATGTAAATGTGCTTTTTTGTGTCTGAGTTGAAACTGAATTTTTCATTCAGCAGTCAAATCTTAAATGTGAATGGACTTTACGTATGGCTAACCTGGCTATTGTTAGTTCATATTTGGAAAACTTTACAGAATACATCCTCCAGAGCATGGAACAAAACATTGTCAAGCAAAGCCTTCTGGGAATAACTACATGCTGAATGTTGGGATGCATCCGTGTTTGAGCCAGGAAACGTTGAAGAGGAGCCGTGGGAGGACTGAAAAAATGAGATGAGGAAGCAGCAGCGTCATGAGGGAATACGAAATTGTTGTAGAAGTTGCATGAAAAGGTGCGGAGAGAAATGGGCGTCGTGGTCGAGAGGGGTCAGAACTTTTGCGGTGTGTGTTTTGTGGCAACCACCCATGGAGAAGCAAGATGCATCTCCCTCAAAAGATATGTTCTATAAATACAAGTAACATTCAAGATTCATATACGCTGGCATCCACTGATGTTTGCAGCATTCAGACCCTTTAACCAAAGCCTGGCATCAGAGGGAGCAGCCAGCAGAGACTTTCTCATATCTCCCTTGAATTTACAAAGTGCTTGCGACTCCTCTGCAGAGTTCGACAAAAGAATCGAAGCGCCCGCCCCAAAGAGCAGCACACAAACGTTTTTTTTTTTTTTTTTTTCCTGCAAACTTTTCATTCTTGTTTTTCCCGCTGCCCTCAAATCGTAAATGGTGTTTCAAAAGGAAAACAAAACAAAACAGGCTGTCAGAATTTGGTGCCGGGGTTCGTGATGAAGGGAGGGCTGGTGGCAGCGGCGGTGGGGGGGTAAGTCACGGGAAGGATAATACACTGCTTGAGCACGCATGGGTTTGATTCCTGCAGGAGAATGACTTTACTGGGCTATTACCGCTTCAGCTAGACAGCGCTGAATTGTTCTTTTGTTCTGGCAGTAGAAGCTCTGAGGGGGTTTCTCACAATGAATTCCTATTGATTTTTCTGGTCATGTCATCAAATTGTATGTGGCTCGAATCGTGACTACTGTTTTCTCATCTGCTCCCCGAGGTTCCTCTCCTCCATTAACTTTTTATCCTATTTGGATGAGGCGAAAACTAAACAACAGGCCGGGTAGAGTCAAAGCTGGGAAAAATAGAAGCAAACACAACGAGCGGACCGGCCGTGTAAGACATTTGACGAATGTTAATAATCTTTTTTTTTTTCATTCTCACTGTTGATAATCATTCCATCATGGAGGTTTGAGAAGAAGATGTTTTACCACATGAGGTGCTGCTAGTTCCTGACTTAATGTTACAGTTTTTTCTAGCTGCTAACACACTAAAATGACATGCATAGTACAGTTATTTAAACTGACACTCAGAGGGCAAAACCTCTCCTCAAGACTCCAAAACTCTAGACACATTTTCTGCTTTACACATATTTTGCAATTCAAAGTGGCGCTTTTTAAATGCACTGAACACGGTTCTCTGCATAAGACACAGCAATCTGATATAAAGGCACGTTTGCCATTTCAAAACACTGTCATTCAAAATGACTTGAGCTAATTGGCCAGTACATGTGCCACCTGGCCAAACACCTCAGTGGTTAATTGTTACCACTTCAATCAGGAAGTAAGCACTGTAAGAAGTCCACAGGTGAGCACCTGTTTTTTTAACGACAACAGCGGAAGATGTTGCAGAGAGAGGAAGAGGAGGAGGGAGGGTGAGAATGAGAGGGGGAGGAAGAGTGAGAGGTCGAGGTAGAGCTGGTAGAGGAGTTCATGGCCAAAGAACACAACTTTCAAATGACATCAGAGCAACCTTAGTTGATCATATCATCATCATATCATCATTTCTTTTCTACGTATTTTTTTTCTGCCATTTTCTTTTTCAGTTTACTGTTTTTGTGAGCATATTTTTATTCACTCCAATATGTGTGTATCTGCAAATATTTCTGTGCACGTGAACAATCTGAAGATTTTTTTACAGTTTAAGCAATTTTTGTATTATAGCAAAGCAGACTAAAGATGAGAGTGCGTTTCATTATGGCCAGCATTGTGTAGTTGGTTAGACCACACTCTGGTCATATGAATGAAGTGGGTGCCATTTGATTTTGGTAAAGCTGTAGTTTTGGTTGCAGTGCTTCATTTTGCAGGATATGTGAGGTATTTTGCAGTTTGGGTGTGTGATTTTGTGAAGTATTTTGATAAAAACAGTCTAGTTTGCAAAATTGTGTTTTTGCAATTAGACAAAACTGTACAGTCAAACTATGTTGTTAGGGAGAAGCAACACTGATCCTCTTATAGATGGAAAGTAAAATTCATAAGCAATGACACAATTATTCTTGAGTGACATTTAATCTGTGGTTGCTAATGTTAGTTAATATTAGCAAACCCCAAATTTAATATTAGGAAACTACATTAACATAAAGCTTAATTGCATTATTATAAAAGTGGGCACCTTTAAAGAAGCAACTCCAAGTGTATTGCATAATATGTAAAAAGGCAAGACTGTGTATATATAAAAAATACAAGACATATGAGTATGGTTTTAAAGCCAATTAAATTGAAGGTAAAAATGAGATACAATGGAATCCGAAGAATAAGTAATAAACACAAAAGCTATAAAAAATTTAAAAGTGCTGAGAGTTGGAGGAGACATCAATTTCTCTGTATGTTTTTTTCCAGCTATGTGTTGCATACAATCACATACCATGTGACCTGAGCTTCATAGTTTGTAACATAGCAGCCAATCAGGAGTGTGTTTTTGGCCCTTGAGCGTTCAGTGCTTCATAAACCAATTGTAATGTAAAAATCTGTTCTATGACGTTCAGGAGCACAGTGAAAAGAGCTGATCTGCTTTTTTGGTTTTTTTGAATAAGCAGCTCCCTGAGTCACAGTAGCCGAGCTTAGACATAAGACCTTTTAATTCTTGCTCTGTTTTCCACTTGATACTACATTAGTCTGCTTTTGTAATCGCTTGAAAAGAAAGGAAAGAGCTAAATGAACGATCGCTGTGTTAGTTGTTACCGTATTAAAACGTCTTTAAAGCAAATGACTCGATAGCATTTGGGGAAATTAAGGGAAATTCTCAATTACAGCAGAAGCGTCCATCTGTGTAAACGCTACACGAAAGCGGCCATTTTCACTGCTGCACCACCGCGTGTGTGTGTGTGTGTGCGTCACAGAAACACAGACTTTAAATGCAAATACAGTCTGAAGTCTCTCCCTGTTGCTGTGAGTGTATATTCCACCACTATCATGCATCTTCATCGAGCTCAGGTCGTGCATACTTTGATATGCTGTAATATGCACGCCGGACACTTTCTTCCTCTCTCGCTCTCGGCGTGATACTGCGGCCATCTGTTAATGTGCTGCAGTCTTAATTATGCTCTCAGCACACTAAGTCAATCAGAGAGGCCTGGGCCGACTGTGACACACCTCGCGGGGGCTTTGCTGATCGATACCCCCCCTGCAGCTCTCACCGGCTCGGGACCCCCTCGGTCACTCAACTGTGGTGTGCGTGTGAATGTTGCCTTGTTTCGGTGGACGTGCTTGTACATATTGTATTTGAAAGATGAACCGAGTCTGTGATCCTTAAAGTCACATGTCATCTCAGTCCAGCTGTCTGATGTACTCAAGTGTTTTTTGTTTTTTTTTGAGAGCCTTGATAAAGTGATGTATTACATCAGCCGGTCTTGTATGATTTTTCGCATCCGTGTGGGACATTGTCATGGCCTCTAATTGACGACAGCAGCATCAAGCATCGTCGGCAGGAAGCGTCATTGAGGCCGAGCGGCGGCGGCAGCGAGAGCCGGCGGTAACCAACACACACACACACACACACACAAAAAGAAGTGCATTGAAAAATAATGAGCTGTGTGGGTTGTCAGAGTGCCGGCAAAATAAGCTACTTATATCATGAACCTCAATGCAGATTAACATAAGGTTATCTCAGTAAGGTGATGTTTTAGTTCAACATTCAGATCCGTCAGCCTACGGACTAAACAAATCGCATTTCCCTGGACAGAAATCTGCAGCGTTAGTTAAGAGAAACATCTCGCCAACACTTTCCAGTTGGCTCATTGACAACTTGATTCTATATAAGTATCTTTAATTATTTCCATTCTTTTCTGCAAAAGCGCCATATGTTTTAAACATTATCACTTCCCAGTGTTAAGCAGATGCAACAACACAGCCGACTGCGTGAGAAATACACTCTCACCTTTCAAAACTTTGTGGGCAACTCTCCGCCGTGTGGATCCGTCCGTGATGTAAAGACGAGCAAAAAAACATCACGCCAGATGCAGCTGTTCTGCACGTCGCTACCTGGAGGTTTTCTCTCACCACATCAGTGTAAAGATCCAGCTGTTATTGGCCAACTGCATCAATTTGCTGGAGGCGCTGATGGTGCTCTTGAAATTAACCTTGCCATTCGCCGAAGCTTTAATGGTCGTTCCCCCAAATAAAATGAGTGGAATACGCGGGATGCTGTTCATTTACCTGCTGCTAACTTTCACAATCCCTCTAAAAATTTCTGGCGCATCGTTTCACTCGACCATTGACTTTCAGCCGACCTCATTCCGTATCATCTCCTGGTTCAAAAGTTCACGTGAAGAGGCGCCTGTGTAGCGAGCATTAGTCCTCTGCCCAGTCTGCTCTCTCTCCCTCAGTGCGCTATCAGGGCTCCACTGGAGGCTTGGCTCTAATCTGCCGGCTCGGGGGTGTGTTTCCTGCGTCGGGGCTGCGGCCCAATCCATCTGTCTTCATCAGTGAGCCGGGGCGGCTGTGGGCTTGGGCCAGCAGGACCCCGCTAAGCACCAGCTGCTAGCTGCCTTTTACACTGATTCCCACCAAGTGGGACATATTTACAGTACAGCAAGCAGCCCGGTAAGATTGGAGGACCTCTCAGCTCTTTTTTCTCTCGTGGTTCCGTTCTGTCCGTTCGACTCTCCGCACCGTCCTGTGCTTTATGTGCCTATTTATCAGTCTCTGTGTCACTCTGTCTGTGTATGCGCCTCCACATCTCTCATGTCTCAGGGTCGAGGTTAACACGAGTGTATAAAGGGTGTGTACATCAGCTTGTCGGCCCTCGACGCCACAAAAGGCTTTTGACAGTTTGCGACGGATGGAACGTTTTACTTGTGGGTTTAATGATGCTATTTGTTTACTTAGGCTGCCAACGATTTCTCTCTGAGTCTCTCCTCTGGTTTGCTTGCGTCCGCTTGCACAAACAGAAAATTCTGAACAATCTATAGATATAAAATAATTATATTTTCACTTGTCATCCCAGCCTTTATCGCTGTAGCCAAGGTCTCGGATAAGGGCTTCATTTTTCCCCCCGTCCTCTGCCTGTGGCGTTCTTTGCTTATTGTCCATCCACTCATCCTCCCATCTGTTCATGTTCTTTCACTATAATCATGTAAACTCAGCACCTGGGTCAGCAGCAACTCTGGCATGAAGGAAATGTTTTCTTGATGATTCCTCAGAATTAAAAGGAAAGAGCTTCACTATAAAGTTCCACAAACATGTTGCTCTCAGGAATGACGTAGCATCCTACCTCGTGCTCCCCCCTCTGCTCAGTCAGACGACCCCGTGGAGTAGGTCACAGCGGCTGGATTGATTTCAGAGGGGCTGCTACTTAGCATGGCGAGACACTAAGCTAATTACCTCCCATATAAACACCAGCCTGGCCTTTAGCTCCTATCGAATGAGACCACAGGCTCTGAACGATGAGACCGGACTGAGGAGGCCCGCGATGCCGGGGGTCCTTCCTGTGCAAATCAGTTTTCCTCTAAATGGCAACGAGGTTAGCGCAGTGCTGATCTGATCCTTTGATTTTTCTTTTCCACCTCCGCCCCCCCCCCCCACGCTCCCCTCCCTATTTCATCTGCCCTGGAGTGTCGTCATGTGAGCAGATCAAGGAGTGTGTCTTCATCACGCAGGAGGAGGAGTGGATGAAATGTCACATGACAGTCGGTCCACTACTATGATATGTTAAAAACAATTGGATGGGTTGCCATGGAATTGGGTGCAAACACTCCACTGTGGATGAATTGTAACAACTCTGGCGATCCAACAGATGAATTTCAATTATTGTAATATATTTTGTAAATGTGACATATGTCGGTTTTGCAAAAGAGACCCGGCATAAAAGAGTTAAAGTGGGAACAACAATGACATGTAGCATAATAAAAAAAAAAAAATGACAGCGTGTCCAAGTGGCACTAAAGAAATCCAAGGTGCATTCAGGGGACTTTAACGATCCTCCATGGCACATGTACCTCAATCCATACATACAGTCCATGTGCATGACAGCATTTCACTTTGCATCTACAATAAAATGAAATAACACATGCCACAGTATTTTCCCGCACACGTGATACTCTCCTCTATGCACTTAGCCGACAAAGATGGAGACCGCACGTCCTTTGTGGTTGCCGCAAGAGCCATCAACCGCATATCTCTCCTGGAGCGTGTGCGGCTGATGCTCCAGGGAACAATGAAATATACCTGCCGGCGTTCTTTCATGTGCCGGCCTGGTCTTGATGCTTTCAACAGCTGGGGGGGGGGGATGAGGGTAATGCACTCTAGCGTTGGCAGCCACGCTACAATAAACCGCGATGTGCGACAACATCAGAGGTCCAATTGATGCTGATAGCACAGTGACATCTCTTGGCAGGCCAATAAAAGAAAACGTCCTGCGCGCCATCTCGGGCGCCGCTCAGCTTACAACACGGCGGCACGATCCCACAGGCTGGCTCGACCGGGAGCCAGGGCATGTGTACGCGGTACAGTATAATGTGATTGCAGAGCCTTTTCAGGATGTGTGTATGTCTTTGACAAATGCAAGTGTGAGGGTACATCTGTGTTCCTGTGTGTCGACTAATCGCTGGCATTGCCAGCTACATAAGGAGGAGGCGCCACTTTACTGTGCCCATGAGGCACTTGTGGTATTTCGTAGTGAACTCTCTATTTATGTTTCATGCACTTCGCCCAAACTCTTATGACAAGTCTTGTAAATATATGCATGTCTTAGCGAAGTGTCTGCTTAACTGAGATTCATCTTGACTTTTTTTTTTTTCATGTGTCGATACAGGCAGGGTTGCGATTCAAAGAGAAATCGCAGTGGGAGCTGAGGCCTCTGCAACCGTCTGAGGCGGCTCTGCAATGTGTGGGGAGAGGTGGCGTCACGTGGGAATAGTCAGCCCTCCGCCTGGGAGAGAACAAAAGACAGGTGCTGCCTCAAGTCTCATTCTCACACATGATATGAGACGGCACGTCGGCGTCTCCTCTGCCCACCATCGTTTCTCTGGGGTTGTGCTGCTGTGACACAAGCAACAGAGGCTAATTGCGTTGGATCTAGCCAGACTGAGAATTTGCCTTTTTGGCATGGCTATATTATTTTATACTTATTCAAGGGCAATGGTGTGCAATCGCAGCTGGATCAGGTTCTGCTACTTTTTCTGCATTATTAGACCCACTCCACTCATCGCGTGATTGAACTTTTTTTTTTGCTCCTTACCTATGTTGAAACACAGCCGAAACACTGCAGCATGTTACTCACTTTTTCATCATTTTCTCATAATCTTACTCTTTTTTTCTCCCTCCCTCTCTCTGAGGGATTATCCCTGAACCTTAAGCTCGTGTTCCATCCTAACTCAAAAACTCTTTAAGATATGCAGTAAACAACGCCGGCGTTGCTAAAGCTGAGCAGAACGGAGCCGTATGCGCTGTGCTCGGGACGGCATGCGTGTTTCTCTGCGGATGTGCTAACCTTTAAAATGTTAATTGTTGTGCTCTGTGCTTAATCATGGGAGAGAACCCGCCTCCTAAATATAGCGCCCTTCTTCCTGTCCGCGCTCACTCCGTTAGAGCCAGGCTGATTTATATTGCATAGGGATGACATTAAAGACAGCGTCCCGCAGGATTCTGCTCAAGCCAATGTTGAGCTAAAAGCTGTCCGAGAAATGTTGTGGATCACACGAGAAAGCGAGCAAGATTTGAAAACTGCACATAAAAGCCTTTTGTATGCTTTTGTCACCTTTCCCTTTTCTTTCCATCAGCCTGTATCCCTCTGTATTTCTACGCCTCCACCTATCAATCCCGCTTCCATCTTGCTCAAAAACCTTACACGCCCCCCCTCCCTCCAACCCTTTCTCTCTGCACCTCTCTTGCAGCAGTTGATTTATTATGCCTGTTATTCAGTGAAGGCATCACAGTGCCGCTGAAAGCAGCATGCTGTTTGCAGGGCACCAGTGGCGTCTTTGTCTGCGAGGCACGCTGCTACCAGCAGGCCTTCGGATGCTCGTTGCCATTTCCACTCTCGGTTTTGATTGCTGCAGAGAAATGAAAGCCATATGATACCACACCCCGAGCGGGGGGTGCCGAAATGAATATTTCCTTTCTTTTATTCACAGTCTGGTTCGTCTCCCTCTTTTAAAAACTGCTGAACTCCAATCTGGAGGAAATATGAGGCGAAATTTGTCTTTGTCTCCGGGTCATGCTGCGAGTGGTTAACGTCAATGATGTTGATTTTACAGTGCGCCAGAGCTCACTAGGCTCTGAGTGACATCTTGAAACTGTACAGTTACCAGTGCGCGCCACTTAAATATCAATCATCTGTGATAAATTGTGATACTTTTTTTTATGTTGTATTGGATTTGAGTGAATGTTAAAAATAACAAAGAAATTGGAAATAAATCACTGTGGTGGTTTCACAGCTCTTCGGGATTCAAGAGGAGATTCATTTGTCACATGCATAATTGTACATATTAAACAACAGTACAATGGTACTGCTCTGACATCTAATCAAATTGCAAATACAGGGAAAAATAATGGAATATAACAGAAGCTGTTGCACAAAATGAAATAAAATAATTATGAAAAAAGTGGCAAGTTAAAACAATACTGTGTGAAGAATGTTGGTGTGCAACCAATTCGCAGTGTGCAAAAAGATGCAGAGTGCAAAATGGGTGCAGGTTGTGTGTTGAGTACGTTTTTAAGTATTTATGGTCTGTATGGCCTCGGGGAAGAGGCGCCTTTTCCAGCCTCTCAGTTTTGGCCATGATGGAGCAGAGACGCTTGCAACTGAAACCGTTTGTTGTTTGGTGGTGAACGTCGTTCGTGGATTGCTCTGGATCTGGTGTAGATGTCCTGGAGTCAAGGCACTGCAGTCCCAGTGTCCCTCTGTGAAGGGCCTATTTCATTCTAAGAGCTGCAAGTGGCGAACCGGGCCGTGATGCTTTCAGGGACCCCTCTGCGATGCCGTCATCATGTGGGTCGAGGAGCAGAAATCTTTACAGAATGAAACTTAATCATTGAGCATGGCGTCTGCATCAAAAGGGCCTGATTGCTTTGGATGTAGCATCCTGTAATGCTTCCCATTCGTGAGCCTCTCTTTGTTGGCAAAGGGACAGATAAACAATATTCTTCTCGGTAAAATCCAAGCAGAGGAGTCGGGCTATTCTCCTCTATTCACTGAGCAAAAATCTCAGTCTTATCAATTGGGTTTTTGTCTATAATTGAGTCCCTAAATGCCTTAGTAAAGGCTGCCAGTGGAGTGAGGTTATTTTAACCTATTTCACATAGATATGAACTTGTTTTAGAACTCGTTTTAGAAATTAGTGTGTGCATCTTGAAACACGAATGAAGCAGAATGTCATTGTCAGAGGATGTTTTTATTGGATTATTCTGCTTTGAAACACTTTGAAAATTAGCTTTATATATCTGCACTTGGCACAAGGTTATGGGATTCATGATTATGACAAATTAACTTTTAGTCGTGGTTTCTTAAAGTTAGGACAGTAAAACACTGGATTTTTTGACCTTTAATAGCATTGGTAGAAATGCTGTTCATGCTGTTTCACTGATTGACAATCTGTCTGCAAATGCGGTGAAGAAGACATGGATTTATAGGATTCATAATATTGGCTTTGTGAGTGTTTTATAAAAAGAACACATTTAACGTTTGAGGTGAGGCAACACTCATTTTTATGGTTTAAAATAATATGAATAATATGAAGGTCCTTCCTAGAAACAAGTTACAGTAACTTTCACTGGAAGCAGGTTGAAATAATCTTCTTGGATTAGGAAGGGTTTTTTTTCCCCACTTCTTAAATTTATATAGCATTTTTAGATGAATAAATGTGACCAACAATACTGACAAACGTCAAAACGACAAAGTTCTTTCCAAACTCTGCAGTTAATCCCAGCTATAATGAGCAGTTTAGCATCTTGCCGCTCATTGTTTTAATTCGGTCTGACCCCGTCCTCACCTGTTTTCAGTACATACATAGTTGAGCACTTGGCAAAAGGATCCAATTATATTCACCTGGCAAAGACAGAGACTAAAATCGAGTTAAAAAAAAGACCAATTTAATCACAACTCTAAATATGTAAACGCTTGATGTGCAAATAGGCAACAACTTGCTAACACTTCTGTTCATACTATTCTGCAGGAACATTCTTTTAAATTACAAAATGGCTGACGGACAGATTGACTTGAACATCAAAGCGTGAACTGTTCTTTCACATTCAGACAGAGAACACATGAGAGTCAGAGAACACTCACAATTATACACCATCAAAGTAATTTGACACCCAGACAACACAATTAAACGAACGGGTTCTTTCTAAGCGAGATCTGGAGACGTGTTGTTTTCTTGGCTCGCGCTCGCCACGCTGACCCCATCAGAGAAACTGTTTGTTCTAATTAGAGACATCGAGTCAACTACAGAAATGAAAGCGAACACTTTCACCTATGTTTATCGCTACATCTCGCTTTTGAAGATATATTATTCATCTCATTCACGAGGGCAAACAAACCTGCCTTGTGCAAGACTGGCTTTTATTTGCAAGAGGGAGCAGGTCCCCCTTGGTCTTTCTCATTGGTTTCTAGTGATGGGTGACCAATTAATGTAGTTTGTGGCTGTGGGCAAATTCGCTGTCAATGCAGCTGTTTGTTGTGCAGCTTGTTACAGTCGCTGTAATAAGGTAAACCTGCACGAATTGGTTGACCTTAAGGTAATTAATGCATTAACATGTACAACAAAACTCAGATGGAAAAACACAACGTGGACATTTGCTCGCAGCAAAAATCAACGCAGATACAGAGGAATCAGCTTTAGAAAGTGCAAACATTTATAGGTGATGTGCTTGTGTAATTTATTTGGAAGACAACGACAGAAATAATGCACACAGGGGATTAGTCGAGCTAAACAGCGCTCACACCCACGGTGTTATTTGCGCTGTGTGGCACTTTGATGCACATTCATTATCGCTAAGATTTCTCCGGGTTTGAGTGTGTGTTGGGTCGAATTCACACACCGTCTTTCCCCCTACAGGTGTTGTTTCCCTCTGGGGAGCTGAAAACGTGGCTGTTAATTAACTGGCTGCCGATCCTGCACCGGTGGCTCTCTGTCAACACTTCCTTTGCAGGAATAATCTAAATGGTCTGGGAAGTCGCGAGTTCACACTTCTGCGTGCACGTGTGAGAAGCACAGCTCGTCTACATTGAGCCATCTAGATTTCGAAACACAGCGTTCGTGTGAAAAAGATTTTCTAGGTTTCCATTTCCGTCGAGACCCCTGTCCACAGTAAACTGCCTGAAGAGAAAAGTCTTTCCTTCTTCGTCCTGTTTTTGAGTTGGCAAAACTGCATCACAGCCAACATCTGGTCAGGAGAGGGGCTCACAGCCCAGCTGACCAAATCATTATTTCATGGTCGTGAGTATGAAACAGTCATTTAATCGTGGCACTTAAACGCGTCGTGTTAAGCAGCCGTCGCTCCCGAGCTGCTGCACCGGGGTGATAAAAGCCTTATTTGACAAAATCAACATGAAAACAGGTTAATGACATCGGTTCTGCTCTGTTTTCAGCTGTATTAACGTTTAACATGAACGATCACAGAGAAGGCTAGAGGGGGATTCGAGGTCGTTGAAACTTTTACTGCCAGACAGTGAAAAAGCTCCATTTAGCTCGTACACACCAAGCTTTTCTGTGGATTTTAATTGCGGCTGCACGTGCTCAATTCTCATCTTTAGCTGAATATTTCACTGATTATCATTTGTTCTGTTTTTCACCGCGGATAAATTCTTTCCTCTGGTTTCACTTTAAATCCTTTTGCTGCTGTTTTTCCCTTTGTCGTGGAGCTGTGTGTGCGCTGTATGTTGAAGGCCTATAAATAAAATATAAGTCTATCTGGGCTGTCTGTACTTCAGTGGATGTAGAGCGCCAGGAATGACCTCCTCTGGCAAGGCTAAAGAATACAAAGGGTGAGAGGCAGCTTATATGAAATTGTGCAAATACGGAAGAGCAATCTCTCCTGGCTTTACTGTGTGAGGAAGACCATGTCAGAAAAATGAGAGATTGTTCAGATCCCTTCGAGTCAAGCACATCCGTTTCTCCCGTCTGATCTCAGAGAACCTGGCTGACAATCAAGCGCTGGCCTACCTCAAGTAAGATGGACGCTCTACACACACAACTTCCACATTGTGCCGCGTGATTTGGCTCCATGCCCGAGAAGCATTGTTTGAAATGTGGGTCTGACTGGGCGGAGCCCTGAAGGTAGAAGCTCGGGGAGAGTCGGCTGTGAACTTCAGTCGTCAGAGAGCGGATGGATGCGAGGAGACAGCTGGAGTGATGCGAACACACACACACACACACACACACACACACACACACACACACACACACACACACATGCCTACACACACACACACAAGGGGTCCTTAGGGATTGTGTGCACTGTGCCAGGTAGGACAAACAGTTCACGCATGCGCCCTCGCCCGCGTACACGTATCCACAAACAGGCCCCCTTAGGCTGACATACATAGAGCCAGAGCTGGTTGAGTTTGGGGATGAGTGCAGATTGAGCTGAGCCAAGAAATACAGGCACACACAGACAGGCAGAAAGACATGCAGGAAAAGTAATCCATAGTTTGTAGGCAAATCGCCTTGTAAAGCAAATGTAATATTAAATATGCTAATCAGCCAAGGTGTGGCAAATTCATCTGCATTTAGTGGGTATAAGAGCCACATGCATGAGTGCATACAGCACATGATTAGATTAGAATCATACAGTTTTCACTCAGGCATCAATTCAATTAATTTTTATACCTGGTTGTTGCTGTTCTGCCTCACGGGGGGAGTTATATAATTTTAAACTTCAGGAAAATTGTCATTCTAGCAGGAATCTATTTACTCATTTAAATAGTGAATTGGCTGAAAACGTCATTGTGTTTCATCTTATCTATCTTAGATTTCTCACAACACGACGTGTATAAGCTCATAATTCTGTACAGGGTTAAATATTGAATCACAGCTGTGTGTGTGTGAGTGTGAGTGTGTGTGTGTGTGTTCGGTCTGCCTGGGACCTCTGTCATCATTGTCCAAACAACGCAGAGCCAGCGGTTTCTCTTTCTTCCTTGTTCAAATGAATGATATCCAACCGGCTTGATCTCCTCCCGCGAGTATTTATCCAACGGACCCTGTCCTTCCACAAACCATCCTCACAGTCCTCTGCTCTCAGGATTCCCATATTTATAGATGAGGTCAGATCGGGATGCACTCATGTAGGACACATCCCTCAACACCCAATACTCTAAGGTAGCATGATGCCAGCAAGCAAGTATTGAAATACCTTCAGTGCTCTCAATCAAAACTGTCCTAACCATCTCATGCATCAGTGGACAGGCAAAGTGATGCTTTGCTCCCTTGAAATGTTGGACTTTCACTCAAGTTTTGCAGCGTTGCACAGCCTTGCTGCACAGTCAGTCCACCTTTACCAGCCACATCATTCCTGGACACATGACGCCTGAACCTGGGGGTAATATTAGGCTGGGAAACAGGAACCATAAGACACCCCAGGAAATGGAAAGAGGAGGCACTCAAGCTAGGATCTGAAGGATTGCAGTGAACCGATAAGTTTGACAATCTGGCTGAATAAATGAATAATTTCATAAGTTGTATAAAGGTATTGAAAGATTATTCACATCTGCAGGCAAAGCTGAAGAAGCACAAAAGTCACATATGTCTTTCCTTACTGTGACATCAGACTTAAAAACAAGGGCTCACCTCAAGATCTATTCAGTAGCTGCTCTGGAGCTTCAGACGCCTTCATGTGATCTTCATCAGCAGATTGAGCAGGTTTTTTTCTGAGTACTTTAAGAGCTTTTTGTTCATCTTGGCTTTATGGATCGGTTTGGGTTTTTTCCAAGTCAAGCTTTATGCAGACTGCCATGTGTATATAGTAAGAGTTATCGTCGCTGACATCTGTCCTCTTGTCCATACTGGCTAAATTTTTAAGTTTGCCCAAAGCTAATATGATTTATATGATAGTATATATGAAGAATTAGCTAAATCAGGTTGGGTTCTTTTTCCTTGTAGCTTGTGTGGGTGTGTTTCCAGTATTTTGGCCAGGTAGTGAAACAGGACATACTGTTACCTTCAGTTCAGTCAGGAAACGCTGTCTTAAACACTGTTTATTTTATTGTTTGGATCATTTTTGCCTTTATTGGACAGGGCCAGAGGCGGACAGGAAATGGGGGAGAGAGAAAAAGGGGTATGACGTGCAATGGAGGTCTGCGGCTGGACTCAAACAGGTGACAGCTGTGACCATGTGGTATGTGGTATGTGCTGTAACCAGATCTCAGATTGCTGAGGTCTCATATTAGCTTTGGCTGAATGCATATTTACATGGAACGAGGACAATACATTTTGATTGCATATTTTTTTCGTTTGTGCTCTTGCCAAAAGTTGTCAGCTGCTTTGGAAACAGATGTGAGGTTGTGTTCATGCAGAGTCACATGTTGACTCCTTCATCAGGTTGTGATAAAACCAGAGGGAATGGTTATAAGCTTCTTGTGCTTCAAAGATTTCCAGACAAACTATAAAACACGGCCTTTGAGGGATTCTAATTTGTCCATTCAAAACAATGAATCTTGAGGTCCCTCAAGGGTCAGTCTGTAATATTGTCACCTTTTAGCTTCTGTCCTTGCAGCCGTGAAACTGTAAGAATGCATTAAACACATTTTTCTCATTCTATTGATGACCCTCAGTTGCATTTGCTAACTCACAGCCTATGAGCTCCTGAACGCAAATGATGTATAGATGCCGCATGAAAATTAGTGTATTACTGGGCAACAAAACCCTGCGAAACCTCTCTAAACAGCTTAATGCGCTTTCAATTTCATTCAAGCAGCTAGTTAAAGACGGCGGCATGACTTTGACCCTGAATTCTCCTTTCATATAAAATCACATTTACAGTAAAAGTTTCCAGGGCATCATTGTTCCATCTCTGTAATAAGCTGCCAAGTTAAGAAACATATTAACATTAGGTTATGCTAAGAAAATGGAGCAACACACACACACACACACACACACACACACACACACACACACACACACAGAGAAGCATACAACAGCATTTGTGAGAAACTTGTTCTCTTGTTTTCTGGCCTCTTTTCATCTTTATTCATGACCTCTGTTCTTTTTGAAGCACTTAGTGAAAAAACCCTGTGTGTTAAGAGCACTTTATGAATAAATTTAGCTCGAGTTAACAAGCACGTTCGCTCCTCATAACCGCGCTAACCTTTCGTCTTTCTCTCCTCCCTCCATACGTACCTTTGCGAGATGGGAAGCGGCAGGGCGCCTGGGTGGGTGGGTGCCAGGGTGCCTTCCTGCAGAGTCCACATTTTTCCTCATTCTTATAGGGAACTATTCTTAACTTTGTATGGTTGTGTCATAGCTTGTAGACGATTATTTTGTGGTGAAAATGCACAAAGATTGAGCTTTAATAGGTGGTGTCATTCATTCATTCATGACTGTTGAACAGCAGGTTGACTTAAGTAACATCAGGGAAATGAATGCTCGCACAGTCAAAACTTGAAAATGGCATCGGAATCAAACATCAGGTGGATTTATTATTGCCTCCGATTCAGTCTCGAGTGGCTTCACAGTATCATTTACAAACAATAAAAATCTTGAAAACCACAACCGGTTTAAGGTCTTTCTCACACTGACGGCCTTCCCTACGATAAGATAATCTCCATTCGTGCTTCTCAGTATTCAGGGCATGAGATTTTTCAAGAGGATGGACACCTGCGGCCTCGTTGCTAAAACCGTGTGGAGGATTCAAGTCAAAAGGTTGTGCACAGACGATTTGTAACAGAGTGTGCACGCATGTCCCACAACGACTTCCCTTTATAAATCACAACCCGTTTGAAATTTAGTGCACAGGAGCCAACTTCTTGTCACACCCTTTTAACCTGAAATGCTCCGAGCTAATATTAATCCATATCAACTGTGTGTGAGAGAATGATGGTAAATTCTGACAGGATTTTCACCTGGTGTGAATGGTGTGATCCAATTGATTGCTGCATATGTATTCACATGCAAGGATTTTGCCTTGCTATATAAGTGCATGGCAGTAAGTGTAAGATGGATGAAGATAATGGAGGTTGTGGATAGTCTGAGTATCATACATGCCAAAAAGGCTTCAGAGTGGCAGCATGTGGCCTTCTTGAATCCACTCATGTACTCCACATAAACCTGCGGTCCTGTGGTGATAGAACGGGCGCTGACCCAGACCGGACTGACTGTACAGAATGTGGATCCTGAACCCATGCAGGCATTGGGTCATAGGGTTCGAGTGGACATCTAGTGGGTTGTAACTGACAATGAAAGGGTCATTCTCATTGACAGTTCTGCACCATGAAAATGTGAAAAGTGTAGAATCTTGTATCTGCCTGACTGAGGCATCGAAAACTGCATCAGTTTAAATGTAATCAATCCTCCTGATAGATAGTAATGGTAACTTGGGTGAGCTCTGTTCTTGTGTGGCTACAAATTGAAACATGGCTGTTTTAACAAGGCCACACTAACCTTACCTTGTCTGAAGTGAGTTAATTCGAGCTCTGTATGACCCAGCGACAGGTGAAGTGAAGTTCACCACTGTTTGTTTTGTATGAGCCATGAGCTATTTGCCACTCAAGGCTCTGTAGCCGTCGCCATATGATGCACATCAAACCCCCCCTGCTGACTGCTTTCTATTTAAAATCCTGCACACTGGCTTTGTCTTGACAGGCGGCGACTTTCAGAAATCCAGTGTGCTACGGCCGTCGTCATATATGCATGCTGGAGTAAAAGGATGGAGGAAGCAGAAGAGTAGCGAAGCAGCGACAGTGAATGTTTAAAATGTTGGTAAAAGCCTGCAGACAGAAAAAAATGGTTCGGGCTGCAACTTTCACTGCAAATTGAAAATCAGGTCAATTATTTTTTGTTTAATTGCTTTGGTCTGCAAAGTCTCAGTCCCACAATTTAGTTCAAGATGACCTCTTCACATCACTTGTTTTGCTTGACCAATGTCCAAAACCCACATATGTTTAATTTAGATACAGAACAGCAGTAAATCAGCACATTTGAGAAGCTGATGTTGATCAAAGTTTCTTTTGAATGACGGTTCTTTTTTTTCACTTTCATCTCACTTGTGTTTGAAGGCCTCATTATTCAAATCCACATTAATGTATGCAGAGTATAATTTGGCTGATATGTGATGGGAGGTGCCCTAATAATCCTCCAACATTAGCACCCACCTTGCTATAAAGACCCCCTTTCACGATGTGTCTATAACAGAACCTGGGAGCTTTGTTTCTCCCAGATCCCTGCAAATCTAGATAAATCACTTTATCAAAAAAAATGCAGTTTAAATTGAAAGTATATAATCTCCATTAGCAGCCCAGAGGGGGCAGTGTGTCACTGTGAGGGGGATGTTGAGCCCCAGGTCAGGGGGGAAACTGCAACATTTATCCCCTCTTACATCACCTCTCATCCTGACAAAGTGCACCGAGCGCTCCGGGGGCATACTAATTCGCCTGATGTGCTTTAGCTCCCCGTATCTGCCATTCAACACAATGACAGTAATTTGGCAGAAAGGTGAAAACAAGTCTAGACCCAATCACAGACATCCAGTCAGCACAGAGGCTGATATTTAGCTGAAGATCTCTGGCTTGTGACAACAGAGGACAAACACTGTGTGCACAGTTGACATTATCTGTGAGCACATGTGCACCTTTCTCAACTCAATCGTCCTAAATATCGGCTGAAATCTGACTATTCGAAAGGTTGGACTTTTTTTTTTTTTTTTGCTGCCATGCAAACTCGCACAAGCTCTATTTCAGCCTGTTAGATATTCACACGTGCGTTTTCAGGCTATTTAATGCAGAGTTTAAACACTTCCTAAAATTACATTACATCAAATACACAACACACTTTGCACTAAGCGTTAGCAGGCGGAGCTCCTGGGGTTTGATCTCTTTGTCACAAAAAAACAGATGCACGAGAGAAACTTTTTTTTTTGCGTCTGTCTCCACGTGAACGAGCGTCATTCGGCATTTCAATTTCAAACATGTTTGTTTCCTGCCGCTGAGTCTAATTCCCTCACATCATTGATATTCGCTCTTGAAAGCAAATAGTTGAAGGAAGCATTTTTTGGGGTCCACAGAGAAATGCTTTACTTACTGAATACCCTTCATTTTCAAGAGGCGGCATCTGACTTGGAAAAACGCCCCGTCACCGGTCGCCTCATGAGCCCATATGGGGCCTCTCTTAGACTTCTTGTCATTCCTTCAGTAGGAGCCATTACAAACTGGATTTATTCGGCACGCTGCTGTGAACACACCCATCTGTGAGCCGCCTGCAAAAACTGATCCGAGCAAAGGATCAATTTCCATCTGATGGTTCTATTTCTCTATCCTCCTGCACGCTAATAATAATGTTGCAAGCAATGTGAAGCGAGATCTCATTTTCCGCATGGATCCATCATAGGCTGCATGTGTTGGCATGATATAGTCCCATTATTGTACATCAGCCATCTAATTTTAGCTACGTCTCTGTACCCAAAATACAAATCCCATCTTCTGCATCACTGCATGGCGTCTCGCTCCCGACGCACATTTCCAGGATTCCTTGTTTGTTTAGTGTCATTTTGAATGAAATATTCACTGTGTAATGTGGATACACGCAGGATATTTATGCGCGAGTTTGGGGGGGAGAACCAGGCAAACAAACTTTAAAAGACAAGTCCAAGACAGGATGGTTAATTCAAGTTCCATTTGCTGCCATCTTGGTGTATTAGCCTCCTTCAAATGCAGGCTGTATCTTTTGTCTGTCGCCACGCTCGCTCCCTCCCTCTCCAGCGCCGACTTGAAACTGTCGGAGCCCACATGCAACACCAAGAGACAAAAAAAACAAAAAAACTAAAACCAAGATGTCTGGTTTATTTTCTCTCTCAGAACATGACAGATAAAAAAACAGAGGGAGAGAGAAAACATTCCAAGCAGCGGCGACAGCTTTGAAACCTTGGAGAGCCCACCGCAACCAATCTCGGCTTCACAGGCGCGCAGTGGTGCACTGTGGGAAGTTGGGGGTGGCACCGCTGTTGTGTTTCAGGAGAGAGAGAGGGAGAATGAGAGAAAATGGCAGCAAATGAAGTTGGCGGGCTGCGGAGCATTGTTCCCTCCTGCTCGCGGTAATGAACAGGCCTTCCGGAACAGACTGGGGAAATTGGTCCCCGGCGGGCCCCCCGAGCCATCTCCTCCTCATCTGTCAGGTGTGTTCGCCACGCACGGGAACACACACGTACCTGCGGCGCACATGCGTGAAGATGCCGCCACGCACTGGCGAACATTTGAAACATACATACTGTGAGCGAGTCTGCAACGAGGTGGTCCCCTTTAATCCCCCAGAGTCTACATATTGGGGGATGTCCAGTTCATCTTCGCATTCAATTACGACGCCCTTGTACTAGTCTGGTTGTGTGCTGCAGATGGAGATGGATGATGGTGCACGAGATCGCCTATTAGGGCCCAGGTTTGCCGCTAACCTTCCATGATACACCCGGCTCTTACCTCATTTATTTGTGCATCCGACATCAGTGTTTATTGACCGTGGCTACTTGCTGAGAAATAGTTTAACACTCACCATGAATAATAATGGAGATGCTTAATAAAAATCTGATATAGATTCTTATTTTGAAAGCCTGTGATTCCATTGGACAACACCAGTTTATGAATAACTAATGTCCTTTTAAAATATCCGTCCACTTTATCTGCTTATTTCTGCTGCAGCCGAAAATGAAATATTAACGATGTGGCTGCTCAGATGTAGATCATGCGGTCGTAGCATTAAGCACGTTCTATTAATCTCTTTGCTTTGACCGAGTTCAAGCGCCGGAGTTCAAGGTTTGAGCTGTATATTCAATGCAATGTGGGTCATTAGGGAGCATTAAACAGCTGATACGCTGAATGTATTGGATGCAATTGTGAGTTCCCATGCTGTGCTGGGTCAATAAAAGGTTAAAAGGATGCCTGATCCACTGACACACATAGCTAGCCTGGAATGGGACATGAGACAGATGTAGCCTGTCTCTGATCTGGTCTTTATTTGATTTATGGAACTCCAGATGAACTTGTGTAACTTAGCGTTGCGTTGCCCGAAACCATGTTATTCCTCATCGTCAAATTATTTCCTCATGTAAAAGAGAATCACAAATCAAACAGCTGTGTTGCCTGTCAGTGTTTTTCTGTAGTGAGCACACAAACCATGCACGGGTTGTATTAGTAGAACATCTCTGTTACATATTTATAATACAGTGCAATTATACTAAGATGAACTAGCTCTGCCTTGGAGTACACTTACAAACCAGCAGGGGGCACAGTTTTTTCCAACCGACTCACTGAGTTTAGTTCAAAAAAATCTGCTGCAGACAATCGTCATTTCAGCCGACAATATCCATGCTAATTAGCAAGAAAGGAGAGGTCTGCTTTTGTGTATTTCCCATGAAATCTAAAACCCATTGTTTCAAAAAAATTGCACCAAATTTCAAGTGGTAATCTGTTGCTGTTATCATTGCATAAGGTTGGTGAAAGATCAATTGCACAAACCCAAGACATTTCCTTTCTCTCACCTTTGTGTGTTTCCCCCTCTGACACATAATAAACACTAATTCTTCATATGAGGTGTTTCTACCAGTCTTTGTTTCGTCCCCAGGCTGTAAATATATACATGGTTCCTGAAAGACAATTTAAACATTGACTGTGGCCAGCCTTAGGAGGATGACTCACAGATGAATGCAAAGGTTCTGTTAACACATTTGTCTGTATATTTTTTATTCATGAGTCTTACTGTGCTGTTGGAAAAAAGCCTTGGTTGGAGACTGACCGTGATGACAGGAGAGGGATGAAGCCCAGATCTCTGAGCCATGTTTTCAATCTCTCCCTAGAAAAGAAGAAAAAAAATCACTTTAATAAGCTGATCATTGAGGAAGGGGGGGGGTCCATCTTAATATATGAAGAGGGATTGAGAAGTGACTGAAGTCATTTTTGCTAACTCTTGATCTCCTGATTGCGGTAATTAAATCGCCCAGTGGAGGAGCGAGCGCTTGGCCTTCACTCCCCAGCGCCATAATGTCCGCCCCCTCTTTAACGTTATGACTCATAGGGCCTCATTACAAACACGGCCGAGCCCTAATGTGTAAAATTAAAGAAGTGTTCTCATTTGGAGCATGCGTCGACCTCCAAACCTCTATTATTGCTGCTGCAGGATGAGCGGAATCCAGATCCGTCGCGTCGTCTTGCTTCTGCGGTATCTTTTTCCTCTTCCTCGACCTCCGTCCTCGCCTCTTTATCTACCTCTCTTTTCCTCTCTCGCCCTTCGTCTCTGACTGACTCGGCCTCGCATCAATCGCAGGAGTGTTTATTGTCGATGAAATATTTAGTATGAGATGGCCAGTGTGCACACATCACCCTGAGACAATGGGCGACATGTGTGTGCCTGGTGTGTGTGTGTGCCTGGTGTGTGTGTGTGTGTGTGTGTGTGTGTGTGTGTGTGTGTGTGTGTGTGTGTGTGTGTCTTGACCGATTTCAGACGCAGAGACTCCTGATCGATTTGCATGCTGTTTCCACGATTGGGCTTAGATATTACAGGATCGCATCTCGCCGTCCGTCTGAGATAGCTGTCAACACATAAATAACACGCCTGGAGGTGTTACTGTGTTGGTTATGGATACTGAGGAGGCGAGAACAGAAATAAAAACACATTGAACAAAACAGGAAAGACCCATTTTGCAAAGCCTGGGCACGATTTGATCTTTTTCATAACTTTCTATTTTAACCTCCCCATTTGCCAGCATATAAAAACGTATTAACTGATTCTTATAATATGTTTTAATGTATTATTTTATATCATTTAATAAAACCAGTTATGGAGGCTTCATAAGAGGATTTATAGTGTTGACCAATACAAAAATAAACACTTAAAATGTGTTAGATCTTACAACCACATTTTAGATAAGTGCAGTCGTTAAAACATTTATTAATTTTATGTTTACTACTATTTACTGAAAATGGGAGGGTTGAAATTAAGAGCAAGCTCATTTTGTGGCATTCAGATATACTATATATTCAATGCTGCATCATTTGAGTTTTATAGAAAAAAAAAAAGTTAGGCATGCATGCAAGAGTCAGCATTTGATATTTTGGGAGGAACCGAGGCCTCATATAAAAAATTGGAGCGTATTCAAGTGGTAACGAGAACACATGGCTAGGGAGACAGCGAGCAATTTAGTAGCCAAGTTTAATTAAAGTGCTGCTGCGGATGCACTAAGTTAAAGAGGCGAACTGAAGCGAACTGCGAGGAGAGAATCTGATGCAGATAAGCGAGGAATACAAATAGTGTGTGTGTGTGTGTGTGTGTGTGTGTGTGTGTGTGTGTGTGTGTGGGTGTGTGGATAGGTGTGACAGATGAAACCTTGGATGTATGTCGTCTATGCAAGTGTCAGGAAATGAAGATTGAAAAAAAAAGACAGATGGGAGAATTGTTGACTGAATTGAATTATGGCTGAATCGAGCTGGTTGATGATGTATCAGATAATTCAATGCATTTCTCGAGTAGACGCTCAGAAAGTGAAGTCTCTTATACTAGATTATAGTCATTTTGTGCTGCGACATAATATGAACTTAACTTGTTGCACCTTTACATTTTGTCCTGACACATAACACATTGATGCTGGTGGCTCATAAAAAAGGACATTTTTCTTGCAGTCTGGATATAAATCTGCTGGTGTTGGTTAGTATCTTTATAAAATGCCTTGTTAGGTTTCAAATGCCATTGTTTATTGCACTGGTTTTTATCTCAGGAGTCTGAAATTGGAACCAGCCATATTGCATTATAACCTATATAAACCTGGACCCTGCAATTCTCCTGTAAACTGTTCAGCTTTCCAAATGAAGAAAAAAAAAGAGCTTGGGATAACAAAGGATATTTAATGCTTCCTGAAAAGAAAATAGGGCATTCATAGCTGGCGACACAGGAAGTCGAGCCTGTCAAAAAAAAAAAAGAAGAGCTAGAAAAAAATGATAATGGACGGAAAAGAACTCCTACTGGGCTGAAATTGAAAATAAACTGCAGGGGACGGTGAGATGCGGAGAGATGCGGAGTGGGAGGAGGAAGATGAGCCAGGCCAGGCAAAATGGTGGAGGGGGACAGGGCGGACGAGGTAAACCGTTTTTAAACAGGGTTGACACGAGGGGCCCGACTGCTCGCTGCACAGCTCGGTAGGCTGCCCGAGTGGCACCCTACCCACTGCCACCCACACACCCTCTAATGGCTCTCAAGCTGCCCTCGTCTCTCCCTCGCTCAAGGCCTCTGTACACTTGTAAAATATAGACCTCAGGCAGGTTGGTGCAGGCAAAAGCTTCAGGAGAAGTGAAAGCACTTTGAGTTTGGACAGTGTGCAACAACGTGTAACACAAGCTATTTACATGTTTTTAGTAAGTTTAGTTCAAAATGGAGTCTGTTAAAAGCAGGATTGGTGGTATGATCCCTTGTCTGCATGTTGAAGAATAGAAATGACTTCATGACCCCCAAACACTAACATAAAAAAATGAAAAGTGATTACAAGACATCAGCTGTTTGTATTGATTTCGATTATATAAGAATAGTTTGACTTTGGAGAAAATGCGTTTTCCCCATATTTGTCTGAGCGTGGAGCCGTAGCCAGGAGGCATCAAATCTGGAAGCTGACCAATTTTAAAAAAACACTATGGCATCTTTGAAGGTACTTAGTGTAACACATTATATCTTGTTTGTTTAATGCGTGCACTAAATGATGCAAGATGTTAATTGGTGAGCTTTTAAGATGATAGCGGGCTGGCTGGTTCAGCCCTGCCTCCTGTCTTTATGTTCAGCTCGGCCTATTTAATCTTTTGGCTCAAGCTTCGTACTTAAAGACATAGTTGGACATTCTGGGGAAATCAGTTCAAAATGTGGGGCTATTCCTTTAAAAACATAATGTTAGTCCTTTTTAAATGATTTTCCTGACTGTTAAAATGTTGGAAAAAAGCCTCAATGGCATCAAATGATTATGCTTCATGTCAAGACTGGTGACAAGCTCGGGCTCTGCTGTCTGTTCGGGAAAACATCAAACTTGACCCTGAGGTATTTCAAGGCTTTAGTGCATGAAAGGATAATTTGTTGTCGAGCCAGCCGGACCTGTTTTTCCTATTAAACTTCCTTTTAGTACAAGTATGGTGCATTTGGGGACACAGGTGCAAACACAAACAGAGCTGTGTTGACATGATGAGTTGAATTGTAAGAGCTTTTGGTTGCAATGTAAGAGGTAGGAAACACACTCTTAATGTGGAGGAGACTGAAGGAAGACTCTCTGAAATGTCAGATGTGTGTTATTATATATTTAATTTAAGTTTGTTATGTGTGTCAGTAGAGATATTTGTTAAGTCACAGAGGATCAGTGGGGTATTTAAGTCAACAAAAATATAGTGCTATTTAATCTGCTTTCCAATGCGTTCGTCCGACCAATCAACATGGCTGGAGCCTGAGAGCAGCTCGATGCTTTTGCTCCCGATGTTTGAGCACCGCAGTTCGGTCACTGACTGATATGAAAAATGTCTGAAAGCTTACTTCATCCCTCTCGTTCCCCCTCTCCAAACCCCCTCGTACTCGCTGCACTTAAACACTTAAGGGCAACCTCCGTCCCGCCGACACCGGCGGCGACGTCGATGAGCCAACTAGGCCGCCGCTTTGACACATTGAGAGCAAAGAGGAGGGATGAAAAGCGTAATTATTTCTCTTAATTTGCGCCGCGTCATTAGTTTAGATCAACTGATGATTAGCGCCGTTAGAAGAGACCGTTGACTTTGACCGTTCTGACCCGGACTTACGTTTATTTTTTTTTTTAAAAAAGCAGGACAAATGACTCAGGATTTAAGTTTTTGAGTGCAGCTGGTGCAGAATAAGGATGGACTCATTTGAAGTACGGAGAGCATGGAAAAACATCTGTTTTTGCACCAAGGGCAGTTATGAAGATTGATCAGTCAATTTGCAATGACTGAACCCCATCTCCTCTGAAAAATTGTCTCAAAGCGTGTGGTCTTAAAATAAAAATTGCCTCTGAGCAGTGTGTCTCGGCGGCTTTGTGCGCAGGTGTCTCTTCTATGTATTTACACTTCTTTCGGCCTGTGTGTGTGTGTGTGTGTGTGTGTGTGTGTGTGTGTGTGTGTGTGTTTTTGTCTTCCAGCACAGGTGTGTTCTTTTTGCGTCACATGTGCGCTTTGTCGCACGCCGGCGCCGCCTGTATCCGGGAGCTGTCCTCCCTGTCAGATCTCAGGTATTTATAAGTCTCGACAGTGGAAAACAGATCACCGGGCCTCAAGCTGCCACACATCCATCCTTCCAAGGGCTCCCAAAGACAGCCTTCAACACGCATTACTCATTCCCATGCTGCTACAAACCAGATTTTCAGCTGCTTTCCATTGGTTCGTCCTCGTGTGTCGGCAGGGAAGCGACGGCGTGGCGGCGTTTGCTGCGTCTTCAGAGGTACCACTCGGGTTTTTCCTTTGAATTCGTGATTTCGCTCACGCCCCCCCCCCCCCCCCCTTCCGTACGGTGCTCACATTTCCTGCCGCGCGCCGTCTTCTACCCCATGTTGGTTTCGCCCGTGTTTGTTTGCATATTTGTGTACACCTCTCTGTGTGTGGCGGTGTGTGAGACTGATCCGCTGTGTTGGGCATTGTAAGATTGTCATTTAGAGATTTGTGTCCAAGCTGGATTTGCTGCACAGTAGCAGAAACATATTGAACATAGTGCTGGGCGATTAATCGTATTCACATTGTTATTGCGATGTTTAATTTGCTCGATGTGGAAAAAACATGACATTGGGCAAAATGATTTTCCCCCTTTACTATGGTAATTATGGTAAAACGTCACCACGCTGCCTGTGCCTGCTACGTGCTTGCCTTTACTTCCTGTTTCCTCTTGCTACAACATGTCGGATGCTGGGAGCGAGTTTGTCCAAAAAAACACGTTTGAAATAAATGTCTTTTTTTAGTTTTAGTTTTGTGTGAAAAAAAATGGGGATTATGATTTTAGTCTACATCGCACAGCTCTAGTTGAACATATAAAAACACTTTGACCTGTTTGTTTGTTATTAAATCTGATATTAAAAGTAGGAAGTAGAGTAGAAGTGTCCCTTTGCATATAGGACCAATAAGTGAGAGCTGATTCTGTTTTCCACAGTAATGAAGTGTGGAAGAAAGTTTTTTTTTTTTTGTCACATTTGGGGCTGCAAATGTGTGTTCATACATATTCAAGAAGAAGGCGTTGTTTATCATGAGAAATATTCAATGGCTTCACGTTGGCAGCTCAACAAGAAGTGTGACTTTTGGGAAAACTTTGAATCTCCTTTGACCAGATTTCCTTCCTGTAAACAAATGAAAAATAGCTTCGATCATATTGTGCTGGACTGGACAATAAGCAGGAAGCAACTGGGGGAAACAGAAAGTGTAGTAAATATAAAAAAAAATTCATAATGCATCTTTTAATTTGCTGCCTGTCTGTCTCTCTCAGTGTTTCCCCCCATGCTGTGATCTCTCTCCCTCTGAAATAGTATTGCACATTTTACACTTGCTTTTCCCAGACGTCAAATATCAGATGCAGTTTCCTCTTCTGTGAGAAATGAGGTGCTGATGGTCTTGATTGAAAATCCCTCCTCTAGTTTCTTGCCGCTAAAAAGGAAAAATACAAGTTGCATGAATCCAAACCAACTTTTAGACTCCCCTGTTTCCTTAGTGCAGTGCAATTTGACTTTTATATAATATCCACAAAAGAGTGATTGCCGGTGCTGAGCGGCCTGCCGACCATTTCCTACCTCACACTGAAAATAAATGGATTCACACTGGGAATTATTTTGTTTATTTCGACATATATCAGTGCTGCACAGAGGGACTGATATGCCAGTTTTGTGTGATGGGACAAATGAGGCTGTCAGTAACAGAGAGCAGGCTGATCTTTGCGTGATGGTTTTTCAGGCTGTGCAAAGTGCAGATAGGACTTTTAGCTGAAGGGCAGCGAAAAGTTACGCCGAACTGAGGATAATTCTGATCCCAGAAATGTGTATTTTCACACCAAAAGAGCTTAAATATGCTGTACAGTCTTTCCCTGATATGAGCGGTTTATGAATCATCATTTGAGTGAGTGCATGGAAAAAGAGGTTCTTTTAAATGCAACTGAATCATTTGCAGCTTGAATGCAACTCAAATGCAGTTGCAGCAAATTATTGTTATATAGGGTTGGTGCCAAGCTGAGGTTAAGTTAGGTTGGGTTAATAAGTCCTGGAGTTAATCTGAAAAGACAGACGAGTTATGCTTCATGTTTATTCATTTCATCTGATGAATATAATTAATGTTTGTTTATTGACTGGCCCCTGACCTCCTGTCATTTTGCACAAGTGGCCCCGGGGCAAAGCAAGTCAAGCATCCAAATGCCAGCAGCTCTGTGATGCTGCAGTGCTCGATGTGAAGAAACTGCTGGACAAAATTTCAATTTGTCCAATCAAAGCTTTTTGGACCGACAGCCTGACATTGAACCTCCCCAGAGCCGCTCCGCTGCTGGTGTGGCTCAAAATGTTGAGTTTCCATCAGCAGACATTTCAGGCCTCTCGCCCCGCGTCTGCTGAACGTTAGTAGCCCAGAGACGTTGGCAGGATGCTGGACGGTTGCCAATTTGAATCCTCAGACCAGACAGAAAAGTAAATGAGTAATGCTCTCTGCTCTCTGAGTAACAACCATAGAAATCATATGTTGAAGTGGCCTTAAGCAAGGTGCTTAATCCCTGACTGCTACAGAAAAGCTGCTTAGTTGCAGCAGACAGGAGACGACTCTGGTTACTCGAAGCAGCCTTTGGGTGTGATGTGTGTAACTGTTTAAATAGTTGCAGGAGGTCGGGGGAGGCAGAAATCCCTCATCAAAAAATCTGACAAAATCATATATGGAAGACGACTGTTGGTTGTTTTCTCCTATAGCGATAAAATATAAGTATTATCTCGAACCTCAGACGACAAACAAATAATTGGCCCAGTGGTTGCATGTGGGTGTTGTGATATTTCCCATGTGTGATGTTGTGATGGGTGAGCAGATGGAACATCTTATTTTAGACTCTATACATCCTGTGTGTCATATGTAGAATATCAACTCAATTCATTTGTCGCTATAAAGCAAAGTGTGGTGCAATGAAATGAGTTCATATATACATTTTGGAATAAAATGAAAGAAAATAAAATATTACATACAGTTACATTATACAGCTGGAGATCTGTGCCAGAGTGAGTTGGCGACCATGGTATTATAAAAGAAGTAGTATTTATGAACTCTGGCCCTGACTCACCTTTATAAAGCCATTTTACAATCCCCCTTTCTATGACATGAATATCATATTATTTTTAGGAAAAGGGGTAAAACATAATGTCACTTTTGTCTTAAAAGCAGGCATTATCTATAAATGCTTCTTATTTAATGTCAAGTCAGATGAACTGTTCACATCTAGATTCGTGATGCATGAATGAAAACCTGATATGTTTGTTGAGATATTGAAAAGAGGCTCCTTCTGGGCATTGGCTTTTTCCTATATAAAAATGCATTCTGCGCGACATCTTTAGCTGAATGGAGATCACAGCGAGAAGAAAAAAAGCTGTTTTTGTTCGCAGGATCCCAGCGGCGTGGATCTCACTGATTCATAAGGCAGGGAGAGAGTGTGAATCTCAGAGGATCCAGGACCGTGTTTCCACTAAATCCTCTGAGATGCATATATAGAGTTTGCGCAAAATGCCAAGAGTTGGTATCGGCTGAGTCCGTGGATTTCACACATGAGCACACGGTGCACATGCAGACACACTATCATTCTAACTGACCGCAAGTGGGGTTTTTCAGCCCGTATGATGGATTGTTTCTTTTATCCTCCGGCGGTTTCGGACCTTTATTTTTGGGTCTGCTCTACAAAAGGGAACGGCCACCAGGGACGGCACTGCCTCCTCTAATCCAGCAAGTTCTAAATCTCCAGTACGATATCCGGTCTTGGAGAACAATACGCGGTGGAACTTGGGGAGAGCTGAGAGAGAGATACAGAGAGACGGGGGGGACGAGAGAAATGGGAATTAAGGACTACTGAAGGGAGTTGAGAAAGTGAACTAAATCCTTTGTGAATAGAGAATGCAGTGTTGAGAGATGGCATATTAAGGTTCACTCAATGGGCTTTTTGGCCCAGAAGTTGTATTTTCACTTGTTCAAAAGTGCTTTTCAACGCTCTTGATGTTGAATTGCATCAGGACCCTTTTTCCCCTGCATATCTGAGCTTCACGTCGTCTCTTTTGCGGTGTGGAAATAGTGTGCAATCTACCTGCTAAAGGTATTTCAAAATGCGATTGTGCTCCAACGCCATGAAAGAGACTTAGAGATAGAGAGAGAGAGAGAGATGTGCTTAAAGAGACAGAGCTGGAAGAAAGACCTGGCGAAAGCATCTGAGAGAAGAGTATTTAGAGAACACATGGAGCATGAAGGCAACGCTACCCTGATGTAGTAGGCTTCTGTGGAGAAAGGACAGGAATCCCTTTAAACCCACCATCCCGCTTGGATCAAGGAAGAGCAGCGAAACTCCCCGTGGGTTCATAGAACAAGAAGGAAAGATAAAAATAGGCCCCCCCTTTTTTTTCTTCTGACAAGGAAAAATGTCCTGGGTTCAAATGAACCTCCACTGAAAAGTCCTCGCTTCGGGCAAATTTGCTTGAGATGTGGTGGGAAAACTTTCAGGCTGAAAACCTCGTCCTTGACTCTTTGTGTCTTCTCTCCAACTCTATCTTTCTTGGAAAAGAAGAAAAGACTCATAGGTCATTTGATGCCTGTGGATAGCACATTACAAACAGCATACTGTATATGTATATATGTCCTGATCATTCTTCCCCCATCCAATCCCACTGTGGCTAATTATTATCTGCTGATACTGATTCTAATCAATTATCTATATTTCATTAAATAATACCTCTCATTATGAGCCTACACTAAAGCTGCACTATTCAATACTTTATATATGGATCAAGTGAGCATGTAAAGTGAAAGACACTGCTTGTTGTGACAGACCCACAGGGAGTTATCGCCTGACTCAGTTTCTCTAGCAGCATTGTAGTGTCCTTCAGATCCTTGTTTTGGTTTCAGGCGGTTTTGCTTCAATCTCATTGTTCTTCCTTATTTTCTCAACAGTGTTAACAACTACTTATACATAATGCAGCAATCAGTATTTAGCTCTGACTAAAGATGCACATAATTCTATCAGGAGTTAATGAGCACCAAAACAGCACTAAGAAGAGAGTGAATATTGGACTAACAATCATCAAGTGGCTTTGAATTTGACGCCAAATGAGCTTTAAAAAAATGAATGTGAATTACTGTGGATTTCAGTGTTGAGCCGTTGCCAGCAGGTTGGACACGCGAGGGGTGGACATCTCTTGGCTGTGTGTTTGCTCATGCTGATCTTGCAACACTAACGCGTGGCGCATTGCAAATGAGCCGTCTGTGTTCTGTCGGCAGCTGTTTGACACCCGGCGGCAAGAAAGCAACGGGTTAAAAATTTACCAGGAGAGGCCGTTAAATCGTCCGCTCTCGGGCTTGATTGGTCAAAATCTGGACCCTAGATGTTCACACTCTTTTTCATACCATTCAAGCGGTCAGAGCAGACGACTGTATTTAGGCGCAGAGTCACCGTAAACACACCATATGTTTACACCTCGAATGCAGCCTGCATATCATCAAGTTATTTAGTAATGAACCCAGCCAACTGTGGTTACCCTCAGAGCGCCTCATTACTCCCGGTGGATCACGACTTTATTATTGCCCATCATGTCAGAGTAAATGCGTGATATATGTGGCTCCAATATAACATAGTGAACTGTAAAGTAGCAATAATTTGGTTCATTTTGTGTCAGAGATTGCAGCCAGGCAGCGGAACGGCAAAGAGAGAAAGGGAGGCCGCGTCGGAGCGAGCTAGTGTATGGCTTTGCGCCGTTGTAAAGAGCTGTTGAGGCGTTTGTATAAATTATTCAATCTTAATCCTCATTTTGAAATACAACAAACCTTCCATGTTGGCAATAGGTCTTGAGAGCGATGCAGTTTTGAGAGTAAGAATGGGGCAGCGATGCCATTATAATATTCTCGCAGGAGCATTTTCCGAATCTGCAACAGCATTGAATAATGAAAATGCCTCTACCCAACAGATCCATTCACTCCTTAAACAGCAGGGAAATGTGCCGAGGAAGTAGAATACCTGATGGTAATTTGAATTTACCACTGTGTGAAGGCAGCCAGCAGCTGTAAAACACCTGGGCGTGTATTTCAGGTCAGTTTTGTCCCCGCTTAGATTGTGTGTGTGCGTGCAAACGTTCATATGAATTTGCATGTTTGCGCTGATGTTTTCAATATGTTCGGGTGCAATCAGGAGTGTGTGTTTTTTGTGTGCGTGAGACGTTGTTAAAGAGCGCTCCGTGGCTGCAGCTGAAAGTGAATAGTGGGGATTCTTTACTTAAGCATGCCCCCTTTTGGCCCCTGAAATGCGCGAGCCTATTTCCCCATAATGGCTCTATCGTGTAGCCGGCTCCCACGGGAGCCTCGTTGCTCGCCTCGCTCTGCTTTACTAACCCCCCCTCCTTCCTTCACACAAGTGTGAAGAGGGGAGATGATGATGAGGGAGGAAGGGAGTGTGTGCTATACGCTGCTGTGATGAGTGAACGCTGATGAGGGACAGTTATTATGCAGGGCTTATTATTCTCTCTCAGCGCTGGGGAGATTGTCAGTAGCGGCCGCAGCTATTCATTAAAGCTATGAAATATGACCCAGCCCTTCGTGTGTGTACTTCTGTGTGTGTGTATATGTGTGTGTGTTTGCCCGGGGGCCAAGCCAACAGATCTGCTCTGGAGCTTTAGCAGTAACTAGAACTCATTCTCGCTTTTAAGACTTACTGGACATATTTACTTTCTCTTCTTTGTGCCGCCCGTCGTCTTGTTTTTTTCTCACTTATCGACACATGAAAGGAAAGAGCTCAAGAAACTGTTATAAATCCACTTATTACTTTTTAATGCTCATAAAGGAATAACCGAAATAAATCCATTCCCTAAACACATCATTTTTTTGTAAAGCACTAAATATAATATAAACAGTTATATATACGCCATCGGTCACTGTAATGCACTGTTGCATTAAATACTCATTATATCCCAAACATCACAATTATCAGTGGACCTTATGGCTCAGACACGCTTTAATAAAAGTTAAATGTTGGCGACTGTTTAATTCTCTTGTCGACAACTGAGGTCATTAAACCCACAGTAACTGATTTTTTTCCCCAACTGAGAGCAGCTGAAACACAACACTGATATATCATCACCTTTAAATTGATTTGGCAAACCTGTTGGCAAACATTCGCCCATTTACACATGCAGCACACTCGGAAGTGTTTCCGACCACCTGATGAATGTAAGTTCAATATTCACTTCCTTTAGGCTCTTTACGGTCTCTACCAGCCTCCTGAGGGAAATATGCTGCTAAATGCTGCACTAAGTTCAACAGCTAATTCCTAACTCTGCCTTTGTTTGGTGCTGGACAATTAGAGCGTCGTCCATTTTTTAAGGGCTTTGATTCTGAAAACAACTGCCTGCAACAGCCGAAACAAAACTGATGAGAGTGAACCGAAACAGGAAATTTGCAGGTCGGGAAAAGCAAAGCAAAGAGCTGAAAGTCACTGTGAAGGTCTGTAGTGTTGCTGAAGAGCTGAGTACAATACAAGTACTTATGTGATCCATGGTTCATATAAATGTTGACTATAGCAGCTTTATGAAGGCATGCATTTATTCATCTCAACTGTTCTTTGTGCACTAAGATCCAAGCAATACCATATCACATATAAGTTGAAATGGAAAACTTGTTAACAAACAGCCGCCTGTTTTCTTCTTGTATACTTTCTTCTTTCTTTCTAAAGGTGGCCGTGACCTTTTTTTTCTAAGCTGCGAATAAATTTGCTTTCTAATTTCTTTGTGATTGGAAAAAGTTAATTGCGCACTTGCAGCACAAAGCGCCGAGCTCTCTTTTACATTATAACAACCCAGTGTGGAGGTTCACAGGGAAAAATGTTTCATTAAGTACAAAGTGGACGCAGAGAGAAATCCATACTTCATTCCCTCTTTCCTCCGTCTACGCCTCCAACCTGCACCCAGGTCTTATTAAAAATAGGTCAAGGACCCTCAGGACCTTGAGCAACACGGGCCTCAACCTTCTAAACCATCTTGCCAGGTAATTCAATGGCAGAGCCCTCCCTCCTTCTCTTTTTACTTTTAGCATCATCCCCCTGACTTCCATCATCCTGGCCCTATAGCCCTCACCTTCAGCCCCCTTCTATCCCCCAGCCTCGACCTGCGCTCTCCTATCTGAGATGATCTTTACAGTGATTAATGCAAGAGGGAGGTGGAGACCCTGCTGCCGGCCCATCTCTGAGACCCATCTCCAGCTCCTGGGGGCCGCGGGTTGACGGGAAGTGCGGCTATTTTGGTCTCTTTTTATTGCTGTTTTTGCATCTGCGTTGCTGTAATCTACGGGTGAAAGCACATAATCAGTTCAGTGAAATATGGGGAAAACACCTGACACAGGTGTTTGTTGTGTTTTCACTGGCCGTGAAAGCATCATGGGATATGAGAATAAATTGTCAGGTGTAAATTCTCTCACAGTATATCACGTTGCTCCATTTCCCTCATTTTGCTTATAAATGACTTTTTTTCATTGCTATTTCTCACTGTAGTCAAATATATTAAATGCACGTTTCAGATCTTTTCTATGTTTTTGAAATATGTGAACACAGCATGGACACGAGCTTTATATTTCACGCTCACAGTTGCGTTTTGTCTGTGCATCCTGCAGATCTGAGCAGCTGCTTGTCACCGCAGTCTTTCAGTCATAATACCTTTCGCAGGGTTTTGTAAATGACAGGCCTTGGTGGCCATTTTTCATGTGGTTGCTAGGGTAACAGGTTGAATCAAAGAGGTGCTCACAACTGTGTATATGCGTGTGTGTGTGTGTGTGTGTGTGTGTGTGTGCTGTCCGCCGCTTGTCTGCATGGCTGTAGCTGCATGATTATTTGAGGGTTTCCCAGTGGCTCAAAACCTCTTGAAAGGGTATGAGCTGTGTAATTTGTTCAAACAGTAAACCAATTGAATAAGAAGGTCAACGACTGAGTGTGTTCAGATTATGAGGATAATGATCACGCTGACAGATAAGGGCTTCCTAAAAGCAGCTCGGAACAGCCTGTCTGCACGGAGGACTGCCTCGCATTTCACCTGAAGCGGGACAATCATGCATGTTGTTATGCTCTGATTCCGTCGAGCGTGCTATTCTTTTTCTGGAAAACGTCACAATGTTATGGTTCATACAGGCATACATGAGACTTGTCACCTTTTCTTATTGTATAAAGTGCCTGTGGGCCATACATGCACTTTCGGAAAGGTGCCAGGCTTTAATTGGTGAGCCAGTGATTTTCTGTTGTGGGGCCATTGATTTTTATTTGCATAGTTATTTGTTGATGGATACAAAGCCAGTGGCAGTCTATTGATCAAGTTTACAGAGGTGACGTCGGGGCAGAGGGAAGAGTAAGGGATGAATCTTCAATATCTTCAATATTATAGGACTCCAGGTGAAGCTTAGTGTCATTTTGTTGCCTGCATACTGCTCTTTATTAATGCTGCAAATGGAAAATGGTACAAAGGTTGTTGAAAAAAGTCACATTTTTGGAATCATATTATGGGTCATTTGCACTTCCTTCATCAGTCTTGAAAGTTGGCCACCCATCAAAAATGACAACCTGTGACTGTTGTAAATATAAATGACCGCAAGTGAACACAGATGTTAGCTCGCTGAATTAGCTATTGTTACAAACAGTATCGGGATATATTCACAGGTGGAACTTGTAGGCTAACAAAACTAGCTTTATGCCGGCTTGTTTACATGTATGAGACTGTAGATGCACGCAAGAGAACTAGTAGCAAATGAGAGATTTCTTTGCATTGATTAATGACTCATGACTCAAACATGTATCAGTATATTTATTCTGCATGTTTGAGGAATATACTTTGAGGTTTTTTTGTATTTCAAACAGCCTCAAACAACAGGTAGACGAACACTTCAGACTTTCAAAAGTGCCTCTCTTGTTAAAAAAAAATCAGAAAAAGAATTTCAAATGAAACAAGAATCAATCCACTCTTCTTTAGTCAGTCAGTCAGTTTTAAAGTAAGTAACCAAAAATTCACTTCAGAATCACAAAACTTTCACAGAAGAATTTCAAAGTATATTGAATCAGCACCTCATGGAGGCCCCTGTGGCTTCCACAGCCTAAAAAGCATGCAAATGATGTGATCACTCATGTGTGGGAACATGTAGGCATAAAATACCTGCAGATCAGGAACAAGTTCAATTGATTTTTGCTTGGTGTGCACAGTCGAATTTTACTGTTTTGGACTTGATCAGTTCAACCAAAAGCTCAAATTCTGCTCAGTTTGCCTAAATCTAACAAATAGTGTCTGCAGTGTTTTGGAACTGATTAAAAATGATCTGGGAGAAAGGCCTGTTTCATGTTTAATCATCATGTTCACATTGTAGCCAAACCATTTTCACCTCAGCATCTATTGTTGAAGCTGTATGTTTTGGTATCAGACATTACAGTATCCTTGCATCTCTCTAAATCTCGAAGGTCAGACTCGACTTCTCACTGGTTCAGCAGTGGAGGTCGGGTCACACCGGTCTTTTAGAGGGTGTTGACTTCACGGTTCGCGTTGCCTCTCGTCAGATCAATCCACAAGCCAGATTAGCTTTGTTTAACAAGGTTTCCGGGGCTGACTTTGACACATCTCGCCTGCTCTGCTGAGAATTTATCACATTGAAGAGAGCCAGCGCAATCCCACTCGATCCCCCTTCCATGCTAGCACCAATGACAAAGGCTCTAAATGGATTAGTGTAGGTGATTATTGCCATTGTCACCAGTCAATAGCTTTTGGGTGCGTGTTGTGTGGCGGCGCCCGAAAGTGTATAGTGTATGTGTGTGTGAGTGTGTTTAGCCTTCCATGTTAACACCTAATGAAAACAACATCCTCGTGAGAGATCTGAAGACGCCGTCCCCACCTGACAGAACGAGATGGTGTGAAAAAGGAGAGAGGAGGATGGACGTCGGATAAGGAGGGAGGGAGGAGGGGGGGGGCAAGGTGAGAGCGATTCACACCACAAACGACATTAGAGACCCTCCCCGCAGAGAGCGAAGGAAATTGCCCAGAATGAAGATGGAGCGGGGGGGAGAGGGGGGGAGCGAGGGGCGAGGTGGTGACGGCGGCTGCACAATGCAGGGAGCCTTGGCCACAGATCAGTCATCCAGGAGGACGGGCGTTGGACAGGACACGAGAGGGAGCGGCGGGGAGACGGTTAGAAGATGCAGGCAGGGAGAGAGAGAGAGAGAAGGAGAAAGACAGATGGATCGAGGTGTGAGGTAGGCGGCAGGATATCGACAGGGGAGGAATTGTGTTTCAGGAGCTCGGCGCCAGAAATATGTTTCCATCATGCAGATATGGGGAGAGAGAGAAGAGAGAGAGAGAGTGAGCAACATAGAGATATGTTGCAGGAATGGCAGGGGGGTTAGGAAAGGGATAGAGAGTCAACTATTAATAGTAAGACCCCTAAGGTGATGATTTTCCGTGGGTTTTAGTGCACGGCGTTATGTGCAAAACAGGGAGGCGGCGAGCGAGTTGGTGAGGTCAGCCCAAGTGCCTCTGAATATGACGGTCAAATAAAAGAGAAACGAGCGCTGCACGGTGTCTCTTGGCTTTATTTGTGTAGTTATCTGCAGCAGAAAACCATGTAGCGGCTGAATGTGTTTCACTCCAATGTGCGCTAGGATGCTGTTAAAGGTACTGAAAATCTCATTCATGCTCTGATTTCAAAGGCGCGGCAGACGCAGGAGCCGTATCTCAAAGGTTAGGGGATGTTGTATAAGCCGTATCTCTCTGTTACACACACACTTGCAAACTCACTTTTTTTTTTTTTTTATGAATCCAAACATTGTTTACTTAGCTGTTATTGCTTCCTTTTGCAACTCTCAGAGGATAGACAACAGTGAGCATGATGGGGGGGGGCACTCCTTTTTAGCATCAGTTTTCAAGCCTGTGTTACCTATCTGCGCAATTAGCAAACATCACGCCAACTTGAGAAGTTTACAGATGACTGCGAGTGAAAGCCAAGTCTGTTGGGGGTACCAGGCGTCACAGCGGGCAGGATCAGACAACAGTAACAAAAACACAGCCTCTGCCCCCCCTCCTCCTTTTAAATGCCGAGATCTCCGGAGCGGGTGAGGTGCGAGCACACGCCATTACAATGTGTTCGTCCCACCCATGTCGACAGTCGGCCAAGTCGTCATGTAATGCTTCAAGAAGGCAGGACAAATAAGATTTCAAAGTATCTCCACTCTTAGTTCTCACGCTGCAAAGAGGATTAGTCATTTTAGTCTGCCACATATGCTGTTTCCGTTTAACAGCAGAAATATGTGTAATGCAATTTAGGTGTATGACATAATGCTATTTTAAATTAACCTTGGCTTCCATATTCTGCTCTATGTCTGAGAGACATACAGGGACGTGATTTGATATTTAAAAAAGCGAGTTGGAGAAATCGAGCTTGACACCTCCTTCACCGGCGCTGGGAGACAAAAATACATCTCAGTTGTGATGAACACCTTCGAGCCGCGATGGTACCGACAAAGCACTGGTGAAGGCGGCGAGCCAAAACGGTGAAGTTGTGGGTCGTAAAACCGAAACAATGAGCTGAAAGGTGCTAAAGCGCTTTTGAATAGAGATGAACCGCAGGGTCGGGCGATTCATCACTACGACGGGCGACTTTCCAATTATAATTTTTTAATGGAAAAAGTAAATAATGATCAGCTGTAAGCAGCACTGTGAGCCCAAAAAATATCAGCTTCTTGGGCTAATTTTCTACATCTGCAGAAATATGTGTCGCCGCTGCCCAAAGTCACCTTGTTTCTTTTTTGATTAAGTAAAGTTGGCTGGCGAAACTTTAGCAGCAGCCAATAACCTGATACCGTCGGTGTGTAGCACTGAAATGTTATGGGTGCATCTAAAAATCAGTAGCTCAAAAAAAAAAGGTCAGTGTCAAGGTCACTTCTTCCATGTTTTGTATTTTTGCCACCAGAGGTCACGGAGAACGATCCCATAAATCGGTTGAGTGCTTTATTGGCTGCTGGAGGACAGGGCCTCCTTCAACAGCACTCACACACCCAAGTGTACAAAATATCTGGAACGCTTCCTGTTTTCACGAAGCGCGCAGACGAGGTGTAACAGCCGGTATTTACTGTATTATTGTCTTATCACCCAGGGTTTTAATTGCTTCCCATTCTTTCGGAAATCATGATTTGTTTTAATTTTGCTCCGTTGATCGCGGTATCATCTTCTCCCTAAATCTCATTATGGACCAAAAGTCTTCAAATATGAACTCATAACAGCTGAGAAAAGATTAAAATATGCCTGGCTAAGCCCTGAGAATGTCATTTTCAAAGGCAGTATGGGTTGTGAGGTTTGAGAAACCATGTGCAATTTAGCATGAAGACAATTTCATACTTCCAGCTACATTTCTCTGTGCCAGCCTGGAGAGGTTGGCTGAAAAGCTCTTGGCACACTCTTGTTTCTAATGTGTTCACAGGCACAAATGGTTAGTGGGAAAACAATCCTGGCAAAGTTATCTGTCAGAATGTTTGTCATCCTCGCTTCTTTTCTATTCCTCCGCCATGTCTTTGCGTCGTTTGCGTCTCTCTCTCTCTCTCTCTTTCTTCCCTCTCCTCTCATTCCTCCATCCTGCAGTCACACACAGTTATCAGGTGCTCGAGCTCCTTTAAAATGATGTGAACGCTTCGGTGGAGCCTGTTAGAGTTTGTCTGAGTTCAAAACCTCCAGCGGCCCTTATTGAGGGCAGCACACGTGGATTCCTTTTGGGCTGTAGTTCCACTTCATGGACATCTTTATGTATACCTCCAAAATATAACCTTCTTCCAAAGAGGCAACACACAGTGCGAATAAACCAGTTAGTTCTTACGGCTTTTTAAATGTTGCTGCCATCTTTGGTAATTGCATTTCTCAGAGATCAATCGAGCAATCAAGCTGCATGACCAACACCAAGCCATCAGTTTTTTTTTTTCAGCATTTTGAGAAATTTGAATTTGCATACTTTGTGTTCAGTCACAGTGGTTGCTCATTGGTGCCCATGCCAGTTTTCATTTCAAATACAATGCCGTTGGATTTCCTGCACGACTTCCTGTGCACCAGATGTTAATTTCCTCTTGATGTATAGAGTAATCCCGCGCCTGTTTGACCGGCACACCTGCAATTCAGGAATGTTTGATCTTATAAAGTAGTTTTCTGACTAAATTAAAAATCCACAGTTTAAACACTGATTGCCTGAGCTCTTTTATAATGAAGCTCATAATGTCATTCAGTTTAATGTGTTTACATTTTTATAGTGGTTAGAGGCTTTTACAATTAAAGAACAACTTAATTTAAAATAATTAAAGGGTAACTTTAATTGATCCACTTTTGTTTGAGAGTCACCTCTTCATGGGCGAGGGTGTGATCAGAAAATGGTTCCTCAGTGATGTCACAGCGTACTGCCGCACCGTGGGAGTACACTGTGACATCACTGCAGCAAGGGAGAAGCAAGATAATTTTTAGCTGATCTTAAGTTTTTATTATTTTGTTCACCCTCTTTCACGGCAGTCATTTTTTTAAAAGCGGAGTTATTGACGTGCATTTCTTTCAGAATGTAATAAGTCATTATATTTCAAATTGAAAGCCCAGTTGCATCAGCTTAAAACATCATTCCTCCACGTTTATATTAAAGTCTAGGATTACTGTGATATCTTGGGATAAAAGATTAGAAAAACTCAAATCATATTCCAGCAAAAAAATCTGCTTTCGTCTCAGCAGGCTACTTCGTATTCGCCTCGTTTTCAAATATCGCACATAAAACAGATAAATTGTTCATGTAATTCTTAAAAGTTTTTTTTTTTCTTTTTGGCCACAGCAGCACAAGAAGACATTATTTGAAGATCTGAAATGAAGCCTGACAACCAGCCGGAGCGTCGGGCTGTCTGGCCAGAGGGCCCTCACACCCTGCTGAGTTCAGTCAACGGACAATTGCACATAGTGCTTGCTTGTCCTCGCACATATACTCACACATAAACACGCACACACTCACAGAGCAGGCGGGGGGGAAGAGATCGGCGTACAGAAACCCACAGGCGATTTCGTAGACTGTGTGGATCCGTGAGAGGTTTAATTCTGAAGTTTTTGGATAACAATCACCCAAAGCTTATTCTTCAGAGTTAAAGGCATGTTTGCTTTTGTTGTATTCATAATTTTGAATATCCCAGTGAGAAGCCATGATGCACACACACACACACACACCTGGCTGGTTCTAGAACAGCAGCTCCTCTCTCCTCCTACTCAAAGAGATGAGTCAACCTTAGATTTCTGTCCTTGTTCGACAGCCTAGAAATACCTCGCTGCTGATGGGATTTTATACTCTATATTGGTGTTGTTATAAGATGCAAAGACGTAGGCACGCTCGTTTTGCTTTTTGTCATTTTTTACGTCGCACACAAGAAGGTTATTTGTACAAAATCTGCTTAACAAACAGGTTTTGCGTTGACGTGACTTGACAGGTGTATCTGCTGCGGGAAAAAAGTTGGGGACTGTCCTGCCTTCTATCCAGCACAGCTTCCTCCCCACCAGCGGGATTTCTGAGCTGTCAGGAGGATAACAACGCCAGGAAGGTCACGCTTTATAATGTTACCTGTCAGCCAGCCAATACAGCATCGCCCCGGAAGAAATTTAATTAGCTTGAAACGGCAGCAGGGAGAGAGGCGACATTAAAGGAATTGAACGATAACCAGCTTTTAATCCCGTCCTGGCGAGAGAATAGAAGAAAAGAGGGAAAATCGTTCTCCATCGAACAGTCGTGACTTTGATGGAGGTGGAATTCTTTTAAGGTGATACGCGGCGTAATTAGTAATGCACATGTGTTTACAAGATAAATAAACCACCCTCGCTCGCTTTGATGTGTAATGGAAGCGTCCTTAGAAATCACAGGCTGGCAGAGGCTGAGCGTGCTGAGACAGCTATTTACAAAATGTCCTATAGGAGCCCGGCAGGAAGAGGTTTTGGTTCCAGCATTGTGGGATGCAATTGTATCCATGTTTGAGACTCTGATATGATCCAATCAGTGCAAAAGGCGTCTTGTTATGTATCTTGCAATGTGCGATTTGAATAAAATTTCTGGTTTTTCATACTGACAAAAACACTAGAGATCACTTTCAGTCTGAGGTTTGCCAATGTGTGGCGCTTAATCGCTGAGGGATGATTTCATAATTGGGGGACGGAGCTTCAGGTGAGAGTCTCTAACAGCAGCATTTCAATTCAACATATAGCCTGAATTACTTTTGACCGTGGCAGTAATGAATAAAATAGCTCAAAAATTCGAAATGAATAGGACGAACATTAAAAGCACACTGTACTTCTGGCCTTGTGGTTTTGCATAAATTTCTCACAAAGGTCAAACACATACATTGCTGGAGGTTTCTACAGACTCAAAGTTGAGTTGCGTGTGATGAAACAATATCGTGAGAACACTTTTTTTTTTCAGCTTTCGCTCGCGACCCCGTCGGAGGAGTCATTTAGATTAGTGAGATACAGACAGATTTTATGAAGCACATCTTGAGTTGGAGATTATAATTATGATAATATTGACCTTGCGTTAGACGGGATCTGTCTTAAGGCTCTATCAGAGAGGACAGTTGTAAAATGCAGACGTCTCATCAGACTAAATCACAAAGTGAGAAAGACTCACGGAAAGTGGCACATTATTTTAATCAGTAGTGTAGTTATTTGACCAAGATTAACCAAGAAACTAAACCAGTAACAAAATAATTTTTTAATCTTTGGCTCTAAGCAGATAAAGCCCACTATTTCCCAGCAATAACTGCAACAAATTCCTGGTTGATGTCAATATTTTAAAACTACATTAATTAAATTTTTGACTGAGAAAAATGGAGCTAAAAGATGCATAAGATAACATAAGATAAGATATTCCTTTATTAGGAAATGTGCAATGTTACAGCAGCAAAGATTGATCGATAAATAGCTAAATTTACAAGAAGTCTAAAAAAGTGTTATTCAACTTAAGTATCAACAATTTCACTTGAATAAAAAGTATCAACAGTTTAACTAGAGTAGAAGTATAAACACTTAACTATAAAGTAACAACACTTTAACTATAGAAATATACAAGTACTAACAGTGCAAAACTCAGGCTAGACGGCATTAATAAATCAACAGAGTATGAAATATGAGTATATGATAGGCACCAGAATAGCGCTGACTAATAAATGTTTAATGCTAAAGAGCAAAATTTGCCTTTTTTTTTTTTTTTTTTTTTGACTGCAGCCATGTCAGTAATAGCATTAACAGTGTTGCAGGTTTATGATTGGACACAATGCAAAATGTGATGAAGGCATATTTCCTCTGTACACAACTAGCAGACATGGAGCAGCATTATAAGCATTTTTGTAGTCAAAAATGAACTTTTTAGCTCTGGTTTGGTCTCCACCGAGCCTCGAGGAAAATATCTGCATCTTTAGTTTGCTCTTTGATTTATCAACAGGTCAAATTTGCTGTGTTTTATTACCACATTGTGCAAACTGCTCATGAGTAGGACTAGAGTGGGTCAGACTCACTATACAGTTAATATGTGGATGTCAAACCAAAACAAGCTGAAAGAGGCTAAAAAGGCATGCTTTGCAAACCGTGCAGTTTCTCTTCCTGCATTACCATCAATATCAGCAACATCAGCTCCAGTGTACCAGAGGATTTTTCACCTGGACCACAGTCAAAGCTGTAATGAACTGTGTGTTGAATCACTATGCTACATTAATCTCAGGCATTGAAACCTATGATTACATTATGGATGATTATTCTTTGAATGAAATGCAATCTGGTCTAGGTCTAGGTCTCTCTCGTGGGAGTATCACTCGCCTTGTATCCCTTTTAATATTCTGGTAAACATATGAGCCGGATGCAGTTTACTGATGTCAGATTACATAATTTCTGATGTTCACATTTTCAGACATTTTCAACTCACTGATCTCCGACTTTAAAAATTTGTTTTAAAGTAAAGCAGCTCATGGTTTATTAATTAAAATACAAGAGGAAGCAATACTGCTAATTTGGGTGCTACACAGCCCACATCACACAGCCGGCCTCCCTCCGTCTCCCTGCCTCTCGCTATCGGGAGGAACAGAACATTACTTCTGTGTCTCGGCTCCTGTTTTTGTGTGTCGCCATTCAGCGCTCCTCTTCTTCTAAAATATTCCCTCTGAAGCACTTAGCCTAATTGGAGATCATTTATTCCCAGAACTAATCAGTCCAAGTGTTTTTGTGTCTTCTAAAATAATAACATGAGAGAAGGCTGTTGCGCTAAGTGAGGGTTCAACAGCCCACGCTGCTTACTAAATTTGACTCGCGTGTTGCGTTCTGTGTGTGCGCGAGTTTCTGGGGGTGCTGTTATGCAAACCGTGGCCTAATTTGATTAGCGGCTAGAATATAATTACTTAGCGAAAGAAGGCACATCGTAGGATTCCTCTGATGATCTATCTTCATAAATGTTATCTCGTGTAAAAAGACGTGGATTGTTTGTGTTGCACGCCGCCTCTCTTCCAATCTGGGAGCGAGAAATAACTTAATATAGTTGAATTTTGCACAGTCCTGATTAGATGCCAACAGGAGTTGGAGGCAAGCAAACTGATTTTGAGCTGATCTCAGAATTTAGGGTTTTAATCAGTGTTATTTAATCAGTCCGAACTGCTTATTCATGTTGTCTGCTCATGTTACAAAAATAGCTGTTATTCATGCTCTGGAAATGTGCAGGACCTTTATTGAAAACTGTCCAGATTCATTTTCTTAAACAGATTTCTTGTGCCATTTATACTCTTTATATCCATATGTTTCTAAATGTAAATGATCAAATAATAAAAATTTTAAAAAGCTGTTAATAGTCCAGGTGGAAATGAATAGTATAAATATAAGAAGAGCTCCTAGTCAGTTACATTGGTCCATGTTACATGAACTTTCTTGAGGTTCAAAGTTAGACTTGAGGTCAGTATTTGAGTAAATGTACTTAGTTACATTCCAGTACTGCTCAGTTGAATGTGAAATTAGTCTGAAGAAAAAAAAAAAATCTGGAAATTGTTTAAAGATTTTTTTTAAGGGTGTTTTCCATATTTAAATTTCAGCTGCTATTGTTGCAATAGGAGGAAATGCATAACACACACACACACACACACACACATAATTGTCTGCCGGCAAAGAGTGTGCAAATGAAATTCACATTACTGTAGGTCACTGAATTCATTTCTGAAATGGCAATTGGTATAATCTCTCAAGGGACTTGTTGTGAGTAGTGGGCTACATTTACCCAGTTACCCTTACGCCCCAGTGTAGATTAAGAAATACATTTACTCACTATCAGCCCATCAGCTCCAGCCCATTTGTTCCCCTCGGACGATAGGGATTGAACTGTTCCTGTCTGTAGTTAATTTTAACCAGGATGCGGCCGGCTGTGAAAACCGCATCAGAGGACGGGCCGAAAGCTTTTCCTGGAGAACAAACATCCTCCCTCTTATCTCGCCTTTTTTTTTTTTTTTTATAAAATGCTCTCCTCTGGGCTCATTAAGAGAGGATCCGGCTTTCTGCGGCCCTATCCGCTGTGATCTGAACCGGAGAGCTCAGTCATACGATTCAAAGTCAACCTTGATCTGCGGGCAAGCTGCGTATTTGAAAAAAAATATTAGAGAAGTTCGGTTAGAAATGAAGTATTTCGCCACACGGTTAAAGCCTCTTGGTTTCCCTGTGAACAAAAGCGCAAGATCTGCCTAATTGAATGCGTTTAATAGCGAAGACACAACTGCTGCTGCTGCCATTATAAGCAGACAGTATTCACAGTGTAGTGAAGTATCAGCACTGCAACACAACCGCTGCACTTCACAGCTAAATTGACTCCAGCTGCCTCTCTCTCTCTCTCTCTCTCCCACAACGACCTTGCGAAGACGACTCCCCTCTTTAACCCGGAGCTGTGTTAGCCAGCTCAGCGCCGTCTCTCCCACACCTTGTCCCCCCATTGTTGCTGATCTTATCGTTCGAGCCTATCGGAGGACTAATGACCCCGGCAATCGTTGCTGACCTGTCGGGGGAAGTGCAGCTGCCAAAGAGAAGGGAGGAGAGTCCATTAAAAGATTAATGTAAGGAAGTGGACACTGTCCTCCTGGACCTGTGGAGCACTACAGCAGGAATGGGGAATTTGATTTATCGCCCCCTCCCCTTGCTCCTCACATGCTGACTAGGCAGAGAAGGATGGGCGAGGTGAAGTGGTTTTGTTGAGAACAGCTGGAGGGGGTGTGTGTTTGTTTTAGGTTCAAATCAAACAAGAATCATTCCATGATGCCAATTTATAACTCTAGCATGTGAATAATTACAGTTTAACAGGTTAAAGATTTCGCGGGGGAATAAAGTGAATATTTCCCATTCAGCCTGGCATTACTCAGCAGAAACTTTGCTTTGGAGCGAAGTCAACATCGGGGTCTGACAGGCTCAATTAGCTCATGTTCTTAAGCGAACACGTCGCCCTATTTATCATTCAATACGCCGCAATTAAGCATTCTGTTACTTTGGCAACCGTTTTTAATATTTATCTGATCAAAGCGCCGAGTGGCACGGGCCCCCGCAACCTGCCTCCATTACTCATGTGTGTGGCATAATGTTGGCATTTGTGCAGAGGAGGGGGGGAAAGTTTCCTATTATATGCTTTTAGTAAAGATTTGCTGTCAAGCTTGAGGAGCCTCGTTTCCCCGGCTCCTTTAGCGAAGGGCCTGAACTTTTATAATGGGCACAAACAACGACTTCTCCCGCGCTGAACGGGTGCTGACAGACGGCTCGCTGCTGGGAGACAGAGGGAGGGAGAGAAATTATTCTTCACTTTTGATTGTCAGGTTAGTGTCTCTTTGTGTTGTTGGCATCTGGTCAGGATGCATGCAGCAGGAAGTACCTATTTTTTCCTTAAACTGCAGATAATTTTTCTGCAAAACCAGGAGAAAATATACCTGTTGTGCTGTAAATTCATATGCATCTACATATGCAAGCTCTCATATGTGGACACGTGCATGCTAAAAATTTTCATCCAGCCTCAAAAATGTGTCAGTTAAATCACAATCAAGTCGACATCCCTGACAGATAATCCCACCTCCTGAAGGCCGAGTGAGGGGAATCCACTTCAGACTCCTCCTCCCTCATTCCTCCACCTCCGCTTGATTGCATCCAGGTTAAATGTTAATTGGACAGAATCCCAGACCTCCTCCGTCTTAATGGCCGCTCTTCTCATTTCCTCTCTCGCCATCGCCGCCTCAGTCGTTACACATACTGTAGAGTTTGAGGAGAGATGAATGTGAATGATTTCGCAAGCGCAGCTCGGGCTAAACTCTGTGATCGCTCGCCGTCGTCCACATTCCTTGGCCGACCGTAATGGGCTCCCTAACCATTTGCAGTATTTGCACCATTAGCCAGTGATGACTTTGCATCTTAGCCCGACTAAGATGAACAATGTTGTCAGATGTCGAATGACTATAAATGGGCTGCTGCAGCTCAGCGTTCCTGGACTGAGTACCTGATTCGATATCACAATGTCAGCAGTGAAGCTGTGTGTTCAACATCTGGTCAGGTGGTGAGTGCACGTTACAAGAGCAGAGTGCTGCTAACCACACTCCAGAAGGTCACAGAATAACTCTTAAGCAGTTGGGCTGTGTTTAAAAAATAACATGCACTAATGCTGACCGTTTAGCTGCGGCATTAAGCCCCCCGTTAACTGATTTTGTCGGCCACTCGGGAGCGGTGCAAACAAGCTGTAAACATAATGACATATTATCACATTTAAAGTTGATATGGGGGAACAAACAGTGGCCTATTTGCACATCCGGCAGACACACAGCAACATTAGCATTCATTTGGAGTGTGTGTGTGTCTGGCTCCCAGATGGATGTAAGTCTTATTTTCACTCTTAGCTCTGGTCTCCAGTAACTCTGCAGAGGAATATCTGGCTCTCGAGCTGCACCCCAACTCGTCTGCGTGCCATGTTGGTGCTGGGCAGGTTGTGTGCTGTGGGTTCGACACAACTTTTATTTGGCTGGCGAGACTGAAACAAAACAATGAAGTTGTGTGCAATAGCCAAGAACACCCCCACCCCCCCACCCCAAAAGCATCTCGATTCAAAATATCATTAGCATTTTAAATGAACTTGTTAGTTTAGACAGTCCTGAAGTATCATTACAAAAGTTCCCTTTACAAAACAGAGTAATCAGCATTTGGAAGTTTTCAGAGCTACCTGAACACATTTGGATTAAAAGTAAGACTGAATGATTAAGTTTGATTAAATTGCCCCTCGGGATAAATAATTTCTTTGAATTGAATTGATTATTTTTCATGTCATTTGCTGCAGTAGCTCAAGCACTTCAGTTACAAAACGTGGTAGATAATACAATATATTTAATGTACCCTAGAGACCTAATTTGTATATGTTCAAATGATCATTGTAATAGCAATGCAAGCACTAATTCAAGTGGCCATATTACAAATTTTATAATTGTAATATCTCAATTGAGAGAGTGTGTGTGTTTCATATCAGAGCAAGCGTGACACAATTTTTGATGCACATTGCTTATTTTCAATTCGTCTGGCCCCGCAGAGACGGGCCTCACGTAATATTCAAACGGAGACAGAGGGGTCAACTCAATACACAAAAATGAAAATCACCAGCACAAATGTCACTTTCCTTTGTCTTTCATCTGAAAGGCGCTGACACTCCGCACAGCCGTCACCTCAGGGATGAAACCGCAGTGTCGGGGAAATGTATGAGATGAAATTAAATGGGTTGTTTCCTGCTTTTTAAGGTAATGTTTGTGATATTTGCATATTGATTTATTCATTCGGCGTCTTTGCACCGACTGCTGTTGGTCAGAGCAGACAGTTGCGTAAGACTTGGAGTTCTTTTCCCTTTTTTTTTTTTTTTTTCTTGACCCATCCAACCACATTGGGAGTGACGACAGGAAAGAATGTCAAACATAATGCGATTTGATCTCATAAAAATCTCAAAAATAGATCTTAAGTATCGAGTCCAAATGACAGAAATAGCTCAAGATCAACATTTGATATAATTTAAAGTGATGCTCTACCCAGAAAGCTATTTTTTTTTTTGCCTGTACAAGAATCAAAGACATCAGTAGACACATACATTAAGACAACAGCAGATATACCGGATTCAGGTTATGTGGTTGTTTTGATCATTTCTGCTGTAAGATCTTCTGGATCACAGCTGTTTAATAGCCTTTTAAGTCTACATTGTGCCGGCTTGGTGTGAGCTTTAGTGCACTTCAAAGCTTTAAAGGGCCACTCCAGCGTTGCACTTTCATTGAGTTTGGGGACTAATAAGAGACAAACTAGGAGTGGTTCAAATGGAAGCAGCAGAGGCAGATATTCTGACTTTTATTTTATTGATTTATTTTATTATTGTGATTAAAGCCTCAATAACAAAAAACATAAATCCTACGGTTCCCATAATGCAACTAAATTTTATCTTTTATAAGACCTGTTCTACATGAAAAGCCAATGTCTTTCAACCTTCTACCTCTTAAACCCAAACTGAGATGATCCTGATGACATCGCTAAAGGAAAGAAGCCTGATGACATTTTCCCTTCAGAAAGCTTCCTTCAAAGCCATTGAAGACATATACAACTGTTTTCATAGCTTCATGTGTAGAATCCTTTTAAAAGTAATATAGTATATTTATTTCAAAAGAGATATTATTTGAAATGTAAAACCTTGTCATTTCTGAAATACCAGCTGTTTAACATCCAACTTTCAATTCTTATTCAGGTGTCAGAGTTTTGTCAAGAAATGGTCAAAATTGATGCAGCCCACACTAAAATGTTCTGACCTTTAGTCCAGAGTGTGGGTCAAGCCCCAAAAGCACTGGACTGTACAATTCCCATAATGCATCTCAAAGGTATGTTTTGTTAATCCCCGCCTTATAAAAATCTTCCAAGGTCTAACTCACTCTTTTCAGCTGAGTAATCCTCAAGTAAACAGATGCTCTGGTGTAGAATCCTCACTTTAAGATTTTCCATTTTTATACTAAAAGAATCCTTTAGTATTACAGTAACATAGGAAAGCTCATTATGGAGGAAAACTGCTGGACCGAGAGAAGGAGTTGGGTACGAGGGCAGGAGTTCATGCAGAGAAAAGGAGGAGTGGGCAGAGAGCAGACGAAGGGTCAAGGATTCAGCGGTTCTGGAGTGTGGTCAAAAGCACTAAAAGCTTTCTGCTTTAACAGGATTGTTAGGCATGAAACCTCAAGCCTCACTGGCTCGTGTTGCTCGGAGCATAATGATTGGTTGCTGGGGTATTTTATATGCAGCATGGGTAATTAAATCGGTGGATACAGTTCTGGAATCGATATGAGCCCGGGTGACATAAAGTATTACCACTGAAACTCTGTGTGTGTGTGTCCGTGCAAGTGTGTGGGAGGGGGCGAAGTGAGGAAAGGGAACACGGGAGGTGGGAAGCAGGGGGTGGGCAACTGGGCAGCACAAATTGCGAACTAAATTTTTATTATGACAGATGAGATGGGTTATTGGAATCCAGGCAAGGCTCTTTGACTGTAGATGCCATTACAGGACACGGCTGCTTTAAATCTGGGTCACCTATCGACTTAACCTCGCATTGGGCATCAGCGGGGCCTCATTGCCGTGTAATTATGCCTGGAATAAATAGGGCACTTGGCTTGTGGCACTACACCACATAGCGGCTGGTATAATGGACAGTGTGGAATTCATTTGTTCTCCTCTGTTCTTTCCTAATCCCTCCTCTCAACCTCTATTAACTCTCTACATTTTTCATTCCTTCCTCTGAGCCCCTTTCTACCCTTTGGTTTTCAAGCCATCATTGTTTCTGTCCCTTTTTTTTTTTTTACCCCCCCGTGTACCCCTTTGTCTTATTCCCTGCCGTCCTTGAGCAGAAGGAAGGAGGGACAGAGCCTGTAAATGCACCATTAAGAAAAAGAGCTGTTTGCAAAAGAAAAAAAAAAAAAAACACTGTTCGAGCTGTAACACAGGGAGTGATTAAATTAAAGGCGATCCACACAATGCGAATTGAACCCAATTAGGGAGCATGAATATCCTCTCAAAGCCAAAACCCGAAGCCTCCTCATCGTCTAGTTTTGAAGATATTTTGGGTGGTCATTTGGCTCCATAAAGCCTGTTCAAACCAGATCTGAGCGCACCAATGTTATTGCCTGCAGAAACAGAGCTTCTGGCACTTTGGCCACACAGCAGCTCAAAAAAAAAAAAAAAAACCAAAGGCCCCCAAAGCTAGAAGCAGGGTGTGCTCATACTTGTGTGTGTGGCTTTCTTCCCGCGTGTGTGTCTTGCTGTGAGGTGACCGGCTCAGTAATTGGTCCTCGAGGCTTTTACCTGGCGGCGTTGACTGGCCATGTCAGTGACTTTTTTTTTTTTCTTCTTCTTCAACTCCAAATGGCCTCATTGGCCATTTAGAGCTCATTACCGATACTTTTAAAAAGCTGTTTCAACTGTCATGAAAGGGAGGGGGAGGAGGGGGGATAAAAAAAAGGGGGAGTACATTTTTTTGCGTGTGTCATTAATTATACACCAGACTTTTGTTAGCCGAAGTGTGCGAGCTATTTCCTTGCACATCACAGAGAGAACAGACGCTTGTTCTCTTCGCCTTCATTAGAATGAATTCTTTACAACTTGGCTTTTATTAAAAACAACAGGGATTCCAGTCCCCGCTTCTGCCTTCATTGTTTTTAATCTTTGCTAATTAATTTGAAGAGGTCCTGATTAAAATAATGGAATTGTCGGGGAAGACATTGTCTTAAGCTTATATGAATTCAGTGCAGCTGTTTGAACAGTGCATACGAGGGTTATTTAATAATTAAGCACTTTCACGAGTCAGTCTGAGAATGTGTCGTTCCAGAGCATATGCATGCTTTTTCATGATGTCTAATACAGCTGGATCCTCTTTAGTGATTCTGAGTTCTTTCTGTTGCAGTGAGTTAGTTTGGAAATGTGCAAAAGCTGTTGGCTTTACCTGCTCCAGTATATTTAATTAGCCTGTAATGAGTAGATCGAATCCCACTGGCTGTCTGAAAGCATCAATGGAAGATATACAACTCTCAATATTTCTCCTTTATTTTACATGTCTGTTCATCAAACCTTCAATCCTCAAGCTTCTCAATTATTTTCAGCTTTAATGAAAATATTTTATGTGTATATTCAGACTTTTGCACCCAACTTTATGTGCATATAAATTTATTTGTTATTATGCATTAAACTCTAGATTTCACTAGACAGATTTGAGCCCCCGTGAAAAGATCTCACATCGGGCCCAGACACCACAGACCACGCCAATATTGCTGTGCCCACACCTCCAGAACCCCATCGACCCATTCAAAGCTTTAAATAGCTCTACCCTTGCAGGCTTTCAACTCTCTTGTACTCCAATACTTGTTGAGTGATATTTACTGACAGTGAGCTGCATGCGACACACTGCATATTCACTAATGTACGACTGCTATATTTTGTCTAAATATCATTCAGTTCAGTGTCAGTTCAGTTTATTTGTGACAGTCACACAACATAATGATGGACATCTTACAAAATATAGAACAGTTTATGTGAGACTGAAACAGGCAGAAGCAAAAGCGTGTATGCCTAGAATATACTGTACATTTACATCAATATAAGTTGCCTTATAATGTCATTTTTTCTGTGTTTATTGCTGATTAGCGAATATTAGAAGAGTGAGCTTTTACAGAATATAACCACATAGGTGGTAGATTAGAGAAGGCCCACATGAATCATTTTTGTCAAAGTTTTTTTGGGCCTGACAAACACATCATGAACTATGACATCTCCCTTGCAAAGCAAACAGATTTGAAACATTTCTTTTTCTCTCTCTCTCTCTCCAGTGAAAGGAAAATGATGGCCAGAGTAATGTTAACCCCACCACACTATGTTCTTTCCAGTACCTTTGAAGGATTCATCTGTATGAGAATCATTACCGTCCAGATTTCTATTCCAGCGCTCTCTTCTCCTGCTCGGCGGGGCCCACCTTTTTTTTTTGTCAGCTCTAAACAGGGTGTTCTGGTCTTCTCTTCTCTGTCCGACAGGCAGCCGGCTAAAAGCCCATTTTAGGTACAGCCAGTCAGTACACATGGAACCTGTGGTAGAAAGTCTCTGAGTGCTCATCTCAGGCTGACAGCAGGCAGCCCCTCAAGCATTACCGTAGTTGGCCGTGACTGATTTCTCGGAGGCAGGCAGAGCCACAGGAGGCTAAATGTTCTGCTTTGGCTCGTCCGTTTTGATTTGCTCTAGATGTACGGCTGTTTGACATTTTGTCTTTCGGATGTGCTGTCTTTGTATTCGCACTGTTGGCGCCGCTTGTTTACGCTCACACACCGCTAAAGGACACAGGAAGCCAGGACGGCGCAGGTGACTGGGATGTAACTAGGAGATTATTCTTAGATGTGTACTTTGAGATGACCTTTCTCTTGGCTTTTCACTACAGTCAAGTACATTTTCTCTATTGCAAACGTGGATGATACTACCTCAGAACGTTGCAACCTAAAAAAACATGCATTCAGTTATTGAAGGCTTTTGAGATATGGATGATTTTTTTTTTTTTTTTTTTAGGTCTGCTGTGTTTAGCAGATGGTGGACACAGTGATTCATGCAGCTGCACAAATCAGCCCGAATGTAGGAAAAGCACTTGTATTACATCCATCCAGCCAAAGCCTCAGATATTAATTTTGTTTTTTTTTCTATTTGCAGATAATCTCTTATGTTGACAGCGGCTGCACAGGGAAATGCACCGCACACAGCTTTTCGACGTGTTTGTGCGCGAACCTAAAGAGGCTGTGGATGAGAAATAAAGCATTTCATTTATTCTATTGTCAGCTTGAGCTATAGGAGGATGTTTACAGGGACAAGCTGCCAATAAGAAAATACACAGTCGGGCTTAAGAGTAAGAATAGCTCGTGCTGGAGACCCTTATGTCTGTGCGCCGCAGAGCAGTTGCCAAGGTGATGTTATCACCCATTATCCATCATTGCGAGCAACAAATCCAGACTCTCTATATTCTGTTGTTTCTTCAGAAATAGAGGTGACAGATAGCGTGATGGTTGAGAGAGTGCATTATTGATCAACACAAGACCCGACTTGTCCCCCTGTATGTTCTCCGACGGCAAGATCCCACAAGCCTTCCAGCGTGGGGGGGGGGAGCGGTGGGTCGTCTTGTTCCACGGTGGTTTATGGGGCCTGTCATTGGGATGTGGAGGAGCATGTACCAAGAAGAGAAGCTGAGGCCAAGAGACTCCCCCGGGAGGGAGGAGATGCGGCGGGTAGGGGGAGGTCATAGGTCGCAGGCTGTGAGTATAACAATCTAGGGCTTAGATTGAAGAGTGGAAGAACGAGGGTGGGAGAGTCGGTGCAAGTTGTGTTGTTTGCTGAGGGCGTAACAGTCAATGTAGTACTTTCACATGTGCTAATCTTTGAGCAGAGGATGAAGAGAAAAAGAGTGAGTCGTCTGAACCTTCATTGTTATCCAGAAACTGTTTTTCCCTCCTTTATGACGAACATGAGCACTGTAGTTTTCTTTTAAGTCAGTCCAATATAAACTGCCCCGATGCCAGAAGCGCTCACTGGCACATTCAAAACTCCATTCAAATGCACTATCTCGTGTCTACATAATGCTAAAAATTACGGTGTCCCGCTGTTTCAGGAAATTACTTTGCCTTTTTAAAAAAAATGGAACAATTTACTTGTGACCCGTTTTAGGAGATCTACTTTCTTTGGCAGGAAGAAATGAGCCACAGTGCAGCAGGCACGGTGGGGAAGTCAGAGTTTATTCAGAGAGGGACTGACACAATGTGGTTTTGTTAATAACAAGAAAAATAAAGAGTGGCCTTAGACATATTCTTTAAAGTCAAAATAAAATTTCATATCTGCTTATTCTGAATTTGAAGGCAGCAATGTGTTTCAAACAAGTCGGGACAGGAGCAACAAAAGACTGTGAAAGTTGTGGACTGATCCAAAAACACCTGTTTGGATCATTCCACAGGTAAACAGGTTCATTGGTAACAGGTGATAGGATCATGACTGGGTATGAAAGGAGAGAGGTTCAACACTTTGTGAACACATGATTGTTTAAAGGATATTAATACATGGGCTCAGGAACAATTGCAAAACTGTTGTCAGTAAACACAGGTTGTTTCTGCTTCTGTTTGTATTTACATGTTCCCAACTTCGGAATCATGGTTGTATTACCATCTGAACACTATTGTACATTTGGTTGTTGTGATTCGCATTACAATGGAATTTATGGATCAATGCTACATACTAGACCGACTTCTTTGTGTAAAGTGGGACAAACCCAACACTGAGCGCGCGGGAACGTGACAATGGACAAGAAAAAATAACGTGAATAAAGCCAACTTTATCGAGCCGGGCTGAATAGCTTCCACCTTGCGAGTGCAAAAAAAATCAGTCCTTCTGTAAATGCTGTATATAGTAAAGGAAGCAATATCTTAAATTAATAATGCTGTGTGAGCTTATTGAAGAAGGGTGAAAGGATTATACAGTGGCAAACTATGAAAGTCGACAGCACTTATGGGCCTCAATGGTCAGTGAATGAGCGCTATTTGAAACATCCAATCAGACTAATATGTCCAAAAATAGTTTCATCCTCTTTTGAAAAAAAATGCACACAATAGTGTCAGCATCATTATATTTCTTTGCATAAAAAGTGAGAATTCAAATTTGACTCCTTCACATTTAAAACCCCAGATAACCTCCCCCCCGAAAGTAAGAGCAATGCGACACTCCCTTTCTAGGACCGGTACAAAGATGGCCTTCCTCTGTTAGGAGAGATATATGAGATGGAAGATACAAAGCCAAGGCTCTTAATAAAAATCATCCATTTTTGTCAAAGCCGGCGAGGGGAAAATTTGCAGCAGTGTCAATAGACAGCTATTTTTTTCACTTCTTTATCTCGCCCTACCTCCATCTCCTCTTCTCACTATCTTTCTTTCTTTCACAGCAACAGCATACTGTACATCAGCAGAGAGAGAGAGAGAGAGAGAGGAGAGCGAGCATCACCTCAACTGTCACTGATATCTCCTAAATCATTTTGTCTCTTTCTGAAGGCTGACCTCTCTCGCTGTACATTTTTGGGCTATCAAGCAGGACTGAAAGTCACACTTATCACCGAGTAAGGGATGACTACCAGACTGCCATTTATTTCTCGATTTCACCGCGATGGGAGTGTGTAGGCGTGATTGAATTCTCCCTCTCTGCCTCCTCTTGGGCATTTAAGCCCACTGTGGGAGAAGTGAGTTGACTCTCCAAAACCGCGCCACGCATTCCTCAAACTAGATTATTGTTATTTCCTCACATCCTGGATGGAGGTTTATAGTCAATATGCTGCTATATGAAGAAAAATGTTGCAGCAGCAGTCGAGCTGCCCCCACGTTTTTTCAAATAATGCACCACTGTTCTTGATGGGGTTTTTTTTTGAACCGGTCCCTGCAAATGTCGAGTAGCGTGTAGAGAGGATACTGAGGGGTAAATATGATAAGAGAATGCGTAAACACATCAGTCATACTGGTGTTTTGCGGAGGCTGCTGATACACTCCTGTAGGTGGGATTGTCATGCCCGGGGATGATGGTGCGACTCCTCTCCAGGAGAGCATGAAACAGGATTACGAGCACATCAGCAAACATGCAAACCACAACCTTTATTTGGGGACAACTACTTGTCAAAATAATGCGGTTGCCGACTTTAACCTTTTATGCAGGGCGGTGGGAAGTAGGTGTGCTGCGACCCCTGCTGCGACCCCTGCTGGTGGAGGGTCAAGCTGCAGACATGAACAGCTCTCTCTCTGCCAGATGGAAAAAACTATTCAATTTTCCTGTTATTTACCTGAGAACTGAAGGCTTGAGGAGGTTTTTAGAAATGATTAGCATTATTAATAATTGAAATAAAGCCAAGCATCATGGCCACGAGACATTATCTCCCTAACCCCTGAGTGGAATATAACTGGAGCACAGGCTGAAGGTAAATCGTTCGGTTTATCATAAGCTGCCACCGAGCAGTTTAACATTGCCATGAAACTGTAATATCACATTGATGCTCTTGCTGCAAAAAAATGTTTGTCTTGTGTTGGTGTTATGCAAATTGGGCTTTTTGGAAAATGTTGTGAGCATTTTGATATGTACTTGTCCGCCGTGTGCAACGGGGCCTGGGAGCTGCAAAAACCGTGCACACATACAAGACAGGCAATTTTTCCTCCTGCCTTCACTGGATTTGCTGATGATGTGTGTGCGAGTGTGTGTGTGTGTCCACGCTCAATATCCACACCCTGTCAGGGAGCTTTAAATAATGCATTTGTGCTGTTAAGGTATTGTGCATATTTAGATACTGTATGCTCGTCTGTGCTGTGTTGAACTATGTCATGTCTGGTCTGTTTGCATGCTGTGCATCCATATTGTAATAGCCTTTGTTATATTACAATGTGACGTGATGAATGGAATGTTCACAAAACCATTAGAGCGTCCCCGACTCAAAGCCTCTTCCCAAGGCTCTACTTTTATGTGATTCATTCTGCTTGCCACAGCACTTACTCCAATATAGAGACATATACTCCAAATACAATTGTATAAATGAACTTCCTGCAGCGACCAGGATCAGTATTATTTATGGTTTAATGATAAAATGAAAAAGTGTATTGCACTTACACCTAGTGCATGATTTGTGTGATGTCACCTGTTTCCCAGTGGCGCCGGTGCATTTTATCATGAGGATGCCGTATACGCCGACTAGCCACACGTGGGAAAGTGGCTCTTCAGCATGACTGACAGCTTTCCGCTTTCGGCACCAAGAACTTGCGGTGCGTGGGTGTTGCGTACGTAAATGTTCCACCCCTGGCTGAGAGGGATCCGATTGGACCGTTTGCCTGCGCGCTGATATGACTGGCTGCTGCAGTTTCTCTCCCGACGCTCGGTCACCCACCACTTGTCAGCCAGTTCCCATCATGCCACATGCCCCTGCGGCTGCGTAGTGGCGGGTAACACACACACACACACACACACACACACACACACACACACACAGACCTTGTCACAGGCAGGAGCTTGATAATATGCCTATGAGTTAAGCGCACAGGCCGTTGCGTCCAAAACACACGCACCTTGACTCACATGTAAAAAACAGGCACACTTTTTCCCTTCACGCCTGTCAGATCACATATCCAAACAGCACCGACCGCGCTGTTCCAGACTTTCCTACTGTCTCACCGTCTGACCACTTCCTCACTCTAAATAGCACAAAATCCAATCACTGCTCAGGTTGTGGTGTGAAATGAGAGGCAGCAGACGCCTACTAATATGATCTTTCACAGTCCGTTGGAAGGGAGAAATACGGCACAGGAGGATGGCTTACCTTGATAAGCGGAGGAGCCTTTTCCTGTTTTTACATGATTCAAATATGGATACACGCTCCAAAGATGTATCCCCTCCCACCCGCTGAATCTTTTTCAAAGGACTCCCCTCCTCCTCCTTTCTTCTCATCCCCGCCCTACACTCCAACTCCCGCTTCCTCCATCAGTGTCACCAATTGCTTTTTTTTTCTCTCCCCCCTCAGCCTGCTTTTAAATTAGTCTGTCTCCCCATCTTCGCCTCGCGTGTTATTTTCATAGAAGGCAATCCAAAGTGGAATGTATGTTAATTTGAATATGGGATCAGTGTCCCTCACAAGAGATGGAGGATGGAAAGCGCTCAGGAAGAGCCCAAATGCGTCTCCTGCTGGGCCTCAAGACAGGAAATGCAAATAATTTTCCGAACCACTCTTCTTGACTTTTAAGCTACAGTACATTTTTCAGTAATATATTTGTGCATCGTGGTTATGAATTTTTTTTTTCTCATATGTCAATAGGTCACTAACTTCAGAGAGGCTCTTATTCATTATGCATCAGAGAAAGTAAAAAAAAAAAAACTTCTGATAGAGGATGCGATTAATTTGGCACACACATCTAAGGAGGTGCACACACATCCACTGTACACACTCGAACACCACATGAATCCACAAGCAGGAGAGCCGTACCTTAGTTACGGCCATATTGATGAACATCTACATCCAATATGTTGCTCCATTGATTCTTCATTATTCCAATTCCCGGGACTATTTCAATGTGGCACGGCATCAAGATGTACACAATTAATTTGCGCTTTCTATTAAAACCAGAGTCATTAAAATCGTGCTGCACAACAGTTTATAATTAAAACACCGGCACAAGTGAGAGGTGAAAGTCTCATTAGTATTGGTGCCACGTGCTGTTTATTTCCATGACTAATTTGAAAAGCCACTCTTAGCTGTCGCCCCGATGATTTATGCACTTATGTGTTTGTGTGTACATATGTGTCGGAGGCTGAGTGTTTGGAGACAGCGACAATACTCCGGTAAATGGGTTTCTTCAAGTGGAAATAATAGCAGGTAGCATCAAAGTCAATAAAATGTTTGCGAAGCCATGAAGACTGGATATTACTCAGCTTATCATATGTTAATGCCGCAGTGTTTTTTGGGTTTTTTTTGAGGCTCCAGTACTTTGATTCATGTCCAAATCCCTATTAAACTACTATAATTCGCATCAGCTGAGATGGTAAACATTTTCTGCTAGGCATCTCCGAATCGCCGTCGTGGGGATGTTCACTGCAGAGGCTTCATTTGCATTAATAATTAGCCCTGACTCGCTCCAAACTTCATTTTCAGTGCCATCGAAGTCAAATTTGCGCACTAACGTCCCAGGCCGCTGATGTTTTCCCTTAACACTGAATGGTTTAAGTATCAGTCCTTTGTCAATATCAGCGTCGAGTGCACACTGTCACAGACGCAGATCTATGCAGCGATAATGAGACACAATTGATTAGCTTTGCTTCTCAAATGAGCCCTTCACAAGGAAATTGAAATAACAAACCATACGGACATGATTAATGGTGTTTTGAGACTGGGATCTAGTGGTATTTACATAATCAGCAGGGGAGAATTAGCCCCTTCCACTGCTGTGTTGTGTGTGAACAGCAGCCCAACGCTTACGTCAGACTAATTGTGCTGCATTGTCTTCAAGTCTTGAATTCTCAGAGGCTTTGACGGTGGTGACCAACGATGATGATGATGATGGGACAGATAAGTGGCAAGAGTTTTGAAAATGACTTGCGGAAAACATTATGAATAACCGCAATTAATAGATGCAATCTTAAGGATATACTTCCTGTGAACATAGATGGGTGGATGGGTGGATGGCTGGATGGATAGATGATAGATAGATGGAAGGCTGGATGATAGATGGATGATAGATGCTAGATGGATGGATGGATGATAGATGCTAGATGGATGATGGATAGATGCTAGATGGATGGATGATAGATGCTAGATGGATGATGGATGATGATAGATGCTAGATGGATGGATGATAGATGGATGGATGGATGATAGATGGGTGGATGGGTGATAGATGGATGGATGGATGCTAGATGGATGATGGATAGATGCTAGATGGATGGATGGATGGATGGATGATAGATGCTAGATGGATGATGGATGGATGATAGATGCTAGATGGATGGATGCTAGATGGGTGGATGGGTGATAGATGGATGGATGGATGCTAGATGGATGATGGATAGATGCTAGATGGATGGATGGATGGATGGATGGATGGATGGATGATAGATGCTAGATGGATGATGGATGGATGATAGATGCTAGATGGATGGATGATAGATGGATGGATGGGTGATAGATGGATGGATGGATGGATGATAGATGGATGGATGATAGATGGATGGATTGATAGAGAGATGGATGGATACTTTATTGATCAGTCCACATAAGAATAAAAACACAGCAGTAAACTATAATATAGTATGTGATAAGATAAGATAAGATAAGATAAATTTGGTGTAAAATACAGGGAAATATGCATCTTTGCAATAATGGCATTAAACAAATTAACAAAACCTGATTAAAGATTAGGTTTTGAATCTCAAGACAGTGGCATCATTTAAGTTTTTAAAATCCTTGGTTTCAAATCTTGAGTTTTTCACATTTTTAAAATCTTGAATTTCATGTTAAAGTTAAAGTTTGGGATATTGCATTTTTAATATAGAGTTGAAAAATCAGTGGCTTGGCAACAATATTGTTGAATTGTCGTTTGAAATAGCCAAAACAGTTCACCTTCTCTGGCACATTGTTTTGTCATTCATCGTAAGTGCCTCACTGCGAAAATAGGTTTCTAGGGCCTTTAATGCTGTCTCAAGGTTATCATTATTATACTACTACTAATAAAAAACATCTTATTTCATACATTATTTGATATTAGGTTGTAACCTGTTTCTGGGTGTAAAATGAAGGCGTCAACATTGTGATGGTTCACAAGCTGTAGCGAGTTCCCGCGTTTCCATAATGGACCTTCAAACTGTTTCTAATTGAATGTAGCGATGAAAGTGGGATTTGTAATTGTCAGGGCTGGATGAAATTAATTGCCCTGCACATCTTGGATGGTTTAACAGAGTTAAACAAAGCCTGCTGCTGCATGGTGATTTCAGCGTGTTGTCAGAATTGGTTTGGAGGTTATTGCGAGTTAAAAACAGAATAATAAAGGGATTCAAGTGTGCAGGAAATGGTGGAACATCAGGGGGAAACCGACATTGACCGCTGGAAGGAAATGGGAAACTAACAGCGATCTCACAGTCCGACTGTTTGTTGACCCATCCATTCACCCCAATGTCCTCCCTGTGTGGACTCTTTGACAACATCACGCAACTTCCTCCTTTGCTCTCGGCAAACAGCAGTCATAACTAATATGGCTGCTAGAGGGCTCACTTTAACATAACTCTACTGGTTTGGGTCATTTGCTGAAACGACTCATGCTCTCTTGAAAACAGCTTGTAAGTCAACCTTAAACAGTGATGGGAATAACAGCGTTAAAATAAACAGTGTAACTAACAGGACAGTACAGTATATACAGAGAGTTAAATGCACTTAATTGTTATATTGATATATTGTTAAACTGTGTATTTTTGTGATGAAAAAAATACTTGAAGTACAATATGCCTACCAGTCGTGGTCTGTTGAAGTACAATAAATATTAAAGGTCCTGTGTAAGTACCTGTCTGTGCAGTTCTACTCTATGCAACTGGCTTGTGAAACCTGCTTAGAAAAAAAATCCAAATTCTTCGGCATATTTAAACTTAAAAAAAAGAGTAATGCAATAGCTACTTTTCCTAGTAACTAGTTACTTTTATTGTGCAGTAATTCAGTTACTAGCTCAGTTACTTTTTGGGAGAAGTAACTATTAACTATAAGTAATTACCTTTTAAAAGTAACATGTCCAACACTGACCTTAAAGCAAGCGTATCTGCTGTAACTTGGCTAAACAGCGAGATACACACAAGTTCCACAATTGCCAACAAGTTGCAATTATGGATTAATGGTAACTGCTAAAACATTATGTAACATTACTTCAACAGAATACGTCATCAAGCCATTCATCTCTAATTTGCTCACATTAGCCACCTAAAACTCCTGGTCATACTGGACCAAGGAAGGTTGTAGCAGCATGAGCAAATGTGTAATTTTTTACTAATGAATTCCATTGTCTGTGTCTAAGAGGAAAAATGTGCTATTGCTTCTTTTAAAAAGTCCATCTGGCTTAAAAAGGCCAAATTGTATCCATGGCTAAAGATTTGTATTGTGTCATTACAGCACACATTTTGCCTGCAACCACTTTGGCCACTAGAGAATCTGGATTCTTTGTCAATTAAGGCAAGTTAGTGAGCTCTGGAGTGGAGAGTGCGGATGTTCATTCAGAGTTGTAAAAATGCAAATGCCCACATTCAAACTCACATCACGAATGAATTTTCATGCAAAAAAAACTTTGGTAACAAGTCTGTGGTTGGAACCTTCGTCTGCCGTCCAGTTAACACACATGAGCACATACACAGCAAGAAGTTATGTCTGTCCTCTGCTTGTTCCGCCACAGAAAGGTCACGACGTGATTTATGCACCTGTTTTGTGAGTTAGATGGGAAGTGTTTGTGCTTTGGGCCACCTGACCGATTGAAACGTGAAATATGAAAATGAAATTCTGTTCATGAATTGATTTACAAGGCTGAGCAGGTCTTAAGCTGCCCAGTGGGGAGTTAATGGGATAAATACAGTTCATACTTTGTGCTTGTGTATGTGTGTGTGTGGTAACCTGGCTGCTTGTAGCATGTGTGTTCAATGCAGCTGAGTGTCCCATCACGTTAAGGAAGATCAGCGTGTGAGCCAACATTTGAAGACACAGCATGATTTTTGCATGTGCCTGTGGTCACTACTAGATAAAAAAAGCATCAAGAAAAGTGCATGAAAGACATGTTTGTGTACTCACAATTTGCTCCATGTCTCCATCTGATACCAGCATCTGTCCTGACGTGACAGAGCGCCGTGGTGGAGACATGTATTCTTTAGCATGGCAGCTCACAGGGGGAGAGACACAGATGGGTTTTGACTTCCCAACGGTTGCGGATGGCCGTGGATGATTTTATTGTAGTTGACAAGCTGCTCCATATCTGCTGTAATCACACACCACCTGCATGTTCTTTTTCATGAAAATTTGACTTTTTCTTGTCAATGATTAATTAAACAATTAATTTAGCGGCGGCCTACATTTAGAAAAAGCAAGAAGCTGGCGCCATTCCCAGATGAGTTTCCTTGCGAAACTCACAACGGACTGGAACAAAACAGCGGGCGAGTACATTTTGAAAACTTCAATAAAACATGAGGGTTGTTTTATTTACCATATACCATGTGATCTATGTGGTATTAAGCCTCTTTTAGTGTCTTGTCAGATACGTCAAGCACGCTTCAGCTTATCCAAACGGAAATCTACACACACACACGCTCCATCACAGTATGTTCTGCTAAATCACACAGCGTGTTTTCTCATGCATTTATTAGGTCTCCACACTTACAAAAAAAAACTTAATTTATGAATATATTGGTTGTTAATGATATAGAATTGAATAAAACAAACGACTCCTGCACTCCGGAGCTTTTAATTGAGAGCACGAGGCAGTGCATTTGAGATAATGCATTCACGCCAGAGGTAAATAGATGGCGCTTGTATGCAAAAGCTTGTTTAGCATGACAGCTGTGTTGGATACATTACTGCATTAAATCAAACCCAATTACTGCCAGCTCGTTGCCCCCGTGCCCCGAGAGGTGTCTGATGCAAACGCAGAAGTGCGCGAACCCTCAGTGTTTCTGTGTTGAAGAGGGGTGGGAGGAAATCTAATATGCAAAGTAAAAACTGGTGGGGACAGATGTTTATTTCAAAATGCATGAACGTGACACAGGACTTAAACATAAATCTCATTCAATTAAGATGTCTTCAGCGGGGGGGGGGGGGCTCCTGCAGCTCCTCCCGGCGCGGCCTCTCGCTGCTTTTTGCTCCTGGGTTTTGCTGTAGTGTGCTAAGGAATCGCTCCGGTGTGGCCCAGAGTGCTGATGCTGTTTTTATGTGCTGCTGCCGGTGCTTTTTGTCACTTTAGAGGGTCAACCAACACACTGTGATATCCGCTCCAGCACTTAGATGCACTGTGTTACGCTGATGGAGGAGGCTTTTTGGGGACAGCACTACTGGGATCGGGTTTGAGTGGTAACCTCTGAAATGGAACGATGTGTGAGCGTGTGAGTGTGTGTGTGTGTGTGTGTACATAGAAGCAGAGTGTGTTTTTAAAAAAGAAAGTGGGGCTGGGCTGAATGACAGATGAATGGACGAGCAGAGGACACAAAGGGAGAAGCGATATTTAGAGAGCGCGAGGGTGCACAGCAAAATAAAAAAAATAGGCGGGGGGGCTTCAGAGCCTCCGACAGCCAAATTGTTGAAGAGGAGAGCGGCACACAGAGCAGAGGGCCACGCCACCAGTTCTCTCCACTGAGACACACTGGAGGTGTCTGTCAGGTCAATTAGTACTACTGTGCTTACATTTTCCACCTGACTTGCTTCATTAGTGTTTTTGTCTGCAGAGTCGAGGCTCCTTGACATGTCTGCATGTTCCGTCATACTTCGAGCTTTTCCCACACACTCTCGGTGTGAACCCCGGCTTATGAAAGTGCTGCAGGTTTGCCAAGCGCCCCTGACCTAGAGGAGGTCACAGCTCTCGTACAGTCATGTTAGCTGCCTAGTTTTTAGGGATGTCAGCACGTCATGTTGGTCGGCTGGTCCGCCACTTTGGACCAGATTGAAATATGTCAGCAACCATTTAAGATAAGATAAAATAAGATATTCCTTTATTCATCCCACAGTGGGTAAATTCACATTGTTCAGCAAAGACGATGGAGCAGTTAACACAGGCTAAAAAGAAAGCATTAACAAATTTACATGAGAATTTAATATGAAAATATTAAATATGGAATATTGCACATTGAAGTGAATCTTTATATACTGACATAAAAAGAGTGTTGCATATATGTAATGACATAAAAGTTGTGTGGTCTAATGGATTGCGATGCAGACTTTCATGTTCCTCAGAGGATGTCTCCTCATGACTTTGGTGATCCACTGACTTTTCCTCCAGCACAAAAATCAAGTCAATCTTTTACTTTGTTAATCAGCCTCATCTCTACTTTGCATTTAGTGCTTGTATTGCACATTTAATTAATGTTTCATTTCATCCGTTTTCTCTTTATCAGGCCTATAAGAGACGGTGTGGTGGATGATTCCCTACGTTCCCAGGATGCTAGGTTCCCAGGATGCCAGACATGTGAGTCTCCTGGTATGAACTAACATTGTAAAAGGTTAGAGCTATCTCACAGTTCACATTGCAAAAGTACAAAGGGAAATGGACATTTCAAATGCAGTTTGAATGGTAAAAATCTGCTCAGCCTCTGTGGAGATATCAATGTCTAAAGTCAAGGCAACTTTCCTGCCTGCAAATTTGAGGGCGTAGGTTTCAAAGAGCAAAACATTAGCGGGCCATAAGCTGCAGATTTCAACACATTGACCAAGAGAAGCATACTTGAACATTCAACCAAGGCAAAAAAAAAAAAAAAGGCCTCTTGTTAATGTTTCATATTAGGACGATATTGAGCTGTTGTACAGGAAACAAATATCTTTTGCTGGTCCCCAATGAAAGATACTCCAGACTAATGCACTTGGCCTCTGCGTTAGTCCACTCATCCAAGAAGATGCCTATAATTTTGATTGCTTTTATAATTATTCAATCAATTTCTCTATTTTGTTTGAGCCTTGTGAGGGACCACTTAGTTGTTTAGTCAGTTCCACTTCTTTGTTTTAGGCTTCTTTGTGCCACCGTGTGCACTCTGTTGTTGGAGTCTCGACAGCACATTTACATTTATGCGTTCTGGCATTTCAGCAACACTAAGCATTTTACCAAAAGAGACAGTGGGAAAAGCGGAGCTAAGGAAAGGGAGAGCACTATAGTGGCATCTTTGTAATCACTGATAAACAACAGCTCATGAGGTCTATATTACAGGAAACCTGTATCTCTGAGTAAACTCAATAGAAATCCATGCACTCAACAGCAGGCCTCTGTGCCTGTCCATTTATAGTCTATAGTCTTATTGATCCTTTCTTTGTGTGAGTCGCTGAATGATCCTGGATTGCAGCAATTACAGATCATCCCCAAAGGTCCCCTTGTGCATGATTCAAATTCTAGCGATGTCCAGCAATGACACGTCCTGTCATGTGAGACGGGAGTATGCATTGAGATATGTGCATTTGAAACACTCGCCGGTCAGAGTCAATTATGGGTCTCAGCAGAAGCGATTACACCAGAAAACTGTATCCATCAACAAACAGATGAGTAACCCCGTTGTCAAGCTGTAATAATTGACGCGTTGACATTCAGCGAGCACAACCCTTGTTATCCCCAACTTGCAGCGTCCGGCGCCGACTCAAAAAAACAGGCGGAAGGCGCACTCGCAGCGTGAAAAGCCTCGTCATCTGAGCTCTTTAAAGATTCCTGAAAAACCACAGAGCCGAGGTCGGCCTTTCAACGCGGCGTTTTTGATATGTCGCACTTTGAGCGCACGCGGAGCGGCTGTTTTGTGAGGTCCGGGAGATAAGAGACGGAGGGGTCTGAACGTGTGATCGGGAGGCAGGGCAGCCATTCCCTTTCAGGTTTGTTTCGGGGGCCACCTGCTGGGTCCTCCAAACGGAGCCCCGCATGGCATATCAAAGCACGCCATCGACGCTTTGTTTTGCAGAGCTTTCGTATAATTAGCTATTTATTTATGTGGGGATGGATGCGACAGTATTAGCAGCTGACTGACTTGAGCCAGTGACAGAAGTCATCTCGTATTAAACACCTGGGCGTTTATCTACTGACTGTCGGCATGTAAATAAACAAAGCTTCATTTTTTTATTTGTCCTAAAATGTGAAATCTGAAATGGCCAAGGGGAAAATCTGTAGCCACTCCCAACATTTACCCCCAATACAATGGTTTTCCAAGATCTAAGTCCATTTGTCTTCTGGTTCCACTGGACTGCTTTAAAGCCTTCATCGAGCAAATAAATCGCCGTCACACTCCTCAAATGGTGTGATCGCCTGTCACAGCCCTTCACATCACTTTGTTTTATTCGATGTGGCTCACGCCTCCAGATATTTCTATCTTTTTACAGCCATGTACTGCAGTGGCTAACAACCCCCCCCCAAAACAAAAAAAAGTAGAAAAAAGAAGCAGTGAGGGAGAAAGAGGAGGCAGGAAAAGCTCGGCAGGCAGCGAGACAAGTAATGGTGTGGAATACAGAGGAGGGATGTGTGGAGCTTTGGCTGGGGACACCCTCTAGATCCATCTTCCCCTGCTTAAAGCCCCAGTGCCCGGGTAATGGCCGCACGGCGGGTGCTTTCAGAGGTTGCAGCGCAGGAGATGAGGGATCTAGGAGTGGAGAGGCCAAACTGAGAGGTGATTTCCCCAGCAGAGGCCTCTTCATTTTGGGGCTAGAGGAGGTGTCGGCATTGGCAGTGCCGCTGGAACCTGGAGGAAAACAAGCAAATTGCTCCCCACAGGAACAGGGCGCCGGCAACAAACTGCATCCGACATGATATAGAGCTCCTTCGCTGCCTTTCTGTTCTTTCTATTCATCTCTGCAACGCATGAAACATTAATTTTCATCTGCTGAGCCATTTGTCTGTCCGTCCTCACATACATACGAGCATCCTTGAAGTAGAAAATAGAACTGGAATGCAACATAAAAAAGAAATTCTGTCACCGACAAAATCTATTGCAGCTCAGCACCCACTCATTTTATTGAGGTCACGACGCTGACTAGAATAAATAGGGTCCCAGGCACATGCTAAATGATACAGCCCAACTAGCAGGGGGGAAAAATCTCTTCTGGGTTTTGCATGAAAAATCACCGGTCCCTTTGCTTCAGGTTTACGAGGCAACAGTTTTGAGCAGGAAAGCCAGCCATTACAAAATGTTTGTGATTCGCCGTGACAAAAGCATTGGTTCTACATTAAAGTCAGAGGTAGCACACTGGAAGAAGACAAGGCCCGACATCAAAGCTGTCATCTTGCATTGCGAACAAAGAAGGCAAAGCCCGGTGAGTGGAACAAATTCAACGCTGGGCTCACTCCTGCTTCCCCCCCCCACCCCCACCCCACCCCCACCCCGAGTGGAGGGCGGTTGTTGCCGCAAAGCTGTTGTGGCCTCTCGAGCTTTATCCTATTCAAAATGGCAAATTATATCTTCAGCTTTTCAACAGCAAGATCTGGTCTTCCTCCTGCTATTTCCCGCCCTCTAAATACTTGAGTGAGATTCAGTCCATTTACCTGAATCAACTCTAGCCATCTTCAATTTATTAAAGGCTCTTTGGCACCCCCGAGTACGGAGGAAGATAATTGAATTGAGCTCATTCCTCTTGCTGATTTCTCATGTTACCTAAAGGGACTTGGGGAGGAAAAGCATTCTCAGAAAAAAAAGGTGCTTTTTTTCCCCAATTTATTGCAAAGGCTATTCATGAAAGGGAATATGAAAGTCATATGAGAAGAAAGAGCCAAATAAGGCAGCGAGAGAAAGAGATGGCACTCCGAGCGTATTGTTTGTGAGAGATTTGTAGTGTGAGACTGTTGTTGGCGAATTTTGTGCCGCTTCTCTGAGGAAGTATGATCCTCACAATGTGAGCATTTAACTATATTAATAGATTCTATGAGGAAATGTTATCTGAAGAGAATGTGATGCAAAAAAAATGCATTTGTGAATATTCTCTCGAGAGAATATGTAGATTAAAGTGTTGTCCTGTGTGCAGGGTTTGGCTCTCTTTAAAAAACCAAGAGCCAATAGCCTCCTATAAAATCAAGGGCAGAATCGAAGCTTCTCATTTTTAGATTTAGCCAGCTCAGCCACAAAATGAAACTGTTTTGTTATCTGTTAAATATATTGCAGACCAGTGTCCTACTCTAAGCGAAGATGTTTTTAAAGGAATGAAATGAACTATGTAGCGTTTTGACTGTAATAATTGGAAAAATCAGGAAGTGATTTAACACATTTCAGTAATATCGTTATTATCTTTGCTATTAAATTGATCCGGTTTCCTAGATACGGATAATTATTGACTTTTGAAATATTACAAATGACCATGCCAAATTAATTATATTAATATGAGCGGCATCTATGAAGATTCTCCGTTCGTTCAGGTCATGGTATTCAAATAAGGGGAAGAATCGATGGCAATAAGAGTCGACTGTAGAGACTTGAAGACGTTTCAATTTTCACCCCAGAAGCTTCTTCAGTTCAGAAATGAAGAAGCTTCTTGGATGAGAAACGAAGCATCTATAATCAAGTCCAGTTGCCATCAATTCAACCACTTATTTGAATTAATATGAAAGCAGAGTACTTTCTCATCCTATTTTTCATCCATACAATTTTTACAGTTTCTTAACCTCTAGTGTAATCAGTAACCAAAATTGTTACATTTTTGATGTAATGCTATATGTCCTATATTTAATATCATTCTACATCACCTGTGTACAGTATTGTTCATTGTTCCTCTTGGATTGATCAGTGACCCCCTTGAAAAGTACTATACAGCCTATTTGATCCTCTCCCTGACAATCCTGCCTCATCTAACCCATCACACAGAGCGCTGAACTTTCAGCCATCTTTAATTGATGTTGATATACCAGAGGGACATTTTAGGATTAAATTACCCCACTGAAAACTGGAATTAGATTTCCAAACTGTGAAACTGTACTGTAAGAATCAGGGAAACAGTCGTGAGCCTTGGGCCTCTCTTAAATGTGTGAAATGAATATTATATAAAGGAATAAAATGTCCTTATTAGAGCAATATAAAAATTGAATTACGAATGGAAATGGTAATAGATTTAAAGAGACACCGTGTTCAAAGAGAGATTCATGTTTTCTGTGACCTCTGAAACAAACCGGAACACGGAGCAGAAGTAGTGAATACTGAGGTGACAGCCTGTTCTTTCACAGAAAAAAAGTGAGCTCTCCAAAAGAAGCCGGCTCACTGTTCATTTCCAAACCGCCGCAGCATTTTGACATGCTTCTCAAAAACTGTTGACACATTCTAAATTAAAATCATCCCTCTCTTTTCTTTCTTGTGAAGTAATACTTCATTAGTTATGATTGTTCATCCATGCCATGAATACAAAGGATTATTTTTCTGAGAAATAACAAAGGACCTCTTTTTGCCTCTGAACCACGGAAGATGAAAGAGTAAAGCCTTTGACGAATTAATGAATTAGCGTGGATAAAATCAACAGTGGATGTGTACTCGTGGAGTAAGTAAAATTCAATTATGAAACCAAAAAAAAGTTGTGGAAAAACGCATTATGGTGAGCGAGGGGGGTTTCAAGAGATTCCGTCAGTTTGTGTTTCAGACGACGTTTCATTTTACGGTGCGATGAGAAGAGGAAATGAATGAAGTACTTCTATGTTGACCTCTGTGATAAGATATTATTGTGGTTGTTGGTGCATATGCAATTTTAACATCTAGCACAGGATGCTAGCGGCATGACTCAAGGCACGGTCAGCAGGTTTATTGGTCCGGTCAGTTAATCCATCAGTTTCACGTTGCCCAGAGGATCACGGCGCCACCATGAGGTCCGCATTTGTGGATTTTATGAAATGCAGCTATTGGATGGTTGCCATGAAATTTGAACATGCTCTCAGGATGAATTATAATTGCATTGCTCATCCCCTCACTTTTTCATCCACCATCAGGTCAAAATTCCAAGTGCCAGCATTTTGTTTTATGATCAAATACCTGCATAGCTAATGAGGTAATAAACCTCATCTGTACTTTGTGTTTAGTGCTAGTGAGATGAATATGATAATTAGTGCTATAACTACTAAACATCACCATGTTATCATTGCAAAGCACTGCACAACATTACAGAGCTGTTAGCATGGCTGTAGATGGCATGGCTGTCTTATTATAAATGCATGCATATTTGTTTATCTGTCTCTATATGTACTCTCTGTTTGCAAGTGTGCATGCATGATAAGTATGTGTGTCATCTCCCCTGTGTTGGTGCATGAGACTATTTCAAAGGTCTCTGGCTCAGTCTTCATTTCCCAGACATGGTGTGACTGGAGGAAAGGAAGATGTTCCCCCTCCTGTTGAAAGAGATGGAAGTCTTTCTGGAAACAGTATATCTCCCAGATTGCCGCGCTGCCGAGCTGTCAATCAGCCAATGTCTTTAACCGCACAACAGCAACGTCTGCTGCTTCCCACACACCCAATCACATCAGCCGCCGCACTCCTATGAAGATAGTCGAAGGCTTGATTTATGTCTTTGATAAGAAAGGCCAATGCTAGCGTGAATGGAGCTGACACCTCCCCTGAACGGGTCATGGCTATGTTGTTGTATGTCTTCTGCAGGAGACTTTTAAGGCTTATATTGAAACAGTAAAAAGGACATATTGACTGCAGCCGCTGACACTATGCACACAGTGATTGCCTATATTTCACCTGTCTCAGACATTATAGTCGCTGTGTGGCAGAGGTGGTTGCAGCAGCCTTGCTTTGACAGTCTTGAGTGACATTGGCAATGTGTGCTTACACAGAGGCCCAGGGCAGATGGACACAGATGGACTGACAGAGCGACAGAGGGCGAGGGAAAGAGAGAGAGAGAGAGGGTGAGAGAGAAAGCAGCCAAGGGTAAATTCTGCACCGCGGACAGCGACCAGCAGACATCTCTCCAGGCATCGTTTGTTTGCTTTTATCTCCAGGAGATGAATCACTTATGGCCGGCAAAGCCAGTGCTGGATAAGCACATTGGTTCAAAATGTCACTATAATAGGAATGCTTTCACAAGTGGCCCATTCTGTTGGTTCATTACTTTTTTCCCTTTTTAAATTGTTTTTTTCCGTAACTTTCCTCAGTATCTCGGTTAATCACAAACACTATATTGTAGGACAGTGCTAACATTAATGAATCACTCATTAGTATTGATTCAATTTTTTAGCTCTATATGCAGATCTGCAGTGGTGTCCAACAATCACTTGCTTCCTTCCACGTTTACTATGTTGAAATGAAAGCACTACAATCTAATTAAGTGTTAAAAACTCACTCTATACTGTGACAAAGAGGAGCTTTTAATTGCGTGGGAGGTGATATGTGTTTGCCTCTCGGAGCTTACTACGGACTTAAAACCTCACTGCAGATTTTTCATTACTACTATCAAACTACTACAGTCAATTGGACTTGACTCATGTGATGGTGATATGAGACTCTGTAAATATCTGTGAATCCCTTGCAGTGCCAGATGTGCTCTTATATTAATACATTAAATTTCCGTACATAAACTCAATATTAGTATAGATTATAAGTAGATTCATGGTTTTTACTCTTACATGTATGAGGTGCACGAGACTTGATTGGAGATAAAACTTGAAAACTGAAAATCAGTTTGTACTAAATGAGGATTTCATTTAAATGTCCCAGTACCAGTGTATTGTTAGCACTCTTCTACAGTTCTGACCGACATACCTAGTCGACAGTAGTAGTCTGAATCACATATGCAGATGATACCAATTTCCCGGAGGGAACCTCCCAAAGGGATTAATAAAGTACTCTGTCTACCCTCATTACAATGAGATACTAATAACATGCTTACTGAGACTTACATTGTGATACTTTGGCTTTCTAAAACCTGAAAGGGTAAATTTAGGATTGCATTTCCCCCCTTTTTAAGACTGCCCTTTGTTTTAATCCCCTTGACATTTTGAGAGATAGGCTTATTTGCTTTCTTGACCAGAGTTAGATGAGAAGATCGATACCACTCTCATATGTGCATTAAATATGAGGTGGAAGGTTAGTAAGAAGATTGGAAGAACATATGGTGGTTCTACATAATCTATAAACACCTCTACAGCTTGCAAACTAACATGCCATACCTTGTTTAAGATGAAATATGACTTTATCAATCCCGAAAGAGCCACATTACTCCATAAATTACAGTAGCAAAAAAAATACAAAATACAACAATAGAGCATCCAAAAAAGTTATACAATGCAAAGTATCTAAGGATAATTGCAGAGGAACAGTATCCAAAGTAAGTAAATATTAATCCAAATAGACAAAGTAGTGATGGCAGTAAATATTGGCAGTAGTATTAAGAGGTGATGAAAAAAGTGATAATGCACCAGATAATGAATGTAAAGTTTATTTGAGCTTTCTGTCTCCTGGCCTTCATGTTAGTGCACAGACAAGAGGCAAAAATCCATTAAGCATATTTCCAAACATGTAAAACCAATCATTGAATATTTCTGTTTGTATGTATGATATGTATTGTGAAACTGAGCCCTGAATAATGGTGATATAGAAAGTCAGTGGTCCGAATGAGGCTCCTACTTTTTGCATTCTGACTTCCGATTTGCATCACGTTTGTGGCTAGATGTCAATGTTTCGGATTTTTCTTGTGACTAAGCCAAAGCCAAATTACCCTTCGGGGACATGAAAAGTTTGCTATACTCTACTAGCTGTGATGTACTAGCTTGTGGTGCACTCAGGGTTGATCAGCTTCGGGTGATATCTGTTCCTGTCCTCCGCCCACTGGATCCAAAACTCTGTGCTTGACATAGTTTACTGCTGACCAAAAAGTACTTTACATGAACTCGGGTGGCGGCGCTCGGAAACAGCGCCGCGCTCTCCTCTTCTGCACTCTGCTTTCGCTCTCTCAACATTTGATCCATAACCCCGCTCGGTTTTTAATCAGAGCTTTCAAATTTGACCTTGACTTAAATCCATCAAGCTGACATTTCTGGTGTGGGGGGGAAAAAAACGGGGGCCCGACGGCAGCCTCAAAAATCCAATGATCATCCGGCCTGTGCTCTCGCAGAGGGCATGATTCTCTGCACTCGGAGCACTATAATTACAAGCTGGTTCCATTTGCACGCTCTCAGCACCTATAAAAAAATGTATGGAGCCAGTGAAAGCTAGGTAATTATCATAAGAGTGTGTGGAACAGAGCTTCATGTAGAGGAGATTATAGTCCTCTCCATCCCTCCCTCTCCCCTCCATCCTCTCTCATTCTCTCTCCCCCCCTGTTTGTGAATCACTTTTAGCCTACAATCCAAACAGCTTTGACAGGGATTATGGAGTTTTGATGAGAGACAGAGAGAGGCTGGGCGAAAGTGAGTTTGGGGTAATGAAGCAGCAATGTCAAGGAATGATTTATGAACGGCTCTTTCCTTCACTCTCCCCTCGCTGAGACGGAGTCAGTTCAAATATCACATTTCAGAAGAATTCAATTCTGACCACGCGCCGAGTGATCAGTGTACCATTTCCAGAAATTGGATAGCATTGTTTGTTTAATATAGTATCCCGAGCCGTCCGATGATATGTCAGCAATATTTCCACGAAACAGCACAACAATGCACATTCAGGACAATATATGAGGGAGATTGTGAAGCTCGGAGATGGAGCTGTTATTAGGATTCACAAGTTCTCTGTTTTTTTTTGTTTTTTTTGAAATTCCCGTGGTGAAGCGAGGGAACAGTGTTGTGCAGTGTTTATGATTTCAGACAGATGAGTCAGAGGCAAACCAGGCCCAGGGTCACTTCCTGAGCTAATGAATGGTTTACCGGCCGCAGAGCGGGCTACATCGCATTGTCTTCAACAAATCACATGCATGAAAATAACAAAACACTGCACACAAGCCGGTAGCTAAAACTGAATATTACAAGCGCTTCTGTTTTTGGACTCGACATTAAAGGTAGCGTGTAGGATGTTATGACAACCATTGATATTGCCTTTATTGGATTATTGCGCCGTTTTTTTCCCTCCTCCCACTGCATATTTACATTTTAGACAGTAAGCTGACATTTTTATCCAGTGTTGCTTATAATGAGTGAGCAGGTAGGAGTTGAGCATCTCGCTCCGGGACAAGTCAACAGAGACAGAATACAAGATTGTGAACGCAGGCATATGGTAAAAAAACAATTGTGTAACATCACAGTTAGTGGATGGATTTATAGCTTAATGGTGAGGATGTAGGGTGTGGCAACAACCAATCAAGATTCAGATATTTTGCCATGTGATGTGCAGCATAGCTCACCAGCATTAAGAATACTAAAAATCTTTTCAATTTCATTTTCAATAATAGAAATCTTTCTATATTCTATATTATTGAAATAATTATTTTATGTAAAATTCAAGAAATCACATTTTGGCAAATGAATGCACAACCTTGTGATAAGTATAATTTTTAGCTGAAGCTGGGAGGCAATTAGCCTAGCCTAGCCTGTCAAAAGTTCATAAACCAGCACCTCTGAAGTTTACTAAATTGTAATTAGCATATTGCATCTTGTTTGTCTGTGCTCAAAGACAAATCTAGAAACAACAACTTGTAGTTTCAGGGGGGATGACATGCTGAGACATATGTGTACACGTTAAACTAATGAAATACAACATACTACTTAATCAAGAGTTAGTAGTCATAATTCTTATCTTTGGAGAGAGACACTCTATTCCAGCAGCCAGTTAGCTTAGCTTATCTTAGCACAAAACTGCAAACAGCGGGAAACAGCTAGTTTGGATTTGTCCAGTGGAGACTCTTGGACCCTCTATAAAAGTGCAATTTGTTTTTATTATATGTCTTTCTTTTTTCTTTTTTTAATGGACTTTAAATGGACTTGGACATAGCCAGGCCAAGCTAATTTCCTCCTGGCTGCAGCTCTGTATGAGAATAACCTTATTTCCCAAAATCTTACCATGACTAACTTGACAGTGATGTTACCTGCTATACACTGTACATGACACATTTCTCTTTCTTAGTCAACACAAATACAAATCTGAGAAACAGCGCCTCAGAAAAGTCCGGCATAAAGTGTTGTTGTGTGCTGTTTGAATCCCATTTTGAAATATTTTATTTAACAGCAAAAAACTCTCATGACCCTGAAACAACCTGCAACTTATCAAAGTTTTGTGTGTAGTTTTCCCGAACAACATCGGCCGTGGGGAAATATCTCGCTCGGAAGACCTTCCATCTTCTTTGACATTTATACTGACTTCTGCCTGTTACAGTCAGTGCGCTGCTCCGTGCTAACCATAATATATTGTGGTTTTCCATTTGTCTTCATCGCCATCACCTTGCGAGGCAATCACCGCGCCCCATCTCACCCAGGGAGCGTGCGCGGCCGTCGGAGAGGCCTCGCGCTCGTCCTCCTGTACAGATGATGTGTTACACCTCTGGCGGGCCTTTGATGTTCCTTATGTCTACCAATCAAAATGTATCACCTCATTTGACTGCATACTGTTATGACGGAGCAACAGAGAACTGCGAACACATAGCTCTGCCGGTCGCTGACAGACTAGACTGTTGCCATCTGTCTTTGTAAAATGACTGGCCTTATTCATAAAGGCCTTGGATGAGAGTGTCTTGTGTTGTGGGAGGGACAGAGGCAGCTTTTGAGTGAAGCCTTGATCAGCACAAATGCATATCAACAGACATTTGTTGTGGAGGCGCTGCTTTGTATGCACGATACGGCATCACTGGTAATCAGGAAGAACAAACTTAACCAAGCTTTTAATTGTTGTTTGTGTAACTGTCTGATCCCATTTAAATCACACGGAGCGATCTGCACAACATAAAGGAGTATACATGGCATAATAAGGGATTTCACAGTATATCCTCTCAAAATGGAATTGGAGGTTTCTGTACGAATAGAGTTAACAAAGCAATTAAGACATAATCATTATAAACTCTCTGTAAATTTGTGGTGTTGAGCCAGCGAGGAGTCTTGCAGAGTAAAATCAACGTCCCAAATTTGTTCCTCCTTCCCTCAGAGCCCACCGCCGGGGTGCCCTTGTGCAGCTCTCATAACCTGCTCCATATGTTTCAGACTGCAGTAGTTAGTAGTCAGACTGCAGTTTTTGGACAAAGCTATGAGGGTAATGATGGCACTCAGTGCTCAACCAGTGTCAAGAAAGGTCAGGTCAGTTTGTTAGTCTTGTCAATAAATTACCAATTTGTTCCCTTGCGCCCCATTATCCACTTGTTTAACACCAGGAAATATACACACATATGCCTGAAATGAGGGTTTTAAGTATTTCAGCCAATTACCACAGCCGCCGGCCATTATGTGCACCCTCTGCCCTGGCTGCCTCTCCATGTAATCATTTGCAAAAATCTCATTTTAAGAGATCATGGTTCACTGTATACGTGGAAAGGACTGAGTTTGACTTGCCGTATTGTGAGATCTTGTGGTCAGCTGGGACAGTGAATCCAGCTGTGAACACTGACACGATATCATTTTATAATGTAGAAATGGTAAATAGGTTAGCAAGCAGGTGCTCATTTAGGACATATGATGCAACATGGGTATTCATTTGAAGTTGTGTTTTTGGACACTTGCAATATTCACTCTCCTTTTAGCTTTGTTTTTGGTCACCACCGGAAATATGGGAAATATCTGTCTCTAAAACTGTTAAATCCTTCACTATATTTACAAGCTAGATGCTAATTTTGTCTATATGATATTTAGCGTGAAGCAGGTAACATGTAGTGGATTTATCAGAGCTTTTAAAGAGCTATAAAGCTTTGTGAAGACGAGGCGAGCAGATGCAGAATGATGATAATTCTTTGAAGTTTCATCTCTCATAGCAACCCCTTTCACAGTGTCACACCATTTACAATTTGTCATTTGATATGTTGTTAATGATTGAAACTATTATGTCCAGTTATTGTGGAATTATGGTTCATAGTTTCCTTAAGAAAAAATAATATTATTAATACTATCCGGAACATCAAAATTCAGCTTTATCACTCCTCAGGCGAACAAATGAAAAGTACATTTTAGCACTGTTTCATGACTGAATTCTATCTGTCGCAAAGACAAACCTCAGCTGAACACTCGCTGACAGCTAACAAACCGGATGTGAGCTTTACAGTACATAGATTACAGCCCTAAGTTGGAACAATTATGGTGCTGAATTCCTTGGAGGCATCTGAGTGACAGATCATTGACTCACTTTATTGCTGTTAAAGGAGACATTGCCCATTACGTGAAACTTTTTCCCTCAAGTGGTGCACAGTGAATCTTTGCTGACTACGTCGTAATAGAAGCCGCTGTAACTCGAATAACGGGAGACTTTTGTCTCACTTGAGCAAATTTATATTTTAACATTTTTTTTTCTTTGAAAGTGCAGGTTTGTCACAATTTGACAGTCAAATATTTTGATGGAAAGAGCAAATTGAAAACTGGATTAGACGGTGGATTCGTGTGCATTCCCTCGCCTCTGTGGATTAATCCAGTATTCTGCTTCATGTTCATCTTTTTTTTGGGCTTTTGCGGCTCCTTTGAGATGGGATGAAAAATACATAAGAGAGTTGATTAATAGAGAAGCGCGTCTTTTTACGGGCAGATTCCAGTTTGGGGTTTGTAGATCACCTCGACAAAAAAGTGTCCTGGCCAAAGATAGTATTGGGCCATCATTACTAGACATTGATACAGTATAGGATTACACATACATGCTCATCATACACACATATTCCCAGAGACCAGATCCCAGTGAGAGACCTCCTGAAGAGGTGCACCACACTGAGCCAGAAGGCTGGCAGCCTTTTTTCTGAAAAGCCCCCCAGCAGACTCCAAAACCCACTCTCCCGCTCCTCTACATGAAATATGGAACAAAGATGAATTATACACAACACCTGCTCATTTGACATGCCAAATATACGCGCCTTATGCGGCGGTACAGGAGCTTCTGTGGCGGCACACCTGTTCCCCAATGTGACAAGGCAGTGACGCCTCATTTATGTGCCCCCACTGAATCATTCTGCCTGAATGTATTATTGATACATTTAATCTTTCATGTCGCTCAATGTTTGACCTCTCACTGCAGGCTCCGCAGGCAGGGTGTATCATAGAATGTAGTCTTTGATTTGTCAGTGTTTAATTGCTTTTTACAGAGATGAATGTGTTTCAAGAAGGAAGGGTATTGATTCAAGGTTGAGCGAGCAGTAATTCCGCGTTATAATTATACTTACAAGACTGTCAGTCACATGAGCTCGCAGGTGCGCTCTAATGATCCAGGAGCAATGAATGGGTTTGACATTGAAGACGTAGCGGGAGAGACGGGCAAATTCAGACGGTTCACATGGAATGAATTGAAGAGAATAATGGGCTTTTTGCAAGCAGCTTCTTTGCTGGTGTCGCAGCCTCGTTTAAGGCTTTGTTCAGATTATCATCGCACATGATTGAAAGAATTTCTGTCTGGATTTCATCTTGTTGCTACCAATACATAATATATAACGTTTTTTTTCCCCACATCAGACTTTAACAGCTACTTTAAAAGGACAGTTTCATTAAATCCCACATATTGGGTTAAACTTTTCCTGTCACACACTGTTATCCATTGCATTGAGAACTGTGTCGATTACTGGTAAAGCTGGACTCGCTGGTGGGAAGCCTTTAAAATACCACATGCTGGCAGTAATATTTAACCAGCGTTCCGTCTCTGTGTACTGTGTGCTGTTAAGGCATGCTGTTTCTCTCCTCACCCATCCCTCCCCTTATTCGCAGCGCTCTATAATATATGCCCACCGTCTGCCTCTGCCTCCTCACATTCATGATAACAGTCATTATCGCCCTCACAAGGAGGCATGGCACCCCCCAAGATGGAGACTGCCAAGGCACACTATTGAAAGGTCACGCAGGAGGGGGAGGTAGAGGGAGGTAGACAGGACGAGGAAGTGTAATACTGAATCACAGAGCCGGCGTCTCCCAAAAAAAATATAGCAGCGTCGGGAGGCGAAGCAGGTGAGGTGAAAACAGTCTTTATAGGTCAAGAGCCGTGATGGCGGTTGCAAATGAGAAAGTAGCCTGAGCAGGGAATGAATCCAGAGGGCCAAAGGTGCCGGATGGTCCTCAAAACATCTGTCCTCTATATATATACACTGAGGATGAGTGCACTGGAGGAGCAGCTGGTGAGGCAGGTAATGGGCTGAGGAGGGGAAACTCAATAGTGATGGCTAGTGGACAGGTGAGGAATGGCAGGAGAGGCTCAGGAGGACGACAGTAATGAGGCAAACAAATAGATATTTTTACCCCGTTATCTGATATATCTGACACCTTGCTGGAGGTAACAAGCTGAAGTTAGGGGCCGTCTAAAAAGTGCGTGCAAAATAGCAAAGGCAATTTTTCAGTTTGACAGTAGTTTTCTCTCTTTAGTCACAGACACTTTACATCAACTTTATCCCATTTGTGCCTCCTCATTGCATGCAAAACATCCAAAAAATTTAAGTTGAGATGTGACACAGATTTACCTCTGATCCTGGGACTTTTGTCAGCAATCTCAAAAAACTGTTGGTAAGTAGAAATATATATTAATACATTGTGGTTTTGTATCTATTTACTTTTGAAAATATTCAAACTAATACTAAACTAAATGAGCTATGGTGACCCATTTTTTTGGCATTAGCTTAATAATTTTTTAAATCTGAGACAGTGGAAAAAATAGTTGTTTAAATAAAATATGGCTCAATGCAGCTCTAACCTATATTTTTATTGAATATTTCAAATACAGATCACATGCTATTATTTGATTAATTCATGCCCTTGGTTAAAATACAGTTATTTATAATATAAAGAGTATGAATGGTAGGAGGAAGCAGTTCTTGTATTGACCCCATTCACATCCAAAAATAGACACAAGTACAGATACAGATATTTATAAAAGCTCCCTTTCAACCTTAGACATATCAGATGGAGGCACAAGATAGGGGGGCAGCTGTTGCCACTTCAGATCGAGTGTAGTGAGGAAATGCAAAGTGCGTGTTCACCACACAACCTTTCAATAGTGTGCAACGAGCTGATAGATAAGCCGGACCACCCGGGACAAGTGCCATGAGCCATACATCTGATATCGAACTATTAGAACAAAGAGCCTCTGTTCGACAGTTGATTAGATTTGAGTAGCTATGGAGATGAAATTATATGATCATCAAATACAGTTTATGACCATCAAGCGCATTGATTTCCGTTATGAAAAGCGCTAAACAAGACTCGCATGAGTGGGCGTCTGCTGCTCTGTGTGCGATCTCACGCTGCGGTTGTGTGGAAGTAAAGACATTAGGGAGACGTAATGATTCACCGCTCGCTGTGAAATGAATGAAGGTCCTACTCATTAAATAGGAAAATCTGAAAATCCGTCGGGTTCAGAGAGTTTACCTCGCTCCCTAAACGGCCTCAGAGGACTGTTAAAGTGTCAGCGTTTGCTGGTCAATATGATGCATGTTTAACCGGCTTAAATAGAAGCGAGCGTTGAAAGCGCACAAAGTGACAGAGTTTTACAAAGTGACGGAGGTGCATTACAGGAGCGGTTGAATGAAGTGAGGGGAGGAAAAAAAAAAAACATTCAATCCATTTACGCTTGTACAGATCTGCTTCCACTTTGCTAAATGCAATTAGGCCCATCCACTGTGTCCAAGTGACAACCCGAAGGCCTTTTAAGAAGTCAGCACAAATAGATCTCTGGGCTGAAAGACAAGGGAGGGGAGGAGGTATAGACGGAGGAGGGCTCCCGTCTCCCACTGCGTTTGTGTGCATAAGAGAGATAGGCAGAATGAAAGACGGACTGTACACACATTCCCTCAGAGGAATCAGCATTGTTTACCCCCCAACAGGGAGGCGGGCAGAGTAGAAAACAGGAGCAGGAGAGAGTGTTCATAAATCATACTTTACCGCTGGTTCATCCTCTCTCCATCTTCACCCCGCCCCTTCCCTTTTGTTTGCCTTCCCTCGCTCTCAGCTGAGAGGAGAGCATGCTCGGCGGTTGGGGAAGAGTGAAGAGCCCGACCGAGGTGCGTTGAGTTTTAAGTTCCTCGTGAGATCAAACGTAACGCCCCGTCCCTCGCAGCGTCGAGCGGGCATCATGAAACATCATACATTCCTGCACCTCCTTTTTTCCTGGTTCCCTCTGATTGTGTTCTTTTTCTTCCTGCTCCGCCATACTGGATGCACCACCCCTCATTTTGCTGTGCTCTCACTCTGTCACAGGAGCGTTCACCTCGCCTTCGTTGTCCATCTGAGGCTTGGTGTTTTTTGAGGTTTTCATGGCAGTGATGTTTACTCAGTCCAGCACTGCATCATACACATCAAACCAGTGTGTGTGTGTGTGTGTGTGTGTGTGTGTGTGTGTGTGTGTGTGTGNGTGTGTGTGTGTGTGTGTGTGTGTGTGTGTGTGTGTGTGTGTGTGTGTGTGTGTGTGTGTGTGTGTGTGTGTGTGTGTGTGTTTGTGTGTGTGTGTGTGTGTGTTTGTGTGTGTGTGTGTGTGTGTGTGTGTGTGTATCAGTGGGTGGCTGGAAGTCTTCTTTGTGAAAACCGTAGAGCAACTTTTGAAAAATGTTACACTCACTCTTGAAGAAGCACTACCCTTCATCCATGTCAACACCGCACTCTTCGATTGGATTCTGTGTGTAGCGCAGCTGTCTGTCACGGCAGCCAGCTCAGGACTGCAAGAGACTGTGAGAGAACACGACTCTGGAGAGGAAGTCATAGCTGCTCATAGCCTGTCTACAAGCTCTGTAACAGTGTGATCCAGATCACATGGTGGACTGGATTTTTGGAGTTGGTGGAAGTTGAAAGGAAAAGACAGTTTGAAGGTGTCTTTGCTTTTATAATTGGACACATTTGGAGGTAAAACAGGATGTTTTGGCAGAGCACAGAGTCCACACTATGCCAGCACGGGAGTCTGGCTGGAGACACATTCTGTTATTAGAGCAATTATGTCATATATGTATTCATAATCCAATCAGAATGATCAAGGGTAGGGGCAAGACTCTGCTTAACGAACCCGCGCCCTTGCCAAAATATCGCTTGGGGAAAGATATTTTGCTGGTTTCAGTTATATTAATGAAATCTTTTCCTGATGCAAATTTGGGTGCGTAAACATTTAAACTATATACAGAATGAATCAGCCAAGCTTAATCATAGCATAAGCGACATCATTCATGTTCAGTGCATGAGATAGAGGCACCTGTTCGATTAGTAGCAATGATTTTTCTTATTGTCCAGTGATTGTATGTCCTCGGAGCAGTTCCAGTAAATACATACTTTTCTAGTCTGTAATTTGAGTGATGACTTGATTGTCACTTGATTGTCACTCTAGATCGAAATGACCTCTCCATATACCAAACACCTGTAATTAGACTGCTGCGAAGCTGCATTTAGGGACGGCAGCGCTGGTCTGTTGGCAGTCAAAATGTCAATTGTGCAATACTTGCAAAACAAATACTGTCAGTATGTGCTTTGGGTTTAATGCTAATTAGATTGAGATGGTGACTGCAGTACATTAAACCTACTGAAACCTGCTTACCAACAGGCTGATGCCAACATGTATTGGATGGTGGCATCAACATGGATTTCTATGTCATAACTTGAAGATTTCTATGAGAGCTTGAAACTTACAAATTGAAGAAATGATAGAGAGAAACATGAGCCAATATTCACAATTTCACCATGTATTTCTTTAACAAATGTGTTAGTTAAAAGATGCTTTTTTCCGAAAATTAAATTGATAATAAATTAAAAATAGAATAACAAACCCAGTAATGTTTTAGGATACAAACTGCTCAGTGCATAGTTTGTCATTAGAAACCATTTAGCCAACATTCCCAATTTGAACTCACATCTGAGCTACCTGATTTCAACAGTGACACTAACAAAGACTTTTTTCTTTGCTGGTACAATCAAGTCACATTTGCTTATGCTGCCAAGCAGGCAAACCCAGCTTTGCTAGCAATGGCATTAAAGGAAGGCGAAGCTCCATAAAAGGAGACTTGCTGACATGAGCTGAGCCTCCCAGGCAGCACTTCCTCCCAGCCTGCGACCGAGATTGGCAGACCCAAAAGCCCCGACAATGGCCGTAATCCTAACCTGTGAGTAAGCACTGCCTGAGAGGCCCAAATCCCTTTACTGAGCTAGTCCCTTTACAGGGCTCTGTTCCTGCTCAGATTTTACTGCCGGAACTCCTTTGGGGTGAGTCCCGACCCATTTCCACCCCTGCTCGTGGAGACAGGGACTTAAAAAATGGCAGCACAGAGAGCAGAGAAGGACAGCAGGACGAAGGAAAGTGCAATATTTTAGCCAGTGGGTGGCTTAGATTCACAGTCCACATCCTGTGAGTTAGGCAGGAATTAACACATGGTGCTGCTCAAATGACAGAATTGTATAATAGTCAAGGGAACTTAAGCAGTTTAATGATGCTTTGCAAGTTCCAGATGCTTCAAATAATAAATAATTTCCGTGTATTGGCACGTACGACGTTCCACTTTCTCGCGCTGAACGCCCATGAATACACAGATGTGCTAATTATGAATATCCAGGTTTAATGTGATTGATTTAGGGTATTTACAATAATCCACACACTATTTACTAATCTGACAAATCCATTTGCGTATTTATACTAACACGTGTGCAATCCCCCTCTATTTATGTCAGCAAACAAGCCTACACATTCGTATGTATCCACGCCGGTGTGTACATGCCACACACACGCATATCCAAATATCGGTGTGAATCATAAGTTCAGCTTTCTGCCAGATGCGAGGCGACCCGTCTCACGCGCCTAACCTCGAGCAGGGGGGCCTGCGCTCGCTGCCAGCCTAATAAACTTAATGGACTTGGAGCTAACCCGCGATGAGTTCATCAGGTGGCTTCATTTCACACTCCTCATATTTATGCAAATTGAGAAAGCAGGCGAGGGCCAAGGCCAAGTGGTGCCAGCGAGAAACCGTCTAACAGAATTCCTTATATGTATTATCGTTGCTAAAAATAGCTTCTAAAAAAAACTGCAGCATTCCTATTATTAGAATGATATTTGAGACTTACTCTATTTAATAGTCTCGGAGGTTGACCCCTTTGACCTTGCCAGGAGCCGCATTCATAATGTGACTGTGATGTATTGCAAGTCTGATTCCAAAAAAATTGAGCCGCTGTGTAAAAGACAGACTCAATTGAAAACAGTACAAAGGCAATATATTTAATGTTTGACCTCATCAGCTTCATTGATTATTGTAAATATCTGTATTCTGAATTTGATGGCAGCAACATGGTTCAAACAAGTCGGGACAGGAGCAACAAAAGACAGAAAGTTGTGGACTGATCCAAAATCACCTGTTTGGATCAGTCCACAGGTAAACAGGTTCATTTGTAACAGGTGATAGTATCATGATTGGGTATGAAAGGTTCATCCTGGAAAGATTCAGTCGATCACAAGCGAGGATGGAGAGAGGTTCAACACTTTGTCAGACACATGATCATATAAAGGAGATGACTGCATGGGCTCAGGAACATTTTGTAAAACTGTCAGTAAACACAGTTGGTTGCTGCATCTACAATGCAAGTTTAGATTCAAACAACATCTAGAATTGCTGCCGAGCTCTGGGCCCAAGCCCATCTGAAATGGACTGACAAAGTAGGAAAGTGTGCTTCATGTCCACATTTCAAATTGTTTTTGGAAATCATGAACATCGTGTCCTCTGGGCTAAAGAGGAGAAGGACCGTCTAGATTGTTAGTTAAAAATGTACTAGTCTGTCTGGCCTGAAGTCTGGACCTGTCTCCACCTAAAAATGTATGATATGAAGCACAAAATACGACAGAGGAGACCTCGGACTGTCGAGCAACAAGTCGTGTATCAAAGAAGAATAGGAAAGAATTTCACTGTCCAAACTTCCTGAGTCCTGTTAAAGGGAAAAACGATGTAGCACTGTAACACGATGTTTTTGAAACCTGTTGCAAGTTTATTAGTTTCATCATCTTGTCTTTGTATCATATTTAATTTACATTTCAATTTGCAAATCATTGCAATTTTTACATTTTTCACAGTGTTCAAACTTTGTTGTTATTGAAGCTGTACATATCTGACAGTGTGTGTGTGCACTGTTATCTATTCTTTTCCACTGACACACCAACATTTTGAAGACTGAAACATGCCGTCAAAGCCGTCTGGAGGTGATGCATGTAAACTCCTCTGTTCTTCTCTTTAAAATCTGTGGGTTTCTCTTTTTGTGTGGGAGCCGTCTCTGAGCAAACTCCACATTTTCCTCTGCTTTCTCACAAAGACTGCACAGTGACGTCACGTATGAGTCACGGCATTGACGACCAGATTCTCTTTTGTGTGCTTTTGTCTTTGTATCTCCTCTGTCTATCTCTGTCTTTCGCGTCTTTTCTAAGATTACTAATGTCACATCAGAAGCAGTGAAACTCAATATCTCCATCAGAAGGGATCTTGATTATCGTCTTTTTAACATCTTATTACACAGCACACAGTAAAAATCCAGTAAACCAGAATGACTATAAAGCAGCTGTCATGATCCAGCGCTGCAGCGTCGGCCCATTACACCACTCTCATTCAAATTACAGTGTTTGTTTTTTGCGAATGCAGCTCAGGCTCGAGCTTATCAGAGGGACACTTGTGGTGGAGGGTGAGCAAATCTGCGGCAGACTAAAGGGCACAGCGGCGGAGACAGATGTTGCAGCCGCCGATGCTGATGCTGCTGCTTCTGCTCGCAGACGCTGCAGCTGTTGAGGCTGTTTCTGCCAAGATCATCATACCCCCCGCATACACACACACACACACCTACACACTGGTATGCATATCTCTTGCATCATCCATTGTTTCCAGTTTGTTATTATGCTCTTCATTCGCCAAGCTTCATACTTTTTATGGTGAATTTCTCTATTTCCTCCTGCATGCTTTTAACCCTTCTGCAAGCGGTCATTTTAAATTACACTAAATTTACCCTGATTGTGTAAAGTTACATCAAGTAGATTTAAAAATGTCTCTGTTCCATCTCCGTCCTCGCCATCTTCACCGTTCCGTCTCTTATCTTAAAATTCCTTCATCCAACGGCTTCATTCCTCTGCAGGATGGATCCTCTATACCTGCCGCCGGAAGGAAAATAAATTGCTCCACAAAAGACCGAGCAGCTCATGAAAAACCCCACCTCTGCCCAGCTTAATCAATAGCAAAGCCTCTAATTAAACGCTCCCTCAGTTTCATATGCCCATACACTTCAAGCTGCAATTTTCTGTACGTCTCATGTGCCGCCGCTAATCTTTGCCTGCTCTCTTCGGCAGGTCAAAATTAGATTTCATTTTTCCCCACCTTATCCGCTCTGCTCTGCCATATTGCGAGGAGGTGGAAATCCATAGATATCATGTGCCACTGTGGGCCCTCTCGAAGCGATCGTAGGTTTAGAGCTGGAAGGAAAAAAAAAACATGTCTCGAGGGACTCTTAGGCTTACCTTCCTTCTCCATTTACATAAATTAATTTCACTCAGTATATTTTTTATGGACAGATCCATATTGGTGCAGTCGCATTTCATAGGTCTTTCACACAAGACTGAAACCCTTGTAAAACCACCAACACTGAGCGATTGAAGTTTACTCCCATATGTCGTACTTTTTCATGCTTTTTACAGTGACATCACTACGAAGTGTGCGGCCATATCCGTCAATCAGTGCTTTCAGCTAATACAGCCTTGTTGCAATAAATCTTTCACTGTGTATTTTTTCCCTCTCTTTGTGCACACAGCAGAGGTAATTGGCAGCCTTTTTGTGTACCTTCAAAAGAAATGGGTGGGGGAGGGAAAAAAAAAATTAATAAGATGAATATCGCAAAGGTCAAAACAGGGGGTGGGTTTCAAAGTGACAGCTCGCCCCGGTGCTGCGACGGAGGAGGCACAGTCGCCTCAGACAACATGCAGAGTGTCGTGATAAATTGCGCTACTGAATAGTTTGGCATTTCTGGCAGACGTGAGGCAGGACGAGCCCGGGGATGATGGAGGAGGTGGTGACAGCAGTGGATCGGTAAAAAAAAATCTCCCTCAGCTGACACACCTGAAATCCCCTCTTTGTGTAACATGTTGTAGAAATGCTCCTTTTTGTTGTTGTTGATCTCCGGCTCGATCGTGTTCACCTTTAAGACACGCGTGTTAAAATAATCTCTAATACCTATCGGTCCACCTCTTCTAATCCGGCTGTGATGGCGGTGCCACATCTCTGGCCTTCGCAGAGCGGATAAATCCTGATGAATGTTGGAGTGACTCCTTCGGCCTCAGCTGATTAATAACTGTTTAATCAGGGTTTAGTCGGTAACAGCTGTGGACATCCTGCTCCTCATTTATTTAGCACAGACACGTCAGTCACTTCCTCCTTGCAATTCACCCTCGTTTTATGGTCTCTCACAGCCTCTTTCTTCCCCCGCTCACGCTCTCCTTTTTAGCTCCAAGCTATCTCCCGTCCCTTAATACAAGAAAATGACACCCTGCCTTATATATCTGCAAAGTATTAAAGAAATAGTTTGACATTTTCGGAAACCATTAATTGCTTTCGAGGGTTTCATGAGATCTCAACTCTCATCTAACTCTCGGCAAAAGAGCTATTTACCAAAATGCCAAACTTTTCCTTTTACAATCTATAACTTTCTCCAAGTTCAAACTATGTGATGTTGTTTCACCTGTGAATTACGAGTTTTTGTGATGGATTAGCTAACGGTGCTCCCTTGCACGACCCCACCTCGGGCAAAATGAGGGACATTTGCCTAAAATTGAGTGTTATAACCCGGCTCGCAGGGGACAGGGAAGCAACATAAAAAGAAACAGGTGGTAAAAGGGTCAAGCAGTTTATTGAATCTTAAATTACAGAATCGAGGTTAACAATCAAACGAACCTAGGAAGAGGGCCGATGGGTGCTGTTTGAATCAAAAACAGAATATAACAAAAGGACTCTCTAAGAGTTACAAAGTTTTTGATTAAACCAAAATAAAAGGAAAACAAATGCTAGCTGCCTAAATGAGCAGAAAACCAAACAAGTGTTAACTAATACAATGATTAATCTGAAACAAAGAAACAGCCTCAGTCAGGGTTTAAAACTTACAGCCTGGCCGCACTTCAAAGGTTTAACTAGAACAAGAGAGGTTAACTCAAACTGTCACAAAACATAGAGCAAAACACAAGTCCTCATGTCTTTTTCAAAGTGTGGAAAAGTCCAATACAGAGGCGTGCTGCCACCACAGTCAGCCGCCATGTCTGGCCAAGCTGGCAGCGCTTTTATAGGGCTGCACTTAGTGGGCCGGCTGTGATTGGTCCGCTGTCCAGGTGCCGCACCAATCAGGTCGAAGGGCTGGAGCAGCTGGATCCTGAGGTTGTCAGACAGGCAAGGCAAGCAAAGTAGCGGCCTTGAGACATTGAGTTTGAGTTGCAGTTACTTTAAAAGAAAATCTCGCCAGTCTTAAAAGTCCCTCTTGAACTGATTTACTTCTGTTTTATCCACTATTCTTTGTGACTGACAGTGGAAAGGAGGAGGAATAATGGCTTTTACCTTGGTTCACCTCGTCAGCGGTGTGTAAACACAGGACTTGTCCCTAAGCTTCATTTGGTTTATATCCAGTCACATCTGTGACTTTACAGCCTGTATTTTACTAATGGCCATTAAAAGGCTTAGGTGGAGTTCAGGAACATACTCAAGGGTACTTCAACAGTACCTCCTGAGAAAAGGGGAGAGCCACTCTAGCAGTTTTTCACTTTGGCTGCTACTAGATGTGCTTAGACTCCAAGAGAGTCAGATGTCATCCAAAGCGGCAAAAAAAAAAAAAAAATTCTGTGTAGTCCAACTGCAGATTACTCCCAATGCCAAAAGGACTTTCTCAAATCAAACTGCGTCAGTGGGTCAGAACCACCAAAGCTCTCTTCAAGCTGCCATTTCCCCCTCTAGTCTTTCTTCTCATCCTCTGTGATAAATCACACCATCTGCATCGAGAGCGCACCACCTGGATGTGGGAGCCACCTTGAAGAAGAAGCCTTTAAGGTTTTCCAGAAAATGGTAATGTCTTTGCCCACAGCATCTAAAATCATACCACGGAATTTAAAAATAACCCTCAGAAGATTCCTGATGGTCTTAAGACTGCAGCTGTGTGTGGTGGGGAAAAATGCAAAAGAGAACCAAATGATTTCAGTCATTTAAACTAGAGTCAGATTGGTATCATCTGAGTCCCAGGTTGCAGCTGTTGCTGTTTGTTATGTGTGTGTATTCTTTTTTTTTTTTTTTACCTATGGCAATTGGCGCTCTGCAGGGACGTGAGGAGAGCTAGCTCTGAAAGGTTTTGCCTGAAGATAAATTGGGTAACCTTCTTCTGTCATTAGTAATACCTTTTCCACTGGTGAACAGCAAGACGGAGCAGGCAGAGGGTTGATGGAGGGAAGAGAAGTCGAGGGGGGTGGGGGAGGGGGGTGATGAAGAAGGGGATGAGAGCCAGGAGTCAGCGGTAATTAGCCGTGAAACAAAAGCCCACTCGGCTCAGTTGCGGCTTGAGTTTCACACCTTGAGCCGCATCTCCGCGCCTCTGAGGCTCGGAGCTCGGCGAGGGTTGCGATTGCTGCGAGGTGTCCGGCTGAGACACAGAGCCGACCTGCAGCAGCCTTGTCCTGGCTCTGTCTTCAATCCATCATGCCGCCTCCGCACTTCTGTCTCTCCCTGGCCCGGCTGGCAGGGAGGTGCTCTGTCTGGCTCATATCTGTCCGGGGCACTTTATTAGGGATCACATGGGTAGAAGCTACTTCACAGGTGAAACAACTTCAGTAATGCAACATGCTCAGTTAGTTTAGTCACTTGTTATGTTATATGAATAGTTTTATAATTTCCCTTTCTGGTTGAAAATTACATGATAAGATTGATAATTATGTCACAAAACACTTGACATTGTTTGGCTTGGCTAGTAATCTGAAAGCACACAAATCCTCATAAGGCAGGGTTGTCCACTTTCAAGCGTCTGACATGTGACAGACACTTTCAGTTTCAGGCTCACTCGGTCAAGCTGACCAAACCAACATCATAAGCCCAGATTCTATATGTATATACTCTCTGATTGGTGTGTGATACGTATCGATGGTTCAACGATTTCAACTGACCACAGATTTCTGGAAACTGACAAGAATGCAATTTGTGATGTGTCTAATTTAGGAATTTGCCAGGTGGCCCTGACAGTCTTCACTGCTTCAACAACTTTACATGTAAAAGGATTGCCCCCTTTGAACAAGCTGTGTTGAACCATCTCTTGGTGTGATGTCACAACATGAAACAACAATCATATATATTGTGTAACATCTCTGATTTTTAGTCCCAATGTGATTTGAAAACTGGTTAATATGCTCTTTACATCAGCCCGTTAAGAATGTGGAAGTTATCTCCCTACAGAGGTTGTGAGCTCCCTCTCTACAATCATGTAAAATGGCAATAAGTGTGGATGAGTTCACTGGAGCTGTTGCAAGTCAAATTACAGGAATAACAACTCTTAAATCCCTTTTTTTTTTCTTTGTCATTATGAAAAATGTTAACAGCTCCGAGCATCTGCTACTGCAGCTTCTGTGTCAACTAAAAATAAGGAGACAGAATTTTGTGGGAAAAAAAATCACTAATTGTGACAGATTTGTTATAATAATAGAAAAATAGCCTCCCACTTCGGTAATGATCATGAATCAAGTAGCATTGCTAGCAAGTTAGCTGTACCCCTAGTGGCCCGTGTGTATCTAGTGGGGTTTGCGTTTCCAGGTGTGCACTGAGCAAGCATTATCACGGTGCATGTGCTGCAAATGCCGTCGAACCATTTTCGCTTCCCTCTTCAAAATCCGATCCAAGTGGTGGGGGGGCTCGGCACAGGCGTCCCTCCCACCTCCGTGACTGCACTGTTTTTCGGGAAAAGGCCTGTGTTGACAGGCCCTTCATTAGAGTCTTTGTCCTGGAAGAGCCTGGTACATAATTAATGTCTCCATGATGGATTACACGGGTGGGTTGCAAACAGCGAAGAGGTCGGCAGAAAACGGGAGAATTGATGCAAGGCTATTTTCCCTATCGAACACGCCTACTGTGTGCCCCGTCTGCACTGCCGCCAAAATTGCTGATTAGAAAGTCACAATATTTACAACCATGGTGACTTTAGTACAGGTGCGAGTGAAAATTAACCCCTTGCGCCTTCCGCTTTCCTATTATTTCCTCGCGCCTGCCTACGGGAATCGAAGGCGGCCGCGGCCCGACAAATGATCATCTTCATCGCGATTCTCACAGGTGGGGTTTCAGGTGGATGTAAACCATTAATCAAAGCCATCGTTAATGATGCAGAGAGCGCTGTGGAAATTAAACCCCTTCTGTTCCCCTTTTCTGTAACGTTGAGGGGCTCTGTGCTCGAGCTGGTGCGATGAAGACTGTAAAGTAAGATGTCTCGTTGCTTCTATTTTTCTTCATTTACGGGCAGGAAACCGTGCACACCGACGTCAGCTTTGCAACTATTAGCCACAAGTTAGCCACTTTCATACTTTGGATGCTTAATGAGCTGGAGGTGCCTTCCTATAAGTCAAATTGTAGCTCAAGGGTTCAGATTAATGAGTTTAACATTTGACTTCCAGATAGAATGAACATCAATGTGCTGCCTTTCCTCACCACCTCCGGGCTATGTTTTAATAAAACAAACTATATCAGAACTAATTGCAACACATGGCTTTTTACATGAGAGATCAAGTGGGCTCAAGTGGAATGGCATCTAATTGAAAGTGCAGGGAATGTTTGATCTCAGTGTTTTCATTTAATACCATCCCCGGGGAGGCCGAGCGCAATATTCTCCACCATTTCCAGCCTTTTTGGAAATATAGTTTAAATCTAACAGGGACTGCTTTGCCCCCCCCACCCCCACCCTTAGTCTTAGCTTGTAAGAACCCTCCTATCCTGAGTCCCTCCTGCTGAAGCATGTCAGTCAGCTCCCTGCTGGTTTTTCTGAGATTTCAGTTCAAATAAATTCATCTGTCTCCTGCCATTGTTTGTACAGTGTCGCGCACCAGCGGATGAAGTGACTCGCTCAATTATACATTTGCTTAGACAAGTAATAAAGCGCTGCCACTCTCTGCCAAAGCCGGGGCTGATTATACCGGCTGTACAAGCTGTTTTCCCAGCCTCCTGTTCCTCCCCTCTCGCTGATCAAGACGTTTCATCCCAAAGAGAGGCGCACTTATTGGAGCAACTCCCAGCACTGCGCTCATGCTGGAAAGCTCCTCCCCCTCCCCTCCTGCCCCCTCCCCCCCACCCCCATCCCACCTCACATGGAGTCATGATCTTTCGATGCAGTACCTGAGCTTACTTCTTACTTCAGCCTCACATGATGACACTATCAGTCCAAGCCTGAAGTATGCCTCATGTCTACAGAGGTGATAAGCTTTATCAGGACTATATGCTTTGGTTTTATGCTCACCAGTCCCAAGGTTAGGAAAAAAAAAACTGGCCATAATTCTCTCTGAGGATATGCCTGCACATATATATTTTTTTCCGTGCACGTCAACTTCAAAAGAGATGATGCAATCACATTTTCATCCAGAGGAAAAAAAAAGGCTTTTCCCCTTCCATTTCAGCCCTTTGATGAAAGCATGTTAAAGCTAACATGCAGTCAGATGGTTTGATTCTGAAGCGATAGAAGGTCCCATTTGTTTGTGAAGGGCGGCTGCATGAAAGAGCATCTCTTATGAGCTGTGAGGAAAATACTGAACATGTGACGCACGGGCCGCTTTTACATGAGGTGCACGTTCTGATTTTAATTCTGTTTTGTTGCTCATGAATTTTGCTTTTGTTTGGAGAGGGATGCGGCCCTCTGGGGCGAAGCTGTCTCCACATGTTCACACTGACTGGACTTGATCTGAAGTGCTACACCACCACATTCTACATTTGCTAAGCCTTCTTTCTTAGTCTAAACCTACCAACCACCGGAAGGTATGAGATCCCCCCCGGGAGGCCATTTCTTCTGCCTCACTGCGAGAGCGAGACAGACTGACAGAGAGCTTCTGATCGAATTGACAGCTCATGACTGCCGCGTTTTGCAAACGGCGCCAGGAAGGAGATTCTGTCCCGAAGTTAACGCGCCGCTAATTTGACGTGCGTGCAAGAGCGAGAGGGCTTCATTTAAAACCTATTAGCAAACTTGATAGTCTTAAATTAACCTGTGCCAGATCTGTGCCGTGCTTATTTTCATTCCCCGTAACCTCACCCTCGCTCGCTTTGACACACGCTCTGCCTCGTAGCTGGTAATTCATCACATGATCGTGCTCGGTTTCTGAGAGGTGACGGCGTCGACACGTTTCGGCTCTCATGACTGGAGGATAACAGCAGCTCTCCCACTTAACACCGCAGTGCTTTTGGGGTGCAAATGATTGTTCATCACTTCGCCATAATGTGTCTTTATGGAAATGGATACCTGAAAACTCACATGCTGTGGGAAGTCATCTGCATAGCCAAGATAACATCTGTGGAAGTGCTCCTATCTCACACTCAGTCATCCATAAAGGAAAGTACACAAGCTGTTAGGAATGAACTCGGTATTTCGAAAGAAGTTTTTGGAAACGTCTACTTTTTTTTTCTTCCAAATGTTTATAATATGCGCTTTTTAGTTGAATGACAATGTTCTGGAGACGTGGATCAATTCCACAGAGAGCAGGATGATTCAATATGTGGTCAAATGGTCACATGCACTAAAACACTGTCGCTCGATGCGAGTCCTTTCCTGGCATCTGGTAACCAGGGAAACCTCTCAGCTGTGTGTGTGTGTGTAATTGCACACAATCAGCTGGCAGCATCTGTGTGAGAGGGGTATTTTTAATGCAGCCTTGGATGTATGGCTTTGACTACTGTATTCATGCACCTGCTACCCAATTTTGTTAAAGCACAGCGAGGCAGAGCTGGGTGAAGGGGGGGGGGGGTTGAAATGGGGAATGACAGAAACCATCTACTATTCTGTTTCTGTGTAAACACAAATAGAAAAAATGCCTCGTAATAATGGGACTAAATATGCATATGAGGATTCAGACGACATCCTGACATGTCACAGTAGGAACAGCACACGTGGAAATAATAAAATGAATGCTGGCTCAAATCCATTTATCTGCTTTGTTTTCAGGGCTGCTGCTATTGTGCAGGCTTTGAATACAGCAGAGGCATCATTAATGTTATTAGTAGCACCTGCGCTTTCCCGGGTACGAGAAGTCAAAATGTCCGCTGTGAAAAAGGCCTATTAGGCGAAGAGGCTGGGATTTATTTTTTTTTCCCACGTTCAAACATTTGAATGAAATGTTTTTGTAATGAGCAAAACACAACACCAGCTTCTCTCTTCTGCCAGCAAATACGACAAAATACTCAGGTTCATCCCGTCCGTCCGCCGGCGCTAGGGTTGAGTCATCTCTCACCGGTGACGTGTCATGCTTTCTTTTTGCTCTTCCGCCTTGCTATTTCAATTAAAAATCTCACTCTGTTCAGAGAAGAAATAGTTCCCTCTGTGATGCACTACTGCTCATTATGCTCCAGGATCTTATTCTGGGTGGTCTTGTTCCTTCAGAATAAAAGCTTTGTTTAAGAATGCCTCATGTTGAAAGTATGGAATTTACACAAAAAGTGCAGGAAAGGATGTAAGTGAGAGAATATATTTGATCTTAAATTAAACTGTCATCTTCTTTACTTTGGTATTAGCATAAATCATAAACAAAAATTTAAGTCTGAAAATGTCATTAGCTGTTTAAAGATATTAAAGGATATGTCAATTTTTTTTCCATGTGTCTTATATTCATTTGTTTTCCAACATTTGTATTGATTAGGTTCCCAATGTCATCTTAAAGTTAATTAGTGAGATTTTGGAACACTGATTAACATAAAAAGAAACACTGTCAAACAAATGAAAATAAGACCCAAGTTGTAGTAAATCATCTTAAAATATCCAATATCGCAGGAATATTCTGTGCAGACCTCAGGTACATCTTATCCGTCATGCTCTTTCCGGTGATACTGGTACAGCAAATTTGGAGGAAGTACAAGGTTGACAGCCCGGAAAGATCAGGAGCTGAAACAATAAGTCGACACCCAGAGGAAATGTATTTTACATTCATTTTGTGACGCCGAAGACGCTGCACTTGGCCAGACTTCAGACACTGAACTCCCCCCCTTTTTTTTTTTTCCCTTCTTTATCTCCTCTGTTCACACAAGGTGATGCTGACGCGCGTGGCCAATCGGATCAAGCGGATGCACTGATTTGTGACTGGAGGGGACGAGCTGCAGCTACTCGTGAAGATGGACCGACGCCGTACTGCGAGAGCTGACTGGTGGAGGTAGGATATGAGTCTCTCTGTCAGCGGCGGAGGGGAGGGGGGAGTCAGGCCTAATGAGGAGAGACGTTTGTGCTTTACCCTCTCCTCCCCTCAGTCACATATCAAAGGAGTGAGGGCTGTGATACATCCTCACCTCACACACGCTTCTCGCTCACACACTCAAAGGAAACGTGTCGTCTGCTTTCAGAGCAGCCTCCTGATCTTTGCTGTACAGAATGTTGGACGTGAGCATGTGACTGTAAATCTCTCGGATTAAAGATCCGACGTTTCGGGCCTGGTTGTTTTGGCGACACATGGGGTTGCTATGGTAACGGCTAGTGCGGTTTAATAAGACGGGAAATAGTCCGTGTTCAGCTACCCTGCGATATTTAAAACTAATTTGCTGTCCGAATTTCCGTTGGTGTGTCGACAGTTTCAGTCGGCCTTAACCTCTGTGACAAAACCATTTCATATTACTGCTTCGTGATATAAGTCCCCGCTGTGTTTCATTGCTTGAATACTTTACATGACAAGCAGCAGCAGAAGGAAATGCTAGCAGTAACTTTATAAACAGTGAGATCAAAACAGTATCATTGTATCATTTCCTGTCAACCCCCTGCCTATAGGGAGGCAATTTGAATCCAGAAAAAAAAAAAAAAGTTTGGCAAATATCTCTGATCCTTAGGATAAATGTTTTTTTTAAATAAGATCCCAAAACAAGGTGAAAAATGCTCATTCAAACCCAAGGTGACATCTTAACATTCAGCCTCCCCCTATATTCAATCAATAATGATATTTAAGAAAATTTAATCAGTGACGCATTAATGCACTCTACACAACCATCTTGTATGCTTTAGATGAAATGGCACCAAAAGGGAGAGTGTATGAGAGAATATGCACATTAAGTTCTGTGTGTATGTGTGTGTGTGTGTGTGTGTGTGTGTGTGTGTGTGTGTGTGTGTGTGTGAGAGAGAGAGATCTGTAAGCTGCTTTAAGGTTGTTGTTTTGTCATATCCCCTCCCCTCTGCCTGTGTGGCGTTCTGTCAGAGCCGGCCCAGTGACATTTTCAGGCAGCTGAACTCCGGGACCTTTCAGTGTCACCCTCTGTTGTCATTTCTGACTGGTACAGCCCAGACAATGATGCACTCGCACTGTGGGGGGAAAATGATATACAGCCAACCTCAAGGTCTGCCTCACTCAAACTTGTTTTTCCACTGCTCCATCAAACCGGCTTTTTTTTTTTGCTGGCGCAGAATACCACTCCGCTGCTGTGATGAGAACAACAACAAAAAAGAGTTTTTAGCGATGTAATATGTAGTCAAGAATTGAGAAGGAGTCAGACAAAACTTGGGCGTTTGATATTTGCTATTCACTGAAGCTGATGCAAATATGAGGAATAAGTGCAATACTTACATGCACACAACACATAATTCCCACTTGGAGATTCAAGAATCACCGAGTGTGAAAAAAAAAAATCATCATGGCTATCTCCTCATAGTTCATCATATTACAGTTTGCAAGACCCATCCCATCCTGTGGACTGTTTAATTGCCCCTGACAAAATCAAATAGGCTCAGGCCCCGGGGGGAGTGTATAACCGCACGCATCTTATCCATAAATCAGGTGCATAGGGCCGATGCAAGGTGGCAGCGGCAGTTATATAGGAGCCCCGGCTGAATCACATGCCTGCTGCAAGGAAATGGACCTGTCGGGAGGGCCGTGAAATAGTGCGGCAGCCGCGTCACTCACAGCTCTGCTCCTTTATTTCATTATCATACCGGGATAAAATGTGGGCGTATGTGTGTGTGTGTGTGTGTGTGTGTGTGTGTGTGTGTGTGTGTGTGTGTGTGTGTGTGTATAAAGCACCTTACATTCAACAGGTGCAGCTGTAATATATCCATCTATTCAGCTTAACTAAAACACATCATCTACCAACAGGAAACTCAGCTGCATTACCCCTCTCCTCACATCTACATCCACCCATGTCTGAGTACCTCGAGCGTCTCTGATCCACGGGGGGGTTCAGTACAGTTGCTTATAACCATGTTCTCCTTATTGATTTGAGTCTGGCTGTAACCTCGTATCAGGGCTTTGCAAAAGTTCTCCACCGCATTAAGTCCTGGTCCTAATTGAAGCCTCCCAGAGGCTAACTGGCTCGATTGCTCCGACATGTCAAAAAGCATCAGTCAGTTAAATGGGGCTGGGAGATGGAGAGCGGTTATTGCTGCTACTGCCGCTGCCTGCAGGCTGTGACCTTGTGGTGAGACCGAGCTCCAAGTGTCTCCTGTAAACTCGCTGCTTTCCTGGAACATCCCAGTTCTATTCTTGACGTCCACCGATGAGTAAGTGCCTGTGTGTGTGTTTGTACAGTGTGTATGTTAAATGGCGTGATGCAGGAGCGTATGAGCTGATGCAGATATCAGAGGCCCAAGGATGCCGACTGCAATGAATGACAATTGTTCTGAGTGGCTGGTGAACCTGCGGCAAATCCTCTCAAAGATTCATCCTGGGCTGCTGGGGATTGACAATTACATCGCCGGATGTGCCAGGAGATAGGACCAGAACATACAGTGCCGTAAGTCAGGGAGGACGACAGATTGTTGCCATGGTAACGCAGGAGTGATGACAAGGTGCGATAGGCGACGTACAGTTTGTGTGCAAATGTGCAGTTGGTCATGAAAAGCGTCTTCACAAATGTTTAAATCCTGTTTATTCAGTGATTCACGTGTGAGATTGAAGCAGCATCGCAAAAGTCACATGATTCAGTTTTTACCCCTCTGGTAAAATGTTGTATTTAAGTATGGTGGGGATTTTTTTGTCCGTCAAGGTCTCATACAGCACTCGCTGCACTTTGTCTTTTGATGGTCTGCCGCTCAGTGTCAGCGAGGTGAGTCAGCCGGCTTCACAAGAGACGAAGCCACGGGAACCTCTCAGCGTCGAGGTGAAGAGGTAGACGGGTCTCGCAGGTACCGGCAACTCTTCTCATCGGCCTTAAAACTCGCACGCCGCTATTAAATCAGTGCTGTTCTTCGCTGCTGTGTCGAAGAGGCAGCACGGAGACGGGGGAGGCCAGTGAGAATAAACAAACAGGATTTTGGGGAAAAAAAAAAAAAGTCTGGCTGCTACAGCCTGGAGGCAGTAGCAGGGGCGGAGGGCGCGGGCCGAACTGAAATCTGTCCTACACAAAACCATCCAGCCCCTCTCCGGTGAGCCGGTGTCACTGAAAGAGCTCCTCCAGCCTCTGGCTTTTGCCCCCAAGGTGCAACACGAAGTGCTGTAGGCGCTGTGTTGTGCCAACAGCCATCAGACTGTACAATACCTGTTGTGTGAATAGCCCCACTCACGAGGAGGAAGCAGGGCGCCTCTGCTTACTGCTTCAGCTAGATGATGCTTTATTTTGCATTGGTTGGAGAGCTCGCACGTAGCTGCTGATATAATGGCAACACTCAGTTTCTTTGTGCGTAATCGCCTTTTCTTCTTCTGTTGCTGCAGATAGTGCAAACTTAGAGCGTCTTATTGAAGAGACACTCTGGCAATTCAATATCGTAGACTGAAAAAAAAAAAAGGTTCAAACTGATGAAGCAGTGGCCGAGCTATCTGGGCTTTTAGTCTCTACTGTGGGCCAAACTCGTCCCATAATGCAACTCAATATCGTCTTTTCTCCTTCTACCTTCTAAATGCCCACATCTTCCAAACCACACACCTTCAGTCTGACTGTGCTGCCAAGGTGCTCAGTTGGTGGTGCAAGGTTGTCGATAGCTGTGTGAATGAAGCTCTGCTGAAAAATCCCACCTGTTGCATTGTGGGTAGCACATTAAATGCCACACATCACAATGTATATGTGTGCGCTGAATTAGCCGCTGAAGCAAAACGGCTTCGGCCTAGAATGTGCATGCACGGTACGCAAAAGTTTCCAGTTAAAGCTTAGAAGACTTCTCTCTAATCCTTGGACAAAGTATAAAGGTCACGGTGTTCTTCTAAGGCGTGTATATATATGTTGCTAAGTGCTTTACGTATGTGCCAGAATGCCCACTCTGAGCACAGTTCCCAGGCGCCTAATGACAGTTATTTTGTCCGTATTCACATATTCTTCTATAGGTCAAAAACAGTTTGACGTCACAATAACAAGCCTCATTCTATAGTTGCTCAGTGATCGACAGCCGCGCCGTCTGGTCATTAAGTGAAATTAAGTGAAATTCTGAACAACCTGACTAACGCATTAGTCACTGCTTTTAAATTCAGCTGAGCTTAAGAGTCTTTATGAATGGACCCTGATTGTCAGTCGTCGGCTGCAGCGGCTGCTATTAGTGACGTTTGTCTTCCGGTGGTTATTAGTCATCAATGAACCAACGTTGTAATTAAACTAATTAACAATGTCGTCTAAATATCTGCTATTTTCAACTGACTTTTCCATCGTTATCTCATTGGTGTCTAATATAGCTGCTTTTCCTCTTCGGAGTTAACAAGGTTTGGGATTGAAGTTTCGAATGAAATACATGAGTGGCAGTATCTCCCAGGTAGACTTTCTCTTTGATTGATGCCGAGCGATTACGGCTTCATAGTCTCTCCCTGTCGCCCATTGTACCAGAATAGTGGAAAGAGATGCCGGAAGGGCCTTTTGCTTACACGGCGCTGTTTGCCTGGAACTGGCAATCGACACGGGCCATAAATCACTCTCTAATATTTTTATGCATCCAGTCCATCCAGCTGCTGCTAATGTTTCCTCACCCTGCTTCCTTTTGTAACTCATTTGAGCCGAGCGGCGACGCATGACAGCGTGCGTGTGTAATGGGGATTGCTGGAATCGGCTTGGCAGAGACGCGGGGGGGCTGTGTTTGGATTGGCTTAAAAGTGCAGCTCCCGTGACCTTGCAGCAATGTGTGACATCAAGATTACGCGAAAAGGGCAATTGAAGACAAATCAAATGCAGCCTTTTTATTGTGAGTGCTTGCCCTCAAATGTCACCGCAGGAGCCCCAATCCTACATAAATCCTGCACCAGTATTAAAATGGCTTCCATAATTTTTAAGTGGCGCCAATTCATATTAAGAAACCAGTTCAAATGCACATGTTCTTTTCCATCCTCTTGTACAGTTAATGGTAAATCTCCCTAAGCAGCTGCATCTCTTGCCTTGGTTGATGACTCCATCTTTGACCTCCGACCCCGACCAGCCTCCCTCCCCAGCACAACGACTGGGGCTGTTGTTGCCCCCATTGCCATCATGTCCTGACCTTCGCTGCCTTAGCTTGTCACACTCTTATCAAATGCTATCTGATGGCACCGCAGGGCCCCAAGCAAGCACAACACTCTGATACGATCTGTCTGGCTGGTAAAGGAGATGCCCCCCCCCCCACCGCCACCACCGCCGCCACCGCTGCTTCCTTTCCCTCCTCTCCATCAACACCTGTGGTGGCTTAAGGGAAACTTAGTGCTCCGTCTGTGTCTTTCATCTCTGTTGTTTTACTTTCTGCTAGTTTACAGATCCGGATGTCTCTTGTCAAATCTGTGAATGTGTGTGTGTTTGCAGGTCCGTGTGTGCACGATAAGCAAATGGATTTACCCTTAAAGGAATAGTTAAAGATTTCAGGAAATAAGCTGATTGTCTTTTTTTTTGCCAAGAGTTGGATGAGAAGATTGATTTTTTTTGTGGGGCTCAGAAAAAAACCCTCCCTTCACATTAGCACTTTGACTGTGTGCTATTTCCCCACTGTATGGCAGACAATCCCTATTATATCAGAGTCTGTCTTGCTCGTCCAAATATTTCAACTACACTCTAATATGTCAGTCTTCTACATGGATCAGCAGCTGGTCAGGAGGCGGAGGTGTTGCCTGGGACACATGCAGTTTATCCTCAGTATTTTAGTATGTAGCCATCATATTTAAGATCCCTTCTTCAGGGTTCTTGGTTTAAAATAAGTCATCTGCAAACATGGAGAAAATGGTATCTGAAATCAAAAGTCTGAATTTTGGGTGTTAAATCTGCCATTGTGATTCTGTAAATGTGCAACTAAGAATGGAAACTGGAGGGAGGGGCTTACAGAGAGTTCATATGTGTTTTTAGGGGAAGTCATGTGTCAGACTATAATCTCTGCTCTATTCTTGGTTTGGAATAGGAATTCAGACTCACTGTACTTGTTTAGAGGTGTTTTCATGTTCATGCATCATCTGAAATTGAAGCAAGTAGGTCACACACTTAGTTCACTCTTTAAAAGCAGATACTCACTGTAAAGAGTGTCCATTGGGAAAGTGGATTAAACAACATCTGGCAAAAGTCGAAAGACGTTAAATACATGAATCAAGACTCAGATCAGTGCAGAAATATGACTGAAAGGCTATGTCAGTTACTGGAGAGTAGGTTTGTGTTGAATATTCGTCGTGTGTTGTGTTTTGCGTGCACGACCTGACTTTTAGTATAAAATGCAACCTTGTATTTCAGCTCACACAGATGTTTGCAGAAAAATATAAAGCAGAGAGGATGCTGCTAATGCATCATCCCACGCACGTCATTCACTCTCTCTCTCTCTCTCTCCCGCACACAAAAACACACACGCTCACAATAAAAACACACGTATATAGGCACAGCAAATGACTATGTATTCACATCTCCTTCGCCCCAGGTGCGCTATAATGAGCCTGCATCTTTTTTTTTTCTCTCTCCTCCGCTTTGAATGTGACAACGTTCAGCGAGCATTCAACAGTCAACACAATCACTGTTTTCTCCTGTAAAAATGCCTCTGAATAGACTGCTCACTTTCCGCGCTGATATGAAGTGACAATATGTAAAACGAGGAGCCGCGCTGTAATTTCATTTTACAATTCGCTCTCGTTTACAAAAAAAAAAGAAAAAAAAGTAGACATTCTGCAAATAAGAAAAGATTTCTTCACGGGCTTGAAAGAAAACTTACCATCACTAAGATAATTTAGGGATTAACAGTGCTCGTATGGGTAACTGAATGCATCATCAAAAACAAATCACTCCCAAAGTCCCTGAAATGAGAATATGGCACGAAAACAACTGCTAGTGACAATATTTTGTCAGCTGATGAATAGAGGATGCATTTAAAACGCGAGTCAGACTATCACAATGACGGGCTTTATTCGGCGGCTGCCGAAGTTGAAAAGAATTTTAAAAAATAAATAAAATAGCTCGCCCCTCTATTTATCCTACTTCAGTAAAGTGGCAATCCAGTTTGCAGTGGTCATCAGGATGTGAGTCACTTCTGAAAGGTGATGGTCCTNTTCTTCAGCTGAAATTGAGCTGAAAATGAGGCAAAAGGAGGCTTACGGCCGGGCTCCCCGAGTGTCCTTGTGTTTTTGTTTGTGTCTGTATCACTCTGAGCGAAATTTTGCATATTCCTGCTCTTTGAGGTGTGTGTGTGTGTGTGTGTGTGTGTGTGTGTGTGTGTGTGTGTGTGTGTGTGTATGTGTATGTGTGTGTGTGTGTGTGTGTGTGTGTGTGTGTGTGTGTGCGGTTGTGTGGTTGTGTGTGTGTGTGGTTGTGTGTGTGTGGTTGTGTGTGTGTGTGGTTGTGTGTGTGTGTGTGTGTGTGTGTGTGTGGTTGTGTGTGTGGTTGTGTGTATGTGTGTGCGCATGGCAGCTGAGCAATGCAATTAATGAGTGCATGAGAGTTTTGGTGTGTGTGTGTGTGTGTGTGTTCCTGTCAGGAGCACATGTTCTCAAAGAGCCTCCACTAGTACAAACCCCCAGTCGGTGGGCTGATGAGCATTGATTGGCTGAATGAAATTATCAGATGCTGCTGAAGGCCACCCAGCGGTTTCTCCACAACGAGGCAGGTGTTTCTGTTTATTTTTTGTTCCTTTTTTTTAATTCACCAAATGTATTAATGAGTTTGTATAATGAACATACAGAAGATTTATTTGATGTCAGATGTGGCTTAGGGCTATGTGTGTGTGTGTGTGTGCGAGTGCTGTTTGTGTGCATACAGTATGTGCCTGCCCGTATGCTGGCGACGATGCCCTTGTAGATTACATGGGGAGCGCAATCTGTGTTTAGCACACTCGCCCTTAGAGGACGGATTATGGGATAAACAGAGTGGTGGGCTCCTGTCACCACACACACACACATATTAAGTCACACACACACACACATTGACGGTACTCCTGCCGGGTGCTATAGGACAGATGCAAGGTGGCGATCAGCTGGGAGTGAGAGGTGCAAGTTGTGCACATACACTGATGCTCATTTGTCTGCATTTGCACATGTGTTGACTGCCTGATCAGTTGCTTACAGTATTCACACCCTGCAGGCTTGTTGTGTTGTGTGAGAGCGAGCACGAGGAAGCATTTTCACACTTGCTCTTATAGTCACATTTGGACTTTATTGCTTTCTATACAAACGCTTATTATTGACTTCAGCTGGGCTGTTGCCAGTGAGGTGTTTTTGCTGACGGAGTTAATTGAATATGTGATGTCTAGAGAGCAATGGCATTCAATACAAACACACTTTGGTTCCCATGATGTGTGTCAAAGTGTGATTAATTAAACCACTAACACGTCTGAAGACGACTCAAGAAACGTCTCGCGCTGACAACCGGTCCACTCGTACAGACGTGAGCCTTTGTTTCACGGTGACAGCAGGAGTCAAAAATGCTCCATCAGTAAAGCTACAAAGCCTCATTACTGAAATCGCACTTGTCTTCTCCTTGTCTTTGGCCACTTTGTCCCTTTCTGACCTGTCATTTTCACGCTTCGGCTGATGCGCACACACTCACCACGCGTTCGCACATCCATCCACCTAATGATCCCGACACACGCTGCAAATGGTGCGACACTGTGTGCTGCTGCTATTTTGCTCTTTTTACTTTTGAACTGATGCTTTAAGATAAGATAAGATAAGCCTTTATTCGTCCCACAGTGGGGAAATTCACATGTCACAGCAGCACAGAGGATAGCAGCAGTTAAATATTAAGAACAAATAACAGTCTAAAAAGGAGAAGGAAGTTTACATGACATACACAGTTTCAAGTATGATTTGAAATATAAAAATATGAAATACAAAAATATCTTACCAGTATAGAATATATGGCCAGTATATACTTCACCAAGTCAATGTGCAATATTCTGTATTTAGTATTTAATATTTAATATTCTGTATTTAAGCTGTAATTTCTTACCTCAGTTTAGGCCCATTGTGTATATTTACTGGTCATATATTTTATACTGCTCATATATTTTTATACTTCATATTAAACATTTCATAATCATACTCAAATAAGTCATGTGAACTTGTATGTACCTCCTTTGTTTTTAGACTGTTACTTGTTCTTGATATTTAACTGCTGCTATCTCCTGTGCTGCTGTAACATGTGAATTTCCCCACTGTGGGACGAATAAAGGCTTATCTTATCTTATCTTATCTTATCTTATCTTATCTTATTTTCACAATGGGCCTAAACTGAGGGAAGAAATGAGAGCTTAAATATGGAATGTTAAATATTAAATACTCAGTACAGAATATTGCACATTGAATTGGTGATGTATTGCACAGTGCGTGGAAATTACATTAAAAAAAACACGTATTGCACAAATGTACTGAAAAGCAGTATATGGTCCATGGTCTATTGGGAGCAGTGCTGGTTATACAAACAAAACAAATAAAACACATCTTCTATTGTTAAATCAATTTCTAACAGATGACTCTTGTCTGGATGTCGGTTATCCACTACGTTGATCTTGCTCGAGCAGCAGATCCTGCAAACCACCAACTCAGTCAACACAGATGGATCCCGCTCTATTTTTGGCTTTGTTTGGTGTCACGCATGCTACAACCAACCCTGCAGTTACTTTTTTTTTTTTTACATCAACTCGCCCACTCATCTCTCCCCCGGACTGCTCCTGATGCCTTTGACGAGTCAAAAAGCAGAACGCCAAGGTCGGATCTCCCGAGCTCTACCGGATCCGAGAGGATGAGCGACACCTGGACTCGCAAGCTGCAGAAGACTTGCACATTCCCGACAAACACTGTTCTGGCTTGATCCCTCTGTAAACACCGAGGAACCGGACGGCACATAAGTCAACATTCACTTGATGGCGTGACCTCTGTCTGAGGGACATGCATGTGTACATTGTGTGTATGTGTCTCCCTCCAGCTCTGGTCACTGTACTCCCTCCTCTCAGTTAATAATAATGGCTGATCCTAACCTGGGCTCTGACAGCACTGACAAATTAAAAGTTAATCTTTTTGATATCAAACCAGATTTCAACAATCCTCTTAACTCCGTCACACTTACTAACCGACCACACAAATACCACGCCTCTGGAGTTTTGGCTTCAGTGATGACTGTCCTGTCGCCTGTGGGAGAGACAATAAAACCTTTAAATGTCAATGTCACATTATCACCATAAGAACTTTTAATCATTCAGAATTTTTAAAAATGATTCGTCATCTGTGATGATATTTCCTTTGCTGATCTTGCTGTGGCACTGGATCACTTTTCAGTCTTCTCCACTGCCATTGACACTATCTTTCAAAATTTGTGACATTTGTACACAACATTTTTTTTGTGTGGACATCTGTTTTCTTCCAACCGTAAAACCACTGTGCAGCCGACCTTCACGTCCTTGACTGTGGTGATATTGTCATGCTGCCCCATCGACAGCAGTTAAACCCTGTCTATCACAGTGCATTACACTTTATTACAAACTCATCATTATCTGCACGGACTTCTTTCCAGTAACTATCTCATGTGAGTCCTTTGCAAAGCTCTGCAGAGGAAGCCTCCAAACTACCTCACATCTCTTCTGTCACTTAAATCTATAGCACGTGATACGCTAACTACTTAGCCTCAGATATCCTTGATGGATGCACCAATGTTGGCAGAATCGGTCTCAGATACTATCCACCTTTAGAATGAACTGAAGCTTAAGTCCTACATTGCCCCTTGGAGATTTTAAAGCTTTATTATCTGATGTTTTTTTTATGATTCTTGTAACTGTTTTTTATGAATTTCCTTGTTTATTGTGTTGTTTCTGTTTGCTGATTGCGAGCGTTTCTTGTTGCCGGGTCTCTCCTGGAAAAAAGATCTTAATCTCAATGAGGCTGCCTGATTAAATAAAGATTAAATAATATAAAATAACGCACACAGGCACATGTTGACTTATAGATTGCGAGCAGAGGCTGGCCTCCCTTCCCCTCCGCCGTGATCTCAAGGACACTCAGTCAACATTTACTGGAGCTTTGATGGCTTTACAGCCTACGTTATTACTGCCTTCCTCCTCCTCCTCCTCCTCCTCCTCCTCCTTCCTCCTCCTCGTGTCATCAGCAGCTCTCAGTCTTTTGCATCACGGTGTAATTAACCACGCAACAGGGAGTAGCTCAGCGTCCAGCTTTTCACCTCTGATTCAGAAGAGCGGGTCTCCAGCTTCAAGCCAAAACCATCTGCTCCCCCTTTTTTTTAAGATTGAGGAGAAACTACATCTAATTTGAAACATAACTTTCACTTTGGTTCAGATTTATAAAGAAGTGATTGAACCAGTGCTTCTTCTTTTCTCCATGTTGATTTTGTGCTATTTTAGCACGTAACAAGTTAAAAGATCAGGAGGAAAAAAAAAACTTTAACATGCCCGCAGGAAATGTTTCACTTCTCCCTTTTGATTTTTGACATTCTTCTATCATACCTTTGATGTTCCTAATGCGCACAGCTGGGAGATGATGATTCGACGAGAAATGTGTGGAGAAGAATCCTCTAAAGCGCAAATTATAAAAATGTTTTTTTTTTTTCCTCTGTTGCTATGTACAGGTTTTAGACGGGAAGGAACGAGCCTCAGGGAAACCTATTTTTGCTTTATCCATCACTTTTATTCCTGAGCTAATAAATCAGTTTACACAAGTCAAATCCTGGCAGCTTGAAGATTTTTCTGACAGAGGTGGAGGATTAGTTTAGGATCACTCCTGTGGACGGATCTGATCAAAGCTGTGTTTTGGGGAAGTCTTGCCCGGTGGCAACGATCTGGTCAAACATGCCGATAACATACCCGCAGCTGATCACATGATCCTTCGCCCCAGCCCTTTCCACCTCTCTGCACCCGGAGAGCCCCTTGTTATTGGTGGCAAAGCCGAAGAGGAGAAGGCGGCTGACAATTCATTTTAATCCCTTCATGAATGCTCTTCTTCTCTCTCGGGGTGATATTGAAAAGATGCTCCATTTCCCCCAGCAAAGTGCCAAGCAGAGAGGCCCCTGGGAAATATTTTATTCAGGCGACGCCAAATTTTGTACTCCACTCACACACGGCCGCGCGCATACAAACTGCAGCTTTTATGAAAGAGGCATCTTTGTCCTATATTTCGGTCTTGTCGCTGCCGCACGGCGTTTTCACACTCACTCGGATGATATCTTTGCGAAAGACTTTGAAAATGAAAGCTGAAGGTTAGTTTAACCACTTGAGCCTTAATGTTCCCACTGTTCCCCTCAAACTCGCCCTTAAGTAGCTTTGAAGATAGATAAAACACTCGACAAAATCGCACTCACCGAAGCTATACCGCACTTATGTCGAGAGAAATATCAGTGTGTGTAGCGCTCTGAACACACACATGCAAAAACAAAGCGCATACACACACACAAGCGAGTGTGTGTTTTTTGTCATTATCCCGGGACCGGTGATCATGTCGCAAACAAACACACACACTTCACACTTTCTCCATCACGCCGTCTCGCCTCATTAGACGCGTGCACGTGTTGGAACACCTCGTCCTCCTGCAACACCACCCTAACGGAGGCCCTTACTGGAGTTAATGAAGCGGAAGTCCCCCGGTAATGCGTGGCCCTTGAACATGCTTCTACATATTGTGTGCATCTCCGGCTCGGGGTGTGGACGTTTGCCGCGCTGCTAGTAATCACAAGAGGTGTGAACGTTGCATTTCACATTTAGCTATAGGACTATATTCACTTTACTTAATGGCAATGCGATTGAAAAACAGCACTGTAAAAAAGGGAAAGAGCTAACAAGTGCTAATTTATAAGTAATCAGTGCAGGAATTTCTCTTCTAAATGACTTGAGATACTGCCTGTCAGCAATACAGCCACCGTTCCTGTGTGTGCCGCTTTCATCAGCTGTTTTATTTCCTTCCTTTCTGCCTGTGTAACTTGGCTTATTAGCAATGATGTTGCAGGAAAATGGAGCCAAAAAAATGCGTGTGTGCATTGTTTTTGTGTGTTTTCTTCTATGAGCTTATGTTAAGTTCTTTTCACCAAGTTGAAAGAATGGATTTTTTTTTTTTTATTCAATCCAATCTAAGGTTTGGTTTTAATGGCTGGAGCCCTTTTGGACCTGGTCAAGCTTCAATACTAACAAATTTTTCTCTCTCTCTCTTTGCTGTTTTTCTAATAGAATCATAGGAAACATTCCGACGACTCATTATTTGTCTGCTGTGACTGATTTCTGCTGGTTGAAATGACAAAGGTCACTGGCGGTTGAGCGTCTCAGCCGTGTCTAATTAATGTGAATTCTCTGCTGCCCATAATGAAACTTTTTGTCTGTTGTCTGGTCACTGTGCTCTCTGCAAGCTGGAGTCTCCGCAGATTGTAGGCTGTGTGATTTCATACTCTGTGCTGACTCTTCTCCAGAGAAATCATCTCGCTGGATACAAATCAAATCAGATCAGAACCCCTCAGTGAAGGCATGTCATGTGAATATTTTCAGCGAGACCGCATGACATGTTTATATTCAAGTAACAAAGCCCTCTGGCAGCCACAGTTATTATGACTCTTGTCTGTCGAATGCAAAAGAGAAAGCTGCGAGAAACCTTAACCATTTATATTATAACCATGATGACAAAGGTCCCCTGACCATAGCACAGTGGTACTTTTATATGCATAACCACAATGTTTGCTTATTTTAACCAAAGCCATAATGTTCCAATAAAAACCAACCAAGTCGCTTTTGAGCCTAAATCTAACCAAACCTTAAACATTGACTTTCAGAATACGGACTCATTTTCCAAAAGCAACATATTTTGTCAAATTTTTAAATGACTTTTTCAGCTCATCAACTTAACAGCAATTCACTTGAATCTCCAGTGTTTGGATCAAGAAGCCTGTTAATAACAATGTGGAAAGGATTTTTATTTCAACGTGTCTGATCCATTAAATCACCATATTTTTTGTCCCTTGTCTTAGTTTCATGCTGTTGCATTAAAAAAGCAGTGTCTCCAGCTTTAAAGGCAACAAAAGGTGTTTCTTGTAGTTTTTATGACATAAGCCACTTGCAAGCTACTTGAAAACTACAACTAGATTCTTTACTTTATAAAATTCTGTTGTCCCCAAAACATTATTGTTATATACAATATACTATATAGATCCATTTTTTATTGATATGATGAACAAAGTGAGCTCTCTCCTGTAAGGACAGTAAGCATCTGATTAAGTTTGCTATAAGGGGAATCTTGAAATGTCTGATTTTGAAGATTTGTCCCACAGTGGGGAAATTCACAATTCACAGCAGCAAAGGGGATAGAGCAGTTAAACAGTACATTAGACTTATTTACAGTTGCAAATATGGATATGAAATATGAAATGTATGAGGTCTGGATGAAAGGAGAACAGGCAGCACGACTGAAAGTAAAGCCTGTCGTTGCACACCTGCATGAGTGGTGAGTATAAATCAGAGACGTGCTTCCCAAATTCCATAGTATTCCTTAAAGTGCTGTTGTTTTAGCTGACACGAAGCAATCTGACCTGTTGATTGGCCAGAAAGCTGAGAGAAACGATTTCCTGGAGGGGTGAACTGTCCTATCTGCTAATAATTGTAAAATCACAGAGCAATCAGCGGTCGAGGGGTGGCCCGGCACGAAAACAAGGCCCTCTCTATCGAGAAACTCATCTCTCCTGGTGCGAGCGACGAGGGGCGAGGGAGGAGGAGGAAGGAGAGGGGGGAACAAATGGAGGGAGAGAAAAAAAGAAGAGAAGAGTGCGGTTGGGCTAGAAAGCTGTTTTTCTTTCTGTCCAGACTTTTTTACTCAAAAACATCCCTCAGGTGCAGTACTTATTATGGAGCACAAAATTGCCTAATGTGCTTATTTCTACTGCTAATGCAGCAGGCAAGCAGGAAGACAGGGTATAGCTCTCCAAGGGAAAATGTGCAGTACAATAAGACCTGTAAGCACAATTTAAGTAATTAGATAGTGAAGCTGGAATTAAGGCCCCACGTGTGCACACAGAAGTACACTCGCACACGCCAACACCCACACAAATTGTGGTCATTTCTCCTAAATAATTCCAGCTTTGACTATGATGAAAAGCGGCAATAAAAAGCACCTTCCAGCTTCCTTCTGTCTGCCTCCCTTCTGTCTCACTTTTTGACCTCGCTGCCTCAAAGTCTTATTAACAGTGAATAATAATTCCAGTATAATTTTAACACCCATGCCGGAGCTCGGCAGGTGGCTACTCATCCTCTCGCAGTTTGAGACAAAGGATGGTGTGATGTAAATTCGGAGGAGGAGGCGGGAGGCCGAGTGAGAGAGAGAGAGAGAGAGAGCGAGAGAGACAAAGGAAGGAGGAGGAGAGACGACAGTGGAAACAAAGTGGGAGAAGGAAACGGGAAAAAAATAGAGAAATGCTAAGTGGGAGAAAGAGGCGGGATGAGCAATAACGAGGAAGTTGTGGCAACATGATGAAAACTGGAATAGAGAAGCAAAGCCAAGAAGAGCAAAAAGTGGGGGTGGGGAGGCTGGGAGGGGGGTGGACAGTGAGAGGAAAGCAGGGGGGGATGTAGAAAAAAGGATAAAGAAAGGGGAGACAGGATGGAAAATAGTGCTGGTGTGTGATTTATGCCTGGGGAGCTCTGTGTCCCCCGGTGAGGCTGCCTACTGATTCTCTAACCTGAGAGGCAGAGAGGAGGGGGAGGGAAAGGATTATCATCATCCTGTACCATAGCTATATGGGGCTTAGAGACTGGGGGGAAAAAAGTGTTGAAATCCAGATAAAACAAGTGGAAATGTGGCAAAAGAGTGAAATAGTTTCTCCTGTTTCAGCTGTGGCTGCATGATGTTTTCGGGTTGCTCGTCCAAACGTACGTCCATTCGTCTCGTTCTTCAGAAAATCTCATTACCACCTTAAGGGAATTTCTTGGATGAACTGAGTAGACATATTTTTGGCTATAGCTCAAGAATCCATGTGTTAATTGTGACAAACATTTCACACAAATGTCTGACAGGATAAAATGACGACATGATAAAAGGGCAAAGGTCAACTTCGCTGTGACGTCATAGTGTTTCGGCCCATTGTTCAACGCCATAACTCAGGATCAGAAGCGGAGATTGTGATCACATTTCTACCTTAAAACTGTGGTGATTTTGTAGATCTTCTTGGCAGCCGGGTTGAAGATGTGTGTGAAGCATTTGCATTTTAGAATGTGTAACTTTTTTCTTCTTCTTGAAGCATAGTAGCACAAGCTTATTGGTTTTGCTTATACTGAACTGTAGGTGTTCATCGTGGCACCATGTGACAAAGCTCTCTACCTGTAATAGTCTGTAAGTGAAGATATGTATGATTCATTGGAATCATACATGGCAACATCTTAATATATTCCGTCAGTGTCTTCGCTCCATCTTTCTGGACGGACGTGAATGAAAGCTACAACTCGACTGGTTGGTGGTGGAACACAACCACGGGGAGGTCCGCGTGCTCGCTGTTGGATAAAAGCTATGCATCAAGCTGGCTAAATTGCCTGGCTTAGCTGGATAGAAATACAAACACATGGTCACACTGAGATGGAACTGGGGCTCCACGCAGAGACATAACACACACACACACACACACACACACACACATGCCTGCAAATGTACATACAGACATACAGGGGTAAACATACATGCTGTGCGCTATCTAATTTCACACTTCCCTGCTAATTTCTTTTGACTAGCACAATATGATGGTCTCACACAGATCGCAGCTGATAATGTTATGGTATAGCGAACGCCTGACTGGCAGAATGTTTGCTGAGCAGCTACAAAGAGCTGCTGGAATACACACCTTCATTACCTGCTGAGTGTTTACATTCATGTGAGTCATGCGTGTGTATGTCCTTGTGTTTATACAGTGTGTGTGTGTGTGTGTGTGTGCTCGCTTTAGTGCCTCTCGACCATATTTGCACATCTGTATTTATTAGGGGGGCTGTAAGTCAGTGTGCTGTTTGTGTGACTGCGCTCCTCTGTCATCCTACATTACCCATAATTACCCACAAGAAAGAGACAGCACATGTCCCCCGGGACGGATGCGCTCGCACATACAGCACACAAACAAACTAACAAAGAGAGGAGTGTATGAACATGCAGACAGTGCATCCTCTTAATTAGCCCTTCCTCAGATGCATCGTATGTACTGCAGGAAAACACAAATTGATATCGCTGGCGGCCGTCCCACCGCAGGCATTTACCACTTGCTTTACCGGTTAGTATGCTTATCTCAAATTCATCGGCAAAGAAATGATACATGATGTGGCACGCTGTCGTTTAAGTATGCCAGCATGCTCAGCAGACGCCGTGTGATGCAGAATTTTCGATCGCGATTTGCATTCATTGAGTCTCCAAATCGCTTCCCGGGCTTCCTTCGCGGTAACGTACGCAATTAATGAGATGTAGTTCGCAGACAGGGAGACAAAATAGAAACGCAAGTGATCTGTTAAAGCGATGGCTTGTTGGCTTGAACGTCTACAATAGGTCATTATGGAGGGCTTCCATGGGGGCTTTGGCAGGGTCGTTACAGGTGGAGCCACGGTGCCAGTGTTATATATGGCACGTGGCACCAAGACTGTAATAGGTCCTGCAGGATGTTACATTAAGGGTTGACTAACTGTAAGACATGAGACATTTAAGCTATGCAACCCATTGTGCAACACTCCCTATAGGAGCCAGTGTTGACATGTTGATGTTCATAACTGCCTGGTCGTATCTGCGAGAAAACAGGTCTCTAATTTCATTTTCAAAAAAGAGGCTTCTGTAGCTTGCAAAGGTCATTCAGGTCGAAATACACCAGTTTCACTTCCTGCTCTCTTATACTTGGTTGTCATCATATGCACAAAAATGTCTAATGTAATGTAATATTGTTGCCTTAAATATGACTGCTTTTTTGTAAAAATGTTCTAGAAATGTAACCACATACAAGACAAAGGCTTCCAAATATGCCAGCAAGACCACCCTAAACAACTATATAGCACAGCAAAGCATATATTATTACATTATATATATGTGTTATATTCATCTATAAATGTTTAAATATGTAAAAAAAATAGTGAATGAAACCCCTGAAACCAAAACATGATGTTGATTTTACAATGATACAGAATGAGAAAACGAAATTTGAGAAGCCAGAGCCCGAAATTTTTCTATATTAAATGATTATATGATGAATCAATTATCAAAATTATTAGTGTTTAATATTCTGTCGATCATCTAATTGGTTGAGTTAATTGTTTTGTTACTACATCATTAAAAAAAGAAAAAGCAATTACAGATTGCAGCCAACGTCCTCAACAGACTTTACAGTCTTTATTTGTTGGACAGCAACAACAACATACAGTATTTTTCCATTGTGACCCTAATTCTTTCTTTCCCTCTGCGTGTGTTGAAGCAAATGATTGCTTCGCCGCAGTTCGAGATCACTTCCACTCCGCTCTGTGAACGTTTGAAATAGATTGCCGTGCGACTGACAAACGCCAGGAAGACATATCTCTGGCACCTGTTTATTTACCCCGCAGTATTTAGGCACACAATTTCATAGTGGGATCCAAGAGGATTTTATCGCCAGTGTGCGGTAGGTTTAAAACCCTTACAGTTAAGATTCATCAGTTCGTGCAGCAGCTGATAAGTGGGACGGCTTAGCATCATGCAAATGTGGCGCCGGGGTTTGTGCCAGTTGAGAAAACTTTTACTTTAAATGAGAACAGGTCGCTGTCCAGAGGATGGGAATATTGAGTTGTCGAGCGCTGAGTGACAGAATAGTTCATTTTGAAATAGTTTAATGTTCAATAGCAAACGGGCTTTCCGCTAACTTTTTTTTTTTTTTTTTTTTTTTCAGATCAGCGATAGGCTCGTCCACGTCTGATGGTGGCAGCTCATTTCAACCGATCAAATTGCCACACAGTGCCCACCATTTTGTCATGCTTTGATGTGCGGTTCAAAGGGCTGCAAAGCTGTCAGCGGTTGTCTTCAGATACATCACCCGCAATAAACTGTGAGCCGAGAGCGAGGCGGACCTCTTGCTCTCGCTCGCTCTGTTTCTCTTTTACACGAAACCGAACAGACATTTAAGAGCGAGAGATCTCAGACGGCCGGCGGAGGAGTTTTTCAGGGCCTGGTGGAGGGGAAACGCCGACCGGTCTCGGCCTGGAAAATATGGCCGCTTAAAGTCCATACACACACACACAAACAAACTCAGGGCGATGGAGGCAGATGCTGGAAGATGGATGATCAGGTCAGGGCGATATGACTGCGGAGCGGCGAGGGAAGATAAGCGAGAGACAGACGAGCTTCCCCCTCGACCAGCCGGCTGATGAGCGGGGGTCTCGGCGAGGGGAGAGGGTAAAAGGAAAGGAGCAAGGAGAAAAGGAGGCGGCGGTGGTGAAATATCATTCATTAATGGCTGCCTGGGAAGAAACTCAGAGAAGAAAACATAGGTTGTTTCATTAGCTTTTCTCCAGCGCTACAAATGAGAACTTGTAAAAAAATGTTTGCGAGGCTAATTACAGCGACTCCACTTCTAACTCTGGAGCGCTTTTAATCATTCAAACTGCTCCTCATGTACAGCTTTACCTCACATCCTTTCTCATGTACACCATAAAAGCCCGTCTAACCGGAGCTGTCACCTGCTGATCGGTGCAATATCTGCCGCCGCCGCGCCTTTCATTACACCGATTTTGTGTCAGTAATGCACAGGAAAACAAACAGCGCCCCGATAAAACTCACTTCATCCGTGACTCCTCATCTTGTCACTCAGTAATAGTCTTCTCATCGCAAACTGATGAAGGGAGAGAAGGCGCCAATCTTTAATTTCGCATCTAATAAATGCATACAAGCTGTTCCCGCCGCGGCTGCGCCAAACTGTAGCCTTTGAATTATTCTGCTTTTTTTCTTTTGTTTTGTTTCCTCCAGACTCTCGGAGTTCAGCGTTCAATGAAACGATTGTGCACGCAGAACACACACACACACACACACACACACACACACACACACACACACGTTCTCTCCCTCACAACTTTGACTGACTGAAACTTCTTTTTCACAGGCAGGTGGCATATCTGTTTTTAACCCAGCTCCACTCCTGCAGAATACTGAAAACATATGCCGAGGCAGCATCTGTGTATTTCCTGAATGTGTCGCTTAATGCGCTACAGCCGTCAGTGGCTCTATGCAAGTGCATATTTTTGCAGGCGCTCATCAATGCCGGAGACATGCACAGCGCTTTTTTTTTTTAAAACTGATTGTCAAATCATCAGAATTCCATTCCTAATATTTTCTTGTTGGTAAAGACGGGGGCCCGGGGGCTAACACGGGCGCTGACATCAGTTAGGTTGTTGTCATTGTGCAGGGAAGCTAACCAAGCATTTTTTTTTCTTCTGCAAGTAAGTTGCAAATGGAAGTTAAAATCCACAGTCAGCAGAAGAGTAAAAAAATGTTTTGGGAAATGGTCTGTTTACTGTTCAGCTTTAACAGCACAGTTCAAAACCCAGGTCCATTGTGATTCAAAAGAAACCATGTTGACACAAAGTTTAATTTTCTTCAAGTGACTCAATGTCAAATAAATAAATGCAAACTAAGCAAGTAGATTAATAAAGGTCATTCTACACGAGTCCACTTCTGATATGGCTGCATGCTGTTGTTTACTGCAGTTGTCAGAATACTTAAACAAGTCATAGGTTATGGCAGCATCTAATTACGCTAATTGAAGTTGCCGTAATCAATATTTTTATATTACCAGTGGCTGAAATTACTATGTGTAACATGTTCATGGCGATAAAGAATTATTACCAAACCCTAAAGTTTACTCTCACGGCTCTCATCAGCCTCATCTTCATCTGCAGCTCAGCACCAAATGACAGACTGACAAAGCAATGATGGACATAGTGGAGCTTTTACCAGCTAAACAGCCAGATATTTTCCTCAGGAGTTGCTCAAGTGCAAAAGCTGAAAGGAGAGTGAATATTCGACATAATTCTATAGGTGGTAACTCTAATGAATTCTGGTTGTGCTGGTTCACAATTTTTGAAAAAGCTATTTCATTGGGCGCTCTGTTTTACAGCCATTACCACCTTTGAGTTTCTGGTTTGCTCTTTCAACTTGGTCAGCTTTGAAGACCTTCCTCATCTGCAGGTCTTTACTGTTTTGTTGTTGAGTCCTCTGAAATAAATGCACAAGGGGACACTGTTGTCTTTTATATAGATGAAGTAGAACCAGCACCAAGGGGTGATTTTGACGGAGAGATGGTCCTTGCAGGCGAGGAGTCCTTGATGTCTCTCTCCTTAGCTTCCTGCTCAGGTTAGGAGAGGTTGTAGAGGTGGATGCAATGGGGAGGTGTGCCCGGCAGCAGGTTGGTGGTGAAATCATGTGGGCAGTGAGGAGGATGGGAACATATGGTGAACTGATAACAGAGAAACTTAATTTCTCGTGATGGTTACCAGACAACAGGAAGTGTTACCGGAAAGACCAAAACACTACCCCACAACAGCATCCCACAAACTTGCATCAGCTCCACAGTCTAGTAATTCTTAAAGTTCAATGGACTGACCTTTCCAGGTGAGTGTGGCGTGCAGTTGAGTTCAAAGGCAGGAGGACACAAGGAATGCAACATGACTCATCCCTGGGTACCTGGGTTGATTTTAGCTGGATCGTACTGTCTGGATCTAAGCTGAACCCAAATGCAGACACAGACAGTTAAGGTGAAAACCAATTTTTTTTTAATTTAAAGCAGGTAGAGATGAGAAGATGGCTGTCTGGCATTTGAGCTGAGGTGGAGGCAAATCCAGGGGTGGGTGTTGCAGTGGGAATCCTAATGATGTGAGCTGGCTCGTGGGCATAAGACACTGGCAAGGTGGGCAGGTAGGTAGGGAATCCTGGAGACAGGGAGAACAGGTGTGAGGCAAAAAACTGGCAGACAGGCAAGTAAACTGGCATTTAAAGCTAGAAGCGTGGCACGTTGACAAACCGTGAATGGCACAATGATCTGGCAGGGACTGGCTGTCGACGCGGAGTTCTTGCGGGGAAGTTGTGATGGTTTGATAGAAGACAGGTGTGCTGATGTACAGATGATGAGAGGGGAAGTAGAACGAGCAAGCAGACAGACAAAACCAAAACAGACCAAGCACACATAACTCATACTGAAATAGCTGAAAATAACAAAACACACAACAGGCAGGCAAGTATTTAACCACTGCCAGTCTCCTAGAGCCCAAACTCCATTGATTTTCCATTGATTCTATTAAACTCGTTCACATGATAGAACTTCCAAGCTTCCAGCTTTTAAGGTAAGTGATAGTTTTAGTCTTCCCCTCCTCCTTATTTCCCCCATCTTTTTTTGTTGCCCTTTGACCTTTGCCACCATGCCATAAGGACAATGTGTCTCTGCTTGTGGAGGATTGTACTGCAGCATCCAGTCTCCACCGACGATTCCTCTGCTGTGTTTACTCCCTTTATCTCAGTTAACTTTTTTCTTCTGTCGTACAGTAAAGTTAATTTCCAGCCGCTCCGGTTCTGAAATCTTTTTACACCATGGAGAAGAGGAAACAACAATGTTTTCTTGTGACTTCACTGTGGGGCCCTCCCCCCAGTTTCCTCTCCTTAGGGCCTCGGATGGCACACTAAGTGGAGCCTCAAAGAGTGGAGGCCAACACGAGATGGGAAATAATAATAGCAAAACAACAAGCCACAGTGCTTTAAGCATGGCTGGTGAATCAGACTAATTAGCAGCAGAGTGCCTGGGACCTTTAGTTAGTCATCTGAGAAGCCCATTAAAGACTTCCCTCACCTCCTCTCCCACTGCTCTCTTCTTGCTCCCACAGATTCTCAGAAGACGCCACTTTGAGCATTATGTTCTCCGATCTTAACACATTTAGCCATTTCGGGCCTCCCTGTTTTTACACATCGTCTATTTGGGTCGTCGGGATGTTGAATCACAGTTGTACAGTATGTCTCAGCGTTTAATGGTAATGTCCTCTTTAGCACCGTCGCTGACCGTGAAAACTAACAGCATAATCACAGAACAGTGAAGTAGTGGTGTAATGGGCTTTATTGACTCTTAATTTGCACTGAAATGTTTCTTGGTTGTCTCGTGGGGCTCTTTCATTTTCTGTAAATTGTCATAATGGCTTGTGTGTCTCATTGCATTGAGTTGTCTTTGGTGTGTAAGATGGATAGATAGCTGGGGGGGGGATGAGTAGATCTGGTAGACGGGATGGATAGTTTGATACTTGGACAGATGGGTACTGTGATGAAGACTTGTGGATGGATGGATGGATGGAAGGATGTATGGATACTGGATAGATAGATGAATGCATGGATGGATGAATATTCAGATATTTGCTTAGATATATAGATTGATTCTTAGAATGGATAGATACTTGGTTGGATGGATGAATGGATAGATGGATATTTGGAGGGTTGTTGAATGAATTAGGTGGACGAATGGCTGGCTGGATGGATGGATTGATGGACGGATGAATGGCTAGATACTTGGTTGGATGGATGAATGGATAGATGGATATTTGGAGGGTTCCTGAATGAATTAGGTGGATGGAAGGATGGCTGGATGGATGGATTAATGGATGGATGAGTGCTTAGATACTTGGTTGGATGCATGGATACTTGATTAGGTGGAGGGATGAATAGATGAATACTTGGATGGGCGGATGGATGACTGGATGAAAAAATGGATATTTGGAGGACTGCTGGATGAATACTTGATTAGGGTGATGGATGGCTGGATGAATGGATAGGTGAATTCTTTGATAAAATTTATACTTGAGTGGATGGATATATGGATGGATGGATCGATGTTCGATAGATACTGGGTTGAATAAATGAATATTTGATTAGGTGGAAGAATGGATGGATGGATTCTTTGATAAATTGATACTTGAGTGGGTGGATGGATGCTTGGATGGATGGATGGATGTTCGATAGATACTTGGTTGAATAAATGAATATTTGATTAGGGGGAAGGGTGGATGGATGGATACTTGATTAGGTGGAAGGATGGATGAATGGATGGATGAATTCTTTGATAAATTGATACTTGAGTGGATGGATGGATGGTTGGATGGATGGATGGATGTTTGATAGATACTTGGAGGAATTGATGAATATTTGATTAGGTGGAAGGATGGATGAATGGATGATCGATAGATACTTGGTTGCATAGATGAATATTTGATTAGGTGGAAGGGTGGATGGATGGATAGATAGAGACAAAGCTTCAAGTACCGCGTGTGCTTTATAAATGGAAGAGGCATTTTATTATACAACTCTCAATGGCCAGAACAAGCTAGTAAAGACTGTGCTGTAATGCATTGCACCACATATACTGGATATATAATGTATATATAGGCACATTGTGTCTCCCTCTGTCACTGCTCTGCACAGCTGCTGGGAACATGGGAGGAAGCTCTCTCTCTCTACTCAGCAGCTCTTGTTGCCTGTTACACCCTAATTGGCACATTATGGCTATTTCTGTTGAAGAAATGTTTGTATTTCAAGAAAAGGCCAAGCCACAAATTTCAGCACCACGCGAAGGCACATACAAAGCCTGAGCTTGTCCTAGAGCAACCCCAGCCAAAATCAATACGACAAAGGTCATTGCTATTCCAATCATAGTCAGGCCCATTCTCTCTGTTTACTGTACTGTGTCTGGAGAAAAGGATAAACACTCCCTCTGTGGCGTTACATCAATGAAACCAGGGCACAGTTCTTTTGGGGCTAATGTCATGCACATATTTATTTAGCTTATTTTGATGCATTAAATGATAGAGCGAGTGTGAAAGCAGCATAATGGTTTAGTGTTTATTAGATGCGTCTCTGTCGGTCTGAAAGATCCCTGCTGAGAGGGAGCGCCGCGAAGTTGAGACCCAGAATTCAAAGGAGCTCTATCTAGATCAAGGCCTCGTCTGATTCACGCAATCGCAGAGTCATTGTGCAGCTGCCAGTCAAGTCCAAAACCAACTTTCCTCTGCGGTCGGTTCGCGGTCGTCACGTGTCTTTGGCTGTCGGTGATGGAGGAGGTGAGAACATCTGTTCTGTTAATCTGTGGGGCCGTGGTGTGTTTTTTTTTTCCTCTCTCTCTCCTTTTCCCTCTGAACTTGCGCTTCCTGAGGACGCAGCACGAATGTCAGGCTCGGGCTCCAAATCTAACGCGCCGCAGCAAGCCAGCGAAATCGCTAGGTGTCCACCATCTGTGTGCGTGACCTGCCAAATGCCATGTCATCATCATCACCATCAGTCAAAGCCGCATCAGTCTAAGTGTGAATCTGCATGTGTGTGTGTGTGTGTGATTGGGCCTGATAATAGCGAAAAGCTTTTTGTGCTGAGTTTACGTGCACGATCGCACTTCGGCTCTTTTGTCAAGTTATTCTTTATTAATGCCCATGAGGAAATCTGTCCTCTGCTTTTTGACCCATCCTAATTATTTAGGAGCAGTGACAGCGCCTGGGGACCGGCTCGCTCTCTGAGGCCAGTGTCTTGGTCAAGGGCAACGGCAGGAGAGTTACCTTGCACCGAGCATGCCGGGGACTGAAGTTTGTGTGCTGTGTTCCAGGTGTGGTCAGGGTTCGGCTACACTTTTAATATTAGGGATTTTAGTATGATGCTGAAAAAGTTGACCCTGTCTAATACTTTAATATTTCAGAAAGAGCATTATCTTTCTTTAACCTTACCCAGGAGTTGCATTATGAGGGAAAACATGAAATCTGATGTAAAAGTTTTGGATTTGAATATGATTTGAATATGAGCTTTGGCAGGAAACATTTTTGCTGCCAGGTGGATTTTTCCTAAAACATCATGTGCTAATATACATTAGTTGTATATGAACGTCATCTTCACATGTGTTGTGTGCTTGCGTAAGTACTTGTATGTATCTACAGTACACAGTGATGGAATGCACTTAGGTACAATATTGAAGTACTGATTGTACTGCTATTTCATGCTTCTTCTTCAGAGGCTAATTTTCTACATTAGGCTTGTTACATTCATTCATTCAGAGCCATAGAAACTAGTTAAAAGCCAAGAATGTGCTCATAACATCAAATGTGTTTTTATACATTCATTTACCCAACAACACAAAAACATAGAATTAGCTCCACCTTGATCAACTGCGACATTAAAATGCTTCCTGTACACACTGTGAATGTAGAAGTAAAAATGATTTCATAATAACAGTAACAACCATGTAATCTTTCTGCATAATGAGCATTTTGCTGCTAACACTTCTTCAATATTATAATTCTGAAAGCAGTACTTTTACTTGTGATGCAGTATTTTCACTGTTGCATTGCTTTAATTTGAGCGAAGGATCTGAAGACTTCACTGGTGTGCGGTGTGTGTTAGTGTGCATCTCTTGTGAAGACATGTTGGTTACTTGTGTGAGGACGCCAGCACTTGTGTGTGTGTGTGTGTGTATGTGTGTGTGTGTGTGTGTGTGTGTGTGTATGTGTGTGTGTGTGTGTGTGTGTGTGTGACACCTGACCACCATTCATCTGTCCATCTGTTGTGGAGGCTCTATGACAGGCTCGGGCTGCCTCTTCTGTCAGATGGCGGATCTGATGCACAGCTCATATCCTGCAGCCTTACAGCTCCAGCATGTTCCATTCTCTTACCTCCGAGTGAAAAATACAGGACGCTGGGGTTCTGCTCCACCGCTCGCTTTGTGAATGCTCAATTGCATTACACTGTGTAAGGAATCAAACAGTGTATAATGCTGAAGAGCAGGTCTGCTCTGTGAAGAATTATCTGTGTTTGGAATCACATGAGCTACATTATTTTTGAAGAAATGCCTGAAGTTCATAATATTTAATTAAAATTGCAGAAAATTTAGTTTTAAATTCCTCATTGTTTATTCATCTTCTGGGCCAGAGGCACACCAACCCGACTCTGCATGTCAAAGCTTTAATGAACTCTTTGTGGGTTGAATAAATATTGTGTTTATAATAGTAATAGTAGTAATTTAGTCATTTAAACATCTGTGTTTCTCTAACTTCAACCAAGTGGTTATTTCAACCCAAACCATGATCTTGGTCTAATCTTGACTGAGGTGTTTTAACCTTTAACCTTTGCCACAGCTTGTTTTGTTTGGAAGGAAAATGTAATCCGGCTGATAGTCATGAAGAACGCATTTGACTGTCGTTACTTCATTTTAAACAGTTTTGGTAATCATACCTGTTTGTGCATCTGAGCTATTGTCTGTACTCTGTTAGTGGATCTGAGCTGGAAACTCTTTCTTACTTGGTTTCTTTTAATGCTGCCCTCTTGACCTCTTAGGAAAAAGATTTCAAACTCAATTTGCGCAATCAATATAAATCAAACAAAAAGCATATAAAAAGCAATAAATAGTAAATAAAAAATGAAAATTTGTTGTCTAAATTGGTAGAATTTGCTTTTAGCTGTGCAAGAATTTGAAAGAGAGAGAGTTAATAAATTATACAAAGAAAGGTTTGGAAAAAGTATTTTACTGCTTACACTAAAAATGAAAGACAATTTCTCATGATACATGCAATTCAACCCTGCTTATTTCAAAGCTAGGTTTGCTCTTCTTTATTCTCGTTTCCATTTTTAATTGACATTTTTATATGTTATTACTAAATTTCAAGTGAGTTACCGTAGAGCCCGGCCTGCCAGCCGGCACAGGCAGTATTCAAAACTCATCTTCCAACAACTCGATCACCTCAATCTATGGAGTCCCCGGTGATGAGGGACCTGGCCTTCTGGCTGTGTTATTCTATTATAGAGCAGCTCATGAAAAAAACAACTTCCTCTCTGCTCATCCCCAAAATAAGATTTCGATTGATTAAATGCCACTGTTGGAAGGGAGCATCATCAGATTTGACCAAAGTCTCTCAGCGTGTTGCCGCTGCTCCAAATGGGTGGAGTCCTGAGAAAGTCTGGGAGCGGGAAGATAAATGTATAGAGAGGGAGGAGGAGGAGGAGGAGGATAGAAAGGACGAGACAGAGGAGAATGGAGGCGAGGGAGAGGCAGAAGCAGCAGCAGGGGGGCTGTGGTTGCGACGGAGGGGTGTGGAAAGAAAAAGCGAGGCTGAGAGATTTCTGCCCAATCTGCAGCATAATCATCCAATGTGTCTCCGTCTGGCTCGGCGAAGACATCATTAAGGAAACCCGAGGTCGTCTGGGTTCACGGAGCCGCCGAGGCTCGGCCCGCTCTCCCTTCCCTTCCTGCCACTCAATTTGTATAATTTACCTCCGTTCCGAGTCTCTTTTGAAAGGAGCCCGTTTGACCCCTAATGCGGAGGAGTCAAAAAGTTGCGTCTAAATGAAATGGATGGCTGAGAGACTCCCTGCGAGTGTGTGGCCGGTCAATAGCCTGGCAGGGAGATGCTGATGATGATTCTAGGAGATGGCTGCACTTCGGAGGAGTTGTTTAGGTATGCAGGGAGAGCGAGATGGAAGAGGGGGGGGGAGAGAGAGAGACAGGAGAGAGGTGGTGATGGGGAGAAAATGAAAAGTTGAAGTGTGCCCTTCCCTGAGGTGATTTGTACAAGTGACCCCCAGATTGAAGGAATGCTCGGTGGCGTGCCCGCTCCTCTGACTCTCCCCCCCCCCTGCAAAAGGGCTGTGCTGTTCTGTTTGTTTTCTCCGCCGTCATGATGAGGCTGCACTCTGAGGGATGGAGGGAGCGGGGTGGGGGTGGGGGGGGCGAGTGTATGGCGCAGCAGAGGAGTGATTACCCGGCGTGGAGCTGAGGGATGAGAGCCGAACGGGTATTTTATTTTGTCAATTGGAGTGTGCAAATGGAAATGTCAGAGCAGCCGGAAAACTAATGAATCTGATAGGAGAGATGCCACCTCTCTCGCCGAATGCCTGATCAATTGCCATTGTCTTTTCTGGGCGCTGATGTTTTTTCGTTGTTATTTTTTTGATTGTTTTCTCCGCCCGGGCCTGGCTGCTTTCGCCGTTAACAGTTTGATGGTGAACTTTGAATTGAGGAAATAAAGGAATCGATCCGAGACGGGAATCGATGCTTTCATCTGTTACTTACAAGTCTGTGAAAAGATATTTTGGATAAGAGTTCTCTAAGTCTGTTAGCAAAGCAAAGCGCTAACAAACGAGGGCGTGGCAACAATCTGGTCGCCTGACGCTAGAAACGTCAATTTAGTCTCGTTTAGCTCCGTTTAGTGACAGTTGAAGCTGATGCTGAAATTCCCTAATGACACTAACAGAAAACAAGTTGCCTCGCTTCAATTAAACCAGTAACTTCCGTAACCTTGGAGCGTTTCTGCGCATCAGCGGCACAAAGTGACAGATGTGCTTAGTTTAAATTTAGACTGACAATGATCCAGTGTGTTAGGGCTTTTGTGCTTGTTCAGTCGCAATTTCTGGTTAGTTGATGAGCGCCGCAAAGGCTGTGAGTGCCGTGCGGGATGAAAAAGAAAAAAACCCTGCATTTGCACTATTCTATTTTGACAAGCAGTCTAATTTCTGCCCAGGGTCATCAATATTTCTGACACTTCAGTGGTGGCATAAATATAGAATGAATGTCCCTTTGTTGTGCTCGGGGAGCCGCACGTCTCCGAGCATCAACAAAAATCACTTGGATCTGTTTGTTAGCTCGTTCAGTCGGGTTGACGAAAGTGACGCCGGTCCCTCAGGAGTCTGTCTGCTTTCAATATCATGCATCATAAACAATATCCAATTTGGACTGCTGAACTATGAAAATATACTGCGCGAGCGTGGGAGGGAGATGACAAGAAACCAACCAGCCGTGTGAGTAATGAGTAAAAACGCTGGTTTGGGGGGTAAAACAATACAAATTTACGTCAGGATGTGACTTTTTTTTTTTAAAGCTTAAATGAGGAAAAAGGCTCATGACGGTTAAAGGAAATAAGAATCAGTAGAATCAGTGTGTTGTTAATGTTCTAAAGGAGCTATTCTTCATTTGGCTGCCTACCTCAATCTCACACTAATGTGGCTTTGGTTGAGTTATATCACAGTATCTCTATCTGCCTCCTGACTGCCGTGGGCTTAACACCTCTTTGTTCTAAGAGCACTCTCATTCCTTTTGATTGAATCCCCCTCATTACCCCAGTTTCCTTTTGATTCCGATCAGGCTCAACAACCCCTTCTCACATTCCCCCTCACCTTGCTAATCCTTCGTCAGAGTCGCGAAGGCGGACTGGCACTTGCTCAATCTTTTACGCCCTCCGTTTTGAGGCCAGCGGGGAGGACTCGCCAACCGGCGGCTCCAAAGGAAAAGCCAATCGAAAGCCAGAAATAGTCGTTTCTTAAAGTCAAGATCCAGCGAAGAGCCTTTTTTTTTTCTAATGGCTCGCAGGACTAGGAGAGAGGAGCCAGGCCCTCGTTATCACCCATGTTCTTTTGGACTCACTTCAGAGGAGTGAGGAAAGCTCTTTCTTTTGACAGAATTGAGAGAGCGCTTACAAATGGCACAAGTCTCTACAGCTAGTCGCGCTGAGAGCACATAAATAGAGGGCTTTTAGTCATATTCATTTAGTTTGCAGCCTTTTTCTCTTGACACGTTTTTTTCTTTACTCATTCTCAACACATTCACCAGGAGGCCCCCGCGCAAAACTACTCGACAGCCTTTCATTCCCCCAGCGCAAGAAAAATGTTTTAACATGGCCTCGAGAGAGAATGATTTGTTATTGGGACAATAATGAATGCGATGGTATTCCACAGTCTGGAGCTCATTCCACCATTAACATAATGCAATTTAATAGGTCGCTCGCTTTCTTTTATTTCATAGATGAACAGCTTTCAGTCAGTAGAAACATCATTCTGGGATGCGTACATTATGGAGAAGAGCAGATTGCCAGACGACTGTTAACTACCCCGCTCCCCTTTGTTCCAATTGCAAATAATCCACATAGATAATTTATGTAAAACACAATCATCATCAATATGAAACGGTCATTCAGTTTGATCTAATTTAAACTGGTGGATTTTTCTTATCTGGAGATGAGAGGGGAGGAGGAGAGCGCCAACATCAAGACAGACAGAAAACAGAAAGGAATCTATCAAGAAGAGATAATGAAGATCAAAGGCGAAGCTTTGGTTATTGTTAGTCTACTTTCCAGGGAAGCGTGTAATGAACTGGATGAATACGGTTGTTGTGTATAACCTTACTTGGAGCCACACGCCGCTCCTCACTGTGTGGAACCATGCAGAGCTGCCATCCACACATACCGGGTAGGGGGGGGGTTGGGAGGATGATTGATGGTCGACCGCAGCCGTTTGCGTGTTCATTTTGGGAGCAAGTTTAAAATATTGGTGTAAACAACCTTGACAGACAGCGGGGAGACGCCGCACAGAGACATCCTTTCCTCGCTGTAGCTTGATTAGGCCCGAGCAGGGGACAAAGCTGATGAGCGTCGTGAGTATAAATATGCTTGCGTCGCATATGTCAGTTATGAGCAGTAATTTGAAACATACGAGGGGGAGAGGATGATGTGTTCCTCTGCTGAATGGCCCCCATGAGCCTCGACCCCCATCTAATAAAATCCATCCCTCTCTCCACCCAACACCCGCCATCATTACATCAAAGAATAAGGCCGCCCGGTGTGATGAAAGACACACGCAGAGCCATTTTATTTAGGCCATAGACCTTCTTGCTGCCGCATTCCTATATACACAGAACCTCTGGAGCTAAGCGAAGGACCATCATGGTAAAATGCAGTTGAGCATTTTCGGAAATGAAGGAAAAATATAGTTACAAAAACTGTTTCTTTTGAGGAAAACAAATGTTTTTCTTATATTTATTACCAGATTATATGATGGTCTTTGGAGTTCCATGAGATAAATAACCAGAAAAATACAGTGTAAAATAAAAAGAGGAATCAATTTTACATTTAAAAAGAAAAAAAATCGACATTTATTCTGGAAAACAATAAAAGAGCAAAATGACTAACTCAACTAACTGAGAGTGGATTAGACAAATGAAACCAGAGGACATGACATTTAATTATGACATTATCATCTGTCATTTAATCACTGTGTGATAAAAGATTCAACTGTTATATATATGTACATTATTGACAAATCATTTACATTGATTGAAACAGATTGATTACAGAGCTCAGTTTACTGGAAACCAGTCGTGTAGTTTAATCAGTGGGTTTAGAGTCTGGCCAGGTTTCATTTCATAATTAGAATAAGTTCCTCAGTTGTAAATGAAGTTGAGCTCCAGTCAATCATATATGATGAGAAACTCGCGAGTGTTGCTGATGGGTTTTACTCTCATTTTAGTGATGTTGCCTTCCTTTCAAAATAAGAGCACACTGTTACTCTAGCTCAACTCATTCAGGATTAACGAATCAAACCTTTAGCTGAACCAAGGAGAATTCGGATGGATGAGAATAAACAGGACTGTTTTAGCTGTGTTCACTTGGATTTGTAGACTTGGGCCCAAAGAAAAGCTTTTATCCGAGACAAACATTAAAATGGTGCACAAGTGCTGGTACAGTCTTTTATTTTCATTTTATTATTTTGTATTCATTGTTGGATCCTCCCTCACTAGTCAACAGAAACACAGACTCATTTAGATGTGCCAGCAATCTAAAAACAAAACTGGCTTTATGTGCTTTTACTGCATCTGAGCATCGTTGGTGTTTTATTTTTCTCCTGTCATGCTGTTCTTATCTCTTACAGTTATCACGATTAAATTGCTTAATTTCGTTTCTCTCGCTCTCTGAAAAGCTGAAATTTGTGGCACTGTAATTGCTGCAAAGAGTAAAGTTCTGGTGAGGAACAAACAAACAAAAAGAAACAGTTAATAGAAATAGTAATGAAGCGGCATTAATGAGACACCGAAAAATATGATTTGGCTTTTATGAAATCCTTTTTTTCACTGCATGTTTCTGTATGTGTGTATAACCATTTATGGACCACTCTTTCACACAAATCTAATTGAGGTTCAAGTTTTATAATCTCCTCCTCTCGAACGCTCCCCTGCTTATATGAACATTTGTGACAGTTGGTGCTTTATCAATTTGGCAATAATTACCAGTGAGAAAATTAAGCAATTATGCATTTTGAATATAGGCATTCATTATCTGAATCCAAAAAAAAAAAAGTCCTGGAGACTGGTCTACTTTGCCTTAGAGCTCAGATGTGACCAGCACTATTACCTAATGCTTCTTCAAACTCCTCTATCTGTCTAATGGAGCAGGTCTTTTCACAGATGGATCTGAGCGAAGCATTACACGAACGAGCCCGCAGTAAAAAGGTGGTACTTACACAGGGACTATAACCGTAGGTGGCTCCTCCACCATTTCACAACAAGACTTTAATGTTCACTGATGATTAATGTCGGGCTGCCGTGGATATCGATGGCCTCTGCGGCGCTAATGATTCTGATGGTGCATCGGGGCCATGAGGTTGACAATGCTTTATAAAAACCTACTTAGAAAAGGGTGTTCTTCCATGTCCTTCCATGTTTGCTTGTTAGGCATGTCCCCCTCCCCCGACACACACTTTTTTTCCCCCTCCCAATCCATCATTAATGTGAGCACACGCATGTGAGTAACTCATTAGTCCCCGCATCGATCCGGCCCAGGCGCACCGTGCACTTCATAGAGGAAACAGTGAGACAAAGGGAGGCAGCGATCAATCAGCCAGGAAACCAATCATCTATTTGAGAATGGGTCTTCCAATTAGCGGAAAAGCCCTCTGTGGTGTGGTTTTCACTGTGGCCGGCACAAGACTTATGGACCCGGTGTTTATCAATACCTTGGTTTACTTACAATGAGAGTGTAATTTGCATGGCGTCTGGATCAATGGACTTCCTGTTTTCTGTGTGACAGTTGGGTGACGTCGTGCAAGCCGTGAATCAGAGGAAATATGCAAATGTGAAAGCAACTCTCTCTCTCTAACACTGCACATGGGGTGAGTTCAAAATGGAAGTGACTAATAGCAGCTGTGTGTTGGCACTTTCCCTGTATGTTAAATGGCTTCATATGCATGTGGATGTGTGTGCGTGTGATTATGACTGTGCGCCGAAGACACAGGGAAAAACAACTTTTTTTTTTCTTGTTTTTTGCGTCGTAGATGCCTTAGGAGTGATGGTTATGGAAATGGAGACAGGAAGAGGCCAGACAGAGCAGAAATGCACACACACAAATGGCTTTTGACTGGTCGCTCTTTGACGAGCCGTAGCAAATCCGCTGTGACACTCTGTCTCTACTTTTCAGGAAATACACAGCAATGCATGTTCAGAATAGCGATGCGGCGGGGCAAAAAAAAAAATTCTTGCTCGCTGATGATACATGTTGAGTATGAAAAATTCAGCCATCATCTTGGAGGAACATCAGTCTGGTGTAAACACATCAAAAAGGTGATGAGACACAACCTGCACAGCTTCGACACAAGTGTTTAATTAATAAAGGTTTGGCTTCATGAAAATGCATCATATTTATTCTGAACTACTTTAAATGACTCCAAAAGGCAAATCCATTTTTACTCTGTCACGAAAGCAATCAGCACGTTGTTAATGCGATCCATAGGTCATCCGGTTGATCCTGCGATAGCTGGCTACAAAGGCCTCTTAAAAGCAAGCAGTGGCATTAAATATAGAGCCCGGCAGCAGGATTGTAAATGCATGTTGACATTTTCACTTTTCATTGCAATGTGGCTGCCTGTAGCTACACCGGATGACCTATGTGGAAGTTTGTAACTTTAATAAGCTGATAATTCAAACATATAAAAGTGCCTGTGGCGGCTCGAACATTGTTTGCTTTCTGCAGCCCTCGCAGTGCTACGCAGTACTTTGTTTTAATCTTATCTCAGATAAAGGAGAAATTACATATTTAATTGCTGCAAAGGAAAAAAAAACATTTATTAAGGAATTAGGCTGTTGTTTGAATCATAAATTGGAGAACTATTAAATTCAAAGTGTTTAAATAGCACCTCCCTACATGCTCTAGGAAATTAGTCATTGTAGAGAGCGCCTGTATGCACACTGTTGTAATAGCAGGTTTAATTCAACTGAGTAATACTATAAAATTTAAACAGGCAAATTTACATTTCCTGTAATACTATTTTTCACTTTTTTCCCCATCTAATAATATAGAAGGAGAATGACCTGCCAACCACCGACTTAATGGTTGCCTGTTATTAAAAATGAAATAAATAAATAGGCTCTTGAACTCGCACCTCCCACTGGTGGATAGCACCATCAAATCTCAGGGCCGGCTGACAATGATCCTCGCGAAATTAAAATGAATATGTAACCAGCAGGAACACCCATCTATAAGCCTTCACAGAGCACGCTTTAATATCTGCCTCAGAGCAGATGGCTTTTTTTTTTTGTTGAATGGAACAAGGTGGTTTTAATATTTGAAATATTTGAAGATTCAGCGAGAAACATAATTTTTCCTTCCTCACTGCGGATTAAATGGTGACAGCTCACTGGTTCTTTTCATGTGGGACTTAAGTTAAATCCAGAGGGGTTTTTTTTTTTCTAATATAGGTTGCTTTGAATGTATAAATTCAAACAAAAAAATAGCTATCTCCCAAACTCAAATGCCTGCCAGAGGAGGGAGAGTGTCAATGGAGGAGAGAGAGAGAGAGAGAGAGAGAGAGAGAGAGAGAGAGAGAGAGATCGTGGAAATGCATGAGATTGGGACAGACAGCAGGAGAGATGAGTTTCCGGATAACATTCAGCTTATTCACTCAAGTATGTAATCAAATCGCGAGTTGTGAAAAAAATAGGAAGAACAATATGGCTAATATCCATGAGCTGCTTTAATCTCAAAGAACATGTTTGGTCGGTGAACTCATTTAGTGCCTTCTTTTTTTTTTTTTTTTTCGGCTGTCATGTCGTGTTTGTCTGAGCTGCAACACCCCCTGGGTATGACAGGTTGCTTGATTGAGTGTGTGTTTGCATGTGTGTGTCGACATGTTTTTGTCTACTTCTATAAATGAGTCTCTTTGTGCCAGTCAGTGACCTTGACTTCATATTTGCATGTACATATGTATGTTTCTCTGTGTAAAGCATTGGGGTTTTTTTCGGCTCTGCCAGGCTTGTCGGTGCATGTATTTGCAAAGAGACAGACTCTGCCGCTCTGACCTGAGTGTTACCTGAAGAGCACGCCGCGTCATATTTTAACTCCCTTTGTCTTTGACAGATAGCTCGGCTCTAAAAGCCTCTGTCCGTGGTGCTGAAGGCTGGCCTGATGTATGAGCGTCGGGCCCTGTTTGATAAATCCGCCGTGTCAGTCGGTCTCTGACAACCATTCATCACGCTCGGCTTTCTCATGTGAAATGTTCTGTGTGCTGGATAATTCAGTAAGACAAATAAAATGCCCGAGTCCTGAAGCTCGGCCTCGGCTCTGTCCCACCCTGCGTCGACTTTTCAGGACTGTACTTTATCTCTGTGTGGTAGGGACGCCGTGTCCCCGTCCAGGCATGAGCAGCAGCAGCAGCAGCTGTAGCTGTAGCACAGTGACTATATTCAGACCAGCTGAAGGACGAACATGTTCTTAATGAGGCGGCTAATGAGTTCTGTTCTTTTGTTGCTTTTTTTCCCCCCCTTCTTCTTCCCAGGGTTAGGACGACCATTCAACCATTCAGCTGAAGTCTCCTGACTTTTTCCCCTGTGGTCTGACTCAAAAGACTTTTTTTTTTTTTTGTTCTGTACCACTTGGTCATTAGCAATATTTTTGCTTTACATGCTTGCAGTTGAAATGTCACAGATAAAAGTCAGGACACATTTCTCATGACCTCATGGTGGAATGACCAGGCAACAAGAAAAGTATTATACCACCATATTGGTTTGAAATAAACCTGAATATGAGAAGAAAGCCAAGGAGAAAAGTAGGCAATTGTTTGTAAAAGAAACAATGACATTTATTTTTTTCTTAGCACTTTTCTTAATTAGTCTGTTGTGCCCATTGATCACATATAGTACAGTTAATATAAAAATGGCTTTTTAACTTTACACCCAAAGCAACAACGAAATGTTTTCTTAAAATATGTATGCTAAAAATACTGAGAAAGTATTTCCACTAAAAGTACTGGAGAATAGCTTGTGATTCTGCGATGATGACATGGCCGTGTTTTGCTGACGCGTTTCTTCCGTCTCTTCTCCGTTTACCTCATGTAGTTCTTGTTGTAGGCACTTACCAGGGCATAACAGACCGCTTCGTGAGGAGACGACACATCAGTCAGCCTCAGTCTTAATCAACCTGTTATATTTGTTTTAGTCCGACGCATTTGTTTCCCAGTCACCGTTGCAATGAGAACTACACAGCATAAACAGCCATTTGGCAAATGTCGTCTCTAGATACTCATTTTTGTAGCTGAATTTCATTAAGCTTAATGCGACGTTGTAATCAAAAGTTGTCTACTCCTTGCCTTAATTTAAAACCCATTTAAACTGTTCAGATACAGAGGATTTGTCATTACATCAACATAATAGAATATATAACAATATTTCCATGAAAAATCAAGAATCCATTTTTAAATAGAAAAAAGGGGGGGAGGGGGGAGGGTATATTTCATCAAAAGGCTTACACCATAGTCACTGTTATTTGTCTACTCTACTAAATCTCCCTTCCCAATATAGACAGGTGTTATTACTGTATCTCTAACTCGTCTATGGAGGTTTTACAAAGCACAGACGGTATTGCTTGGGACCACATGGACAGTTCCACAACTCTGAACACATTTAACAGTCAATTACAAGAGAGTTGACCATCACCATCATCATCTTCACTTTCTTTCCTCTGCCTGAACTTCTGTATGAATGGTACTGAAATATATCTTTTTGCAGTAAATGCCCCTTCCTGTTGATGTTAGCTTGGTTTGATGGAACGGTTACAAAGCCACCACTTCAGCTAGGGTTGAAACTGGGAGAGCATGTAGTCTATTATAAACTGTTCCATCCCAGTCCAATAATAGTTTTGCCAGTGTGTCTGAGCCGGGGGACCAGCAATGGGTATGCCTTTGAAACAGTACTACAGATTCGTCCTCCCCTGCCCATGGCCTTGTCCATTCAGTGTAGTTGGTGTGTGGTGCTCTACAAAGCTGCGCTTCTTAAAAGGCATTGTCAGATACATTTATGACTGTGGCTTTCACTTCTACTCCGCTCGGCAGTCCCTTACCCGAAACCCACAGCTTTGTAAAGAAAGGAGAGTGCATACCGGTAGCTTCCACTGGTGTCAGCGAAGCTTTGGAGTCGCATTTCCTTATATCCCCATAAAGGTGGTGGTTCCTCAGAGACACATAAATAAGCAGGCATGCCACTGAAATCACAGCCAAGAGCACACCAAAGACGGTGATTACTGCTGCGTCCCATTTTTCTGTGTCCTTGACTGCCAGCTCTAATCCCTTTGTGGTGACATTGACGCATTTGGTGTCATGGTTGTAGTGGATGCTGCGCACATCCACACATACTTTGTAGTGAGTGGCGGGGCTGAGATGAGTGAGGTTGTAGACCCGAACGTCAGAGGGTACTCTGGTGGTAAACGCCGTGGTGGGATGGTTAACACCTGACGCTGTGTACCATTTAATGTTGGGAGCCAGGGTGCCAGGTCCGGCCTTCCACGAAACCACGATGGAATTTGTCTCCACTGATTTGATTCTGACATTCAGAGACCCATTTGTAGTTTGTGGAAAATATCCATTCACCTCTACTGAAACAGATTTGAGATCAGCTCCAACCAGATTATGGGCGACACAAGTGTAAAGACCAGCTTCGTTTTCAGTGACATCATAGATGTCAAAAGTTCCCTCTGGGTGCATGTAGAACTTGTCAGACACGGTGTTAGGCAGCACCCTGGTACCAGACGGGGTGATCCAGTAGATGTCCGGCTCTGGTTCAGCGAAGGCCCGACAATGGAGCGACACCGAGCTGCCGTTCTGTGCTTTAATATGCCCGGGCATGCTTTCGGGGGAGATGAGTGGCAGACAAATCTCCATCATCTCCCTGAAGTGCACCTGTCGGACATGCTGGCCCTCGTACTCGGGAGGCTCGACGCAGTACAGCGAATCAGGCTCCATGAAGCGAATGTTGGTCTTGTTCATGTTCATCCAGCGGACTACACAGTCACAGCGGATGGGGTTACTGTGCATGCTAACCTCTCTGAGATTTGGGAGGGACTCGACAGTAATCCTGTGGAGGGCACTGAGCGCATTGCCATTTAGCATTAGGGTTTCCAGCCGCGGTAGTTTGTAGAAAGCATTAGGGTGGATGTAGGAGAGTTTAGGATTGTTGGTGGCTTCTATTTTGGTTAGTTCAGGGAGGTTATTGAGGGCAAAGCTGTCGATGGAAACTAACTCTGGCATGCTATTAATCCCCAATTCTTTCAGATGGAGCATATCCACAAAGTCCCCTCTCTGTATCCTCGCAATTGGGTTTTTATTAAGATCCAAAAACTTGAGATTTTTTGCATTTCTCAGGGCAGAATGAGGCACCTCATGGAAAATATTATCATAGAAAGAGATGCTCTCTAAATTATCAAGACCGGCCAGTGCATCGTCAGGAAGCTGAGACAGGTTCATTCTGGTGAGAACGAGACTGCGGAGGTTACTGAGAGGTTTAAAGTTCATATCATCGACAGAAAGAATAGGATTCTCACCGATCATCAGGATCTCCAGATTTGGCATGGGTTCGAACCACTCTCTTTTAATGACTTTGAGCTTATTAGAATTGAGGTGGAGTCGCACGAGGCTGCTGAGACCCTGGAAAGCCGCTGGGGAAACGGAGGAGATGAGGTTGTGATTCATGTAGAGCTCCTGAAGGTTAGGCACCTCAGCCAGACATCGTTCAGGCAAGTCTTGTATCCAATTTTCCTCCATGTGAAGGGACAGCAGCTGAGGAAGATTCCCCAGATGGACGTCGCTGATGGAGGATAAGTTGTTTTGCGATAAATCAATCTCTGTGATGTTAGCCAGGTAATCCAAGGGTTGGTCAATCTTGGCGACATTGTTTGTTTGCAGTAATAGTACCTGTGTGCCCAGTGGTAATTTTTCCGGCAGGCTAAAGAGTCCCAAGTCATTACAGTCAACTGTCTGTGCCTCCATGTACACCGAACTGGGAGAAAACCAGGGTCTAATCTCACATACACAGAGCTTTGGGCAATCAGGCCTCTCCTCTGTGGCCACAACAAAAGAGGCCATGGCCAAGCCGACAAAAAGATCCACGAATGACACGTCCTTCATATTGGACCGATTCCCTCCAGTAAGAAATTGGTCCTTGTAGATTAAGTGGTCTGAGCTGTTAACTTCACAAATAATGAATCATTTGCTGCAGCTGCTGAGGCGATTGACTCACCGCCCCTGCCACCACCACCACCAACTGCAGCAGGGCTCCCTAGGGTTTTTTTTTTGTCTCGCTGCGTAGATGCCCTTGGATGTAATGACCAATCACTCAGCGTTGCCGGCTGGTGTCAGGGTTCGGGGCCGAGGCTGCAGTCAGGCAGAGAAGGGTGGGAGGGGGAGGAAAAAAAGAAAAAAGGGATGGACTGATATTACACCTCAAAGGACTTCTGTCGAGCACATTTATAGGTATCCATGAAAAACGTGCTCTTTAAAAATGGATGTCCTCATTGATAGTCGTTACTAGCTTCCAGAATCCACAGCCCAGTCCATTCCTACCTGTGTAAGACAAACAAGACAGAGAGAAGCGGTGTGAGCATTACATGCTAATCAAGGTGGTCATAAGAGAAGGATTTGGTCATATTGACATTTGTTATAAGCACAGTGGTGCATGTTGACATTTCTACATGCTCCCTTCAAGATGCAGAACCATGGATTTACATCTGCTTGACCTTCTAGACTTCATTTGGGGGGACTTACCGATGTGCCCCCACAACATGGCATTCAATCTTGATGTTAGCCCTGCGAGTCTATTATTGGTTCAAAGAGAAGGCTTTATTAAGATTCTTAAATGGCACACATCGCAGGGCTTAAGCATTAGCCTTTAGGGCAAGCTGCTTCAAGACACTGGGATATGTCAGTCACTATAGCAACAAGTTAACGGCAGCCAATAACATCCGAGTGAGACAGTTAGGCCGTACATGCAAAGTAAACATTTGACACAGATGCCGTTTGCACCTGTTTGTTCAAATATGCAGTGAATGACCACCGCGGCGAAAAATCCAAAATGCATTAATACGTTAGCATAATTAATTTTTGTGCAATCAACAAGCTAAGAGGATTTAATATTTCTGGAAAATTCAGGTCATGCAGCTCTTCAGTGGCCACACACTGCAAATGCCGAGGAGTACAGTACACACACACACACACAGGCCTAAAGGGAAAATACATAATTAGGAATCCATGGTCTCGGACACGCATGTTTACAAATGACAATAATGAAAGCTCAGGAAGAGATTGCCACAAGTCTTTTCTCTGGTTTTATAAAATGACATTTCTCATTCACTACTCTCTCGGTAATTTACTCTCTGAGGAGAAAACACTTATGAATCATCAGCGTTTTGCGTCATCACTCACAGGTGTTCAATGATATATCTATAATTGCAGAAATGAACTGGATTGTTAACAGAACAGCTTATATGATGTTTTCATTCTCTTATGGGAATTATTATAGTTTAGTTTAAGTATTTCTCACTCACAATTTGGAGGGTAAATATTTGCACTATAAAGTAAATAGGGAGTGATTTTGTATGCAACCCTCATCTAAATGGCTCAAGGCTGGAAAAAAATTTGCATATTTTATTAGGTTTTTAGGTAACAAACTAACAAAACTATACATTAAAGATGCAGGTAATGCTTGCTTATGAATATTGTAAGTATGATTATAGGGACGTTACAAGTTTCTTTCACTTGACAGTCAATGAAGACGACAATGTCTCATGTGATTTTCTGGGACTTTCACACACATTTTATAGTTCCATTTTTAGTCCTGTTATGAAATGGGCCACATTTAACAGCAAAAGCCTTTAAAACATTACAAGGCGAATAATTCAACAAAGTGACTTGTCTTTCGATTATCTGCCATTTATACTGCAGCAGACGTGATACGGCTCTTTCGCTTCTCGCAGTGGCAAATATTGATTGAATTGTCCGTAAATATCTGCACGCAAGCATGAAATTATTCCAGGAAAATAATCACACAGTGCAGATTACAAACAGAACTACGACGCATCCCCTTTCAAGCGAGTCTTTCTTCTTCACGCGGTGTCTCTTTTACCGTCGCATTAATCGTGTCCCCGTCGTCTGCAGCCCATAGCAGAGACTCCACAGTTGAAGTGTACCATGTAATTTGTCATATGTAACTGCAGAAGGGTTTGATGGCGCTTGCGATATTTCTGGGCCTATGAGAGCACGCACCACATCATGGGAAAAGTCAAGGGAGAGACAGGGGATGAAATGGAAAGAATCAAGAGAAGAAGTGTGACGGCAGCTGGAAAGTGAGAACAAGGAAAGAGAGAAATGGTTTCATTTCATCACCCTCGCCGTTTCCACCTCAGTGGCCACGGGGGAGATGTGGAAGGGGGAGAAAAAAAAAAAAATAATATAAATAAATAAATAAAAACTTCTGAAGGTAGCAGAAACGCTGCAGTTTGCCCCCGCTGGCGAAGCCGAGCCGAGGGTTCATTCCTCAACCTCTCAGCTCTGGCTGGAGGTTTTGCAGGGGTGAGGAAGGGAGGGGCAGGCATGGACCTAGTGGAAGGAGAGAGAGAGAGAAAGGTAGGGATGCTTGTATTGTTTTTCACCTGGCACTTTAATAATACTTTAATAAGCTGCAACATCCAGTGCGTTCTGATAAACAGGGTTTAGCTGGTCTCCCTCAGCACTGGCTCTCTCATTGTGGGCCGTGCAGTTGATCCGCGCCCTGGAAAACACAGGCCGGAGTCCGTGATTAAGCCGACGGCGCTCGGGTCTCACCCCTGCTTGCTCCGGCTTTTCTTTTTCGTAATCACAATTGCCAGCAGTGTAATGCGTCCAGGTGTTACTGCATTGCTTTATTGTCATTATTTGTTTTCGCCGGTGATGTTAATTGTGTCAGCTGGGACATTTTGAGGCTACTGCTTCCATGTTGTGATCGATATTTTCTGTTAGCACTCAAAAGTAAGGTCTGCGGATTCTCGCAGGACGTTGAATCAGGTATTATTTTTATCGGGGATGGCATTACTGTCGGTGAGGAAAAACAGATTGAGAAAAAGGCAGAGTTAATTTAATGTTAATGTCTGTTGTCCCATATTGGCAACAGTCTAGTTTGGGATTAGGAAGGCTTTACTGGACATTTTGCACGATGCTGTGGCCAGCAACCGCAACATATTTCTCTACTAATTAATGAGGATGAAAATGATGTTAATGATAATCCAACACTGGTTCATGAAAATCTTGATTTTAGGCCTGGTTGTGGGTGTTATTTTCAGAATGCCATCACTTCACTGTGGCAGCAAATTTACAGCTCTGTACTGGGACAGATTATTTTCTCAATTAAGAATTTGTCTATGAAATGAAAATCAGGATCAACATCAAAACTTTGTTTGTTTTGGCTGACCAACAAGCCTAGACCCAAAGATCACCTCTTTATGGCTATAAAAAGCTGAGGCAATATTCACATTTGAGAGGCGACACTTTTAGCTTAGAAAAATATTTGAATGATTAAGTCATTATCAAAATTGCACATTCTAATTGATAATTAATCAACTAAGCACTTCAGCTTTAGTTGGTGTCTAATTATAATTATAACCATTCAGTAAAATTACCTTATAGAACTTCCCACAAAGTCTGAGACCTCGCATTGTATATGTGAAAAAATGTTGTATAAAGCCTTTCATGTCTCCAGAGAAAGCTGTGCAAAATCCGACTTTTGCCTCATGTGATGTCACTTAAGTCAACATTGGTTGGGGATGAAGACTAAAAGTTTGTTGCTCAAGGCTGCATTAGCTGGTACTAGAATAATACGCTTGAATCGATTTGTATTGTGGGTAATGTAGGATTCAGGTTTGACAAAGAAAAGCATGTGTGGAATAAGGAAAAGCTGTATCTTTGGTTCTGCTGCATCCATTTGGATCCTTTATAAAAACATATCCATTGTAAGCCTGACAGTGTTATAAAAGCTTGATGCTAAATCAGTAGAGTGCTCTTTCAATACCACTGGAATACAATCAACATTGCATATCGAGGTAGAACTTTGCTTAAGTAAACCCATCAGGTAGTAGCTTAAACTGATGTGTTTAGAATAATGATGAAATTCAATAATATTCACCGAACATCAAAATCAGTCTTTCCATTATGCATTTTTCTTCCATTATATCTAATAATGTGGTTCTTTAATGGCCATTTACTCCAGTCGAGGGCAGATTGACCATTAAAACTGGCTCTTAAGCTCCAGCCTTGACAATGAGTTAAGTAAACTCATACATTTGAAATGGAGATTTGCTCTCAAATTATTATTATTAATGCTGCTTCCTAATTTATGCCAGATTAGATATTGCATGCCTTTCATTGTTGCAGAAATCAAGTGTTAAACGTTGTGGACAAATGCATGATAATCAGGTTTAATGTACAGTCTCCTGGATGTCGGCTGAGGTTCCAGTGAAGGGCTGCTGAAGGGAAACTTTGCGAGTCGTTTGTAAGAAGGAGCTGACTGAATAGGAGGTGACATCTTGTGTGGCGATGTGTCTGATGTGGCAAATGCACTGAGTCTTGGGGCGCGCTCGCCGCCTGAGCAGAACAGTGTTGAGTCAATGACTTAGTTACATAATGAAACAGTTTGGAATAAAGACAATCGAGGCAAGATGGCTGTGTCATAAGACTAAGCAAACGTTTTGACAATGCATTCAGATTAGCTGAATGTCAATGACAAGTGGAACGTCCTCAGAGCTCTTTGCACTTAATCGAGATGTGTTAACACATCAGCGGAATTGAAAAGCTTTCGACAACACGGCCTCCATTAAGAATGCTTGTTTGGCTGGCGAAATGGGGTTTGTTCGAGGTGCAGACGCTGCCTTTCATTGCACTTTGTTCTAAAGTTGAAGTACTGTACCAAAGTGCATCATCCTAAGTGATCTACCTTAATCATCCACAGGCAGTTGAACAGGTAAATTGGTATTGTGCGACCGCACTATGTGAAGCCCAGTGAGGTCTATATTCTTGGATCCTTGCACCGTGACTGCCGTGAGTATGGACTCCACACACCACTTGTACTAACCTATTAGTAAGAGGCCCAGTCAAGCTACCCAGCCCCCCCGCCTCACACACCCGCTGCTACGATGTAGAGCTAATTTCCCACAATCCGCTGCTCCGTTGCTGGTAATTGAGGTGGAGCGAGAGGGGAGGAAAAAAGGAGAGAAGTGATCTGGAGGACAAAATGACTTGCCAGGGGAGGGAAGTTGTCGTAGTATCAGCAGTGGTGTATTAACCTCTGGTGACCCCGAGATTGCTGTCATTGCAGGAAATATTAACCTCAGCGAGGCCGTGAAGCCGAGGAATTAGCCAAAATCCAGTTAAGGATTGGGAGAAAACAAGCAAAAAGGATGTTGCAATAACTGTGCATTTGGTTACACAACTGTTGGACAAAGAGAGATGTGGTTAATATGGCTGTGGCAAATAGAATTCAAAGACGGATGCGTGTAATCTGTGCCTGGAAAAGCCGTTGGAAATCTTGAGTAGGGAGATACATAATCTGCAGCCGGTAATTTAACCTGGAGGGCTTGAAATGGGATCTCCTGTAACCTAATGTCTAACTGCACTAACGCATTAAGCCAAAGCTTTGACATTTGCTCGGGGAGCCAATGAAAGCCTTTTATAGGTCAGGCTAAGGTGTTCACTCATGGAGCTAACACGAGTTCCCAGGTGTCAGAGGAAGAAGGGAGTGTGTGTGTGGGGGGGGCAATCATTCAAGCCATGGTCTCCAAAGCACCTCCATTACAGTAGCAGGCTGACAGTCTTGCCCATGGGCTTTTCACTTTCACCAGTGTTAATCCTGACTGTGAACATTACAGCAAACAACCTCCCGGTATCTGGTTTCTATCAGGGCTCCCTTAACTATATGAACTATCGCTTACCCTAAAAATAAAAGGTTAAACCTGCAATAGCTGATTTTTTTTTTTTTTTTTTTTTGGCGACCTGTGGGCTGCAGAGACCGCCAGCGCGGCATTGAAATATTACCTGTTGTGTCAGGATGCACCTTTTTACAGATGTCAGGGAGAAACATTTGCATTTGTTTGGAGTCCTGTTTCTGGCTACTATTCACTTTTTTTTAGCTCTGGTTTGGTCCCTACTAATGCCTGTGGGAAATATCTGGCTTTTTCTATATGTTTCACTATGTTCATCAGCCTGCTGTTGTTTGTAATGGAGCTGTTTCCAAATTACCTAAAAGCTAGCGTCGCATTCCTGTACCGCAATTTCTTCTTACTTATTGTCCATCATATATACTGATAATGATCTAGTATGTCTGCAATAAGATAATACAAGCGGCTAATTACTAGCGTTAATTAGTATGTGTTGGTTTCTCACAACAAGAGACCCATTTGAAATTATGCACATGAATTTGATCAATTTCTATTAAAAATATAGATTATAGCCAATTCAGAAATGAGCTGCACCCGTGTCCAATGTGCTGCAGATTTTCGTGTTTTTTTTTTTGTTTTAAATCACTTTTCAGAAACTGCATTGCCATTAAAAAGTTGTGAGCTTATTCTATCTGTATACTTATTGACATAATCCAACTGAGAAGCCGTTGAGAGATGACAGCGTCGTTGCATCACCGTTATAAGCTGGTGTGTCTCTGGTCCTCGTTAGTCACAGATTTCACTCTTAATTAACGTGGCATTTGACATGACTGAAAAACTTGGAATCTGTCCTCATTAAAATGCTGCAACATTAAAGGTTGGCTTGCTCTTGTTGTCAGGTAAAAACCTCACACAGCTCTGTTTGTCCAGAAATAGGAATATTAAACAGGCACATATGTTATCTGCAGACAGAATTAACTTAACTATTAACTTATATGTGGCCAAAATGCACTGTTCTGACATCATTTCCTTTCATGTATGGTGCCAGACTGTTCGTGCCGGGGCTACATTTTAAAGAAGTTCAGCCTCTGTCAAGGTGAAAAGCTTTTCCATTCAGATCTTGGCAGCACCTCGTGCTTCCTTTCCCACCGGGTCACCTCCATTATACTAACACTGTGGCTGGTCCGGACAGTAATGGCACAAATACAGTTTGATTAGAGACCAGTGAGATATGACCACTTTAAATTAATGAGTGTGCACAGTGGGGGCAGAAAGCATCGGTCCTGGTGGCTCTGCAGTGCTAATTCAGGCAAGCCTGACTCGAGTCATCCGGGCAGCCAAACAGCCGGGCAGAACTGTTTGTTTTATGCTGTTTATTGAAATGAGTTATAAATCCTCCCTCTCGCTTCACGGGGCTCGGATGGGGTTTAGCGGAGCGGGGGCGTAAAGATGATTGCTTTGTCGCAGGTTGGGTTTTCTCGGTGCCCCGAGTGGCGACAGGTTGACCTACGGCTGGAGCAAAAATAAGACCGTTCATTATACAAAACACGAGTTGTGTGAGGGTTATGACAGGCATTAAAGGGAACATTTGTGAGATCTGAGCTGCAGAATGGGTCGAGATCTAGGTTTTTTCGTGAGGAGCATATTGGCCCTCTGGGAGATGATTATGAGGCCTGCACGGTTTAAGTAGTAACAAGACAGTATTGCATCTGCTGAGAGGTAGACATTACACTCACTGTGGTAAAACTGGGTGGAAGACATAAGGTCAGACGTAAGTGGAAAGTAGGGCGCAGCCGAATTGCCTCCTCTTTCAGGAGAATAGCCTGTGTATTGTAGAAACGGTTCACTGGGAATTTTGATCCACTGGTAATAAGCCTTGCAAGGCTTTCTTCTTTAACTCCTCCCTCCCCCCACTCTCTCTCTCTCTCTCTTTCTCTCTCTTTCTTCTCCCTTTTCATTCTCTCATTCACTTTTTCTCATGATATTGCAAACCCCTGCGTCTCTTTTTTATAAACCTTGAAGCTTTTCATCTCACGTTCGTCTCCGCTCCCTCAAACCCTCCTGGCCTTTGCTGCTTATGTTCCCCGTTTGCATCCACTCAAGTGTCGGACTATAGAGGAAGAAGGCTTTTAATTTAGTCTCCCTGCATGTTCAGGTTCCAGTCTTTCTTTCTGGGCATCCTTCTGTCTCATTGCTCGTTTGCTGTCAGCCTAATTGCCTTCTTAATACTTGTCACCCCTGCTGTGCCAAATCTAGTCTATCTGCATACCGTCTGACTGTCTCCCTCAGTAGCTGCTATTTTCTAATTACCAATGTCCGTGCCTGTATGGGGTTCTTTTGGCCCACACAGCTCAGCTCTTTGGTAACTCCTTGAGGACTTGGTTCCGTTCTGGTTGCTGCCACTGGAGTCAACTACATTCCAGCTGAAGTAAAAAATATTACCCATACATCTCATGTGTTAATATAGCTTGTGTAAGGTTACTATTCATTGTACATAATATACTATTTTACTGTATTACAGGTGGCGTGACATAGACTTTTGTCAGATGAACTGAACTACTTTATGAGTTGAGATATGAATAAAACTAATTTAAAACCCATTGGATTATCTTTTAAAAGTAGCTGTCACATAGTTTTTTAGCATTTTTAGCTCATGAAAGGTTGATGATGATTTCATTAGACAGGGATGCTATATAAAAATAATATGATGTTTTTTGTAGAGTATTTTTTCCAGGCTTCATTATTGCTTATAATGTATAAGCAATGGAAAGACAGTGAGAGAGGATGCTTGTATTGGTTCTGGTGGACCCACAGTGACACAACCAATCCACTTCAGATAGACATTCTGGATAAGCCCCTTGGTGGGTGGGGGCCTCTGGTAGGCTTGACTGTCCCTCCCTCTGCCCTTCACCTCATTGATTTACTATTACACTTCCTCTAAGGTAAGGGGGAGTCCATTAAAGGGAGCCTTCTGTGCAGTGTGTATGCATAATGAAGCTTCCTGTATGTATGTGTGCACACATGGAAGCAGACGGAAATCATGAATGGCCGTGAATCAGCGGCAAGTCGGCTGTTAATGTAAAATCAATGCTCCGAATTAACCGCAGGACCCCCGTCTCTGGTTTTCAGCTCTTTTCTGGACAAGACATGCCCTTGGGCCGAGTGAGGGAGAACACACATGCTGCACTATTGAACGCTACAGCACGCCCACCTGCACTCACACACACACACAGGATATAAATACACAGAAAGCATGCATGCATTTGCAGACACGAGCACGCGTGCGCAACCGACAGTCTCCTCGCATAAAAAAAACAAACGCACCCGAGCTCATTCGCATAATGCATGCACAACGCAGCACACAGTGAAAGAGCACAGCTAGGTCCCCTTGTCTAATTCGCATCGTGCTGCATCTATTAAAATTAAGCCAAGGTATCCAGCTTAAGGCTGCCGCTGATAAGGTCAAAGGCGTAGCGAACATTCCAACACTCATTTCTCCCCCAACATAATCGCACTCACTCTTGACAAAAAATCTGCATAATGTTCCATGTATAGCTGCTAGCAAGAATGAATGAGGGAGGTGTGAGGAGGAGGAGGTTGAGGGGTGGGGGTGGGGGTGGGAGGGAGCCAGCGGCATATCCCTCAAAGTCAGAGGCAAATTGAATCTGCAGGTGCAAATGTGGCATGTGTGCTGCCTCTAAGATGCGCAGCTATCTATATTTATATGAATAATATATGGCTGGTCAAGGGGCCACAAGCCTGCAGGGAATAAGTTCCTACGGCAGACGGAATCAATCATTATATGCCACTGAAATGCATTTATCGCCGGCTTGGACCTCTTTATTATGATTTCATGGGGTTTGATATGGGCTTTCTCTTTCGGTTTTCACTCTCTGCTCCTCTTCCACAGCCGAAACAGATGAAAGATACGGCGGCTTTCAAAAGACATGATGGCTTTGTGTCTATTCAAAGCTTTTTTTTATCAGCGCAATGAATGGCTTATTTGGAGACAGTCGTCGCTCTGTGCGTTTGTATTCCTGTGCGTGTTTCTGTATGTAAAGGCATCGGGGGTCTACGTAAACATGCATGAGTCACTGCAGCTTCTTCCTATACGTGAGCGCTCGGTCTCATGATACAACATCCACCAAGCTTTTCATTAGTGCTCCGAGGGCCTATATGTATCAGTCTGAATGCAGAACAGATGGGCGGCACAGCAGTAGCCCTTAGATGTCCTCCCTCTTCTCTACTCATGTTTGAAACTGCAATATGGGCATATGTCCCCATCATGTCCAGCTCTGATATGAATCTGCAGAATAGCAAACTAATTAGTGCTTTATAGCCCTGATTTTTTTCCCCCCATCAGCATCACTCTACCTGACATTTATCTAATATATGAGATCACTTCTTAGAGCCTCTTTGTTAAAGCGGTGTGGGCTCCTAAAATTGTACCCACACACATACATGTGCTAGCTAAATGCCTAAAATGCTAATGCAAAAGCAAATGTCATTGGATACAAAGGAAGTGTGGCATCCCATCCTGACCTTTGATATGGACTGAAAACACCAAAATGTCACGAATGCTGCCATCAAACCTTGTTTTGATCCTTTTGTTTCCTTTCTTTTCCACATAATTTGGGTCCGCCACAGTCCGTCCACCAGATCCAAGACAAACATGCACATCACTCTCTTACCCTCCCAACCACCCCCTGTTCCCTTTGCCCTCTGCCTGTGCTTATTCCATTTTAATGGGTGCCTGTGTTTGTTTGGGAACACGGTGCTATCAGAGAGCCCATGCTTGGCTGCACAGGCTGATCCCCTGCAGCCGTCTTGTGAATATGTTTACATGCATTTCACTCAGGAGTCCCGGTAGATCCTGGGGCGTCTTGTTACCGCCATTATGGTGGTAAGAAGAAGAAAAAAAAAATTCTTGAGATAAATGCGATTTCAATGGCACTCTAGCACAAGCTTTCTGAACTCCACTTTGACTCTGAACCGGTAGTAGCGTTTGGCACCCACACATCCTCTCACCTTGCAGGAACCTGCTGCCCTCTACCTATAGAGAAATTAATATGGAACACCCACACTGTGCTGCCTATCATGCTCTCCAAGCCTCCACAAGGCCACTGCAAGCACAGTGCGTTCTGCGTCTCCCCCGGCCCCCCCACCCCCCCACCCCCTTGCTGCTTCTCGGTGTTTCACACACAGATCAATAGGCAATTCGCAAAGCCACTCACTTTAAGCGTATGACTTAGTGTGGACATGTAATATTGATTTGTTTTGAACAAATGTGCCCAAATTAATAAAGAAACCCATTACTGCTTTGAATGGATGGAGGGGGGGGTGAACTGCAACGTGGCTACAATGCTAGGATACCAGTATACACTTAATATTGAAGCACAATATTTGACATGTGATGTGATTACAGGTTCCATGTTCAGCAGGAAAACCCACCAATATGTGCTCACTTGTGGAGAGCTGCTGGCTGAATACTCAAACGGGAGCCACAAACGGGCCTCGGCTCGATCGGCAGGTAGTCAAATAATTCGACGTGGGAACAATGCACGGTGTGTGGGCTGAGGTTTTTCTCAGCGTGGCGTGGCGTCTGATGCGAGGGCACGGTGGCTCTCATGTGGCATTTGACTGCGCGTTTCATAGTGAGCAGCTGCTTCGGGTGAGTCATTCGCACTGTGGAGGCCAAAATCTACTGTATCCATCACCGGGAACAAGCGCACGGACACACACACATACATACACACACACAGAGGCGTGTATCCACAGAACACGGCTGCACAGAAGATTACAGCAATCACATTCTGCAGCCCCCTTGGTGAAAATCACATTTGTCATTATCGGCCATTATCTGTTTATCTGCCTTTGAAATATTCATGAGTAATACATCTGCTGGATGACATACATTTTGGACAGAGGGGAGGGTGTGAGAGATAAAAAGGGAGGAGGGGAGGAGGGGGGAGTTAGAGAGAGAGTGTGTAGAGAGACGCCCCAATGCAGTTAAGGGATTATTCTCCCTCTCTCTCTCTCTCTCTCTCTCTCTCTCTCTCTCAAGCTGGATCCCTGGATTGTGTGGGTGTACTGGCACAAGCAGGTGAAGTGATGATGGTGAACGCACTCCAAGATGAGTCTCAGTGGTTGTGGTTCATTCTGCAAAAAAAATCCTTGGATGCAACGTGCAGAGAGGGCGCTGAAAGCAAACAATCCTCTCTGTCTGTTCATCACTGGATAGTGTGTGTTTGTTTGTGTGTTTCCAAAAAAAAAGGCCTGAGTAGTGTGCATGCATACTTTGGTGGCATGTGTCGGCACCGACTTGTCTGTTTGCAACAGGAAGGTTTGAAGGAGAGAGTGAGGAGGAGGAGGAGGAGGAGGAGAGGATGGCCACCATTCTGTGGATTTCTTCGAGACGTGTCTGGTGTGCGCTCAAATAAGCAGGAGCCATCCATCACTCCACACACACACACACACACACACACACACACACTAACACACAAGCACGCACGTCGCATTTCTTTGACTCATTTTTTTGTCCATCATCAACCCGGTTTCGGTTCAGGCGCATCCTGCATAGTTGCGCCAAAGCGCGTCTCCACGGGTTCGAGGCCAATCATCAGAATCATTATCCTGCAACATTTCTGCAATCACACATGACTGATTTGTGTTTTTGGAAACCTAATGATGCCTTTTTGCAAATGCAAGACTGCATGACTAGTAAAACATCCTCGAATCCCCGATTTCAGCCGTTTTTCATTAACTTGGAAAATGCGTTTTTGCGCACAGACGCATCCGCGCGATGTGCGTGAAATGACAGAAATCCGCTATAATAAAGAGAGCGAAACTTACCCGATCTGAGCATCAGACCCCTCGAAGCGGCGTGTGTGTTTTCGATATTCCCATCAAGTGACACAGAGAGCCCCAAAAGCCAGCCAACAATGTGCGGTCTTCAGATTTACGCAGCTGATGAAGGGATCAGTTCTCGCCTCGGCTCCAAAGCGAAACGGCGGCGAAAAAGAGAAAAGGAAGCGAAGTCCGAGAGCAGGTTTGGAGAGAGGCTCCTTGTGTGTTCCCTGTGCCCTTCCCTTCCCGGCTTCACAGCGGCTGCCGAGGGCGCATCTCTCCCCTCGATCGGGCGTCAGGCGGACCACATAGATGCGCCGCCGTCTCCTCAGCAGTCATTAATATCAGAGCGCAGCCCGACGCTCCCAGGAGCAGCCAATGGGGTGCGAGGTGCTCGCAGCATCCCCGCGTTGATTGGCTGAGAGGGGCCGTCAGTCATCTCCCAGAAGCCTGCTCTCATCTATGTCTTCTTTCTGGTGGAGGTGATGCACGCTGCAAGAAGTGTCCATATTAAAAACAAATATGCATAAATATTTTTAAAAAGTGCTTCCTGCAAATTCGACCACAAACATCAAAAATGAGGTTCAGGATTATATTTGCATCAAGTTTATGTGCACTTCCTAAGATCAGTTGCAAACTGGATAATACTTGGCATCCTTGAGTTGAATTTTGATTTGTCTCACTGCACAAACTAGCACAGAACACCCAGCCTGTTTGATATTGATTGCCGTGCTCTGAGGTCAGGTATGTGGGAGACGCAGTAACAAAACATTCAGAAATGACCATCTCGAGAGGCCGAGGACCAGTGGTGGAAAAAGTATTTTTGATCCTGCACTTAAAGTAGAAGTCATGCACTGGAAATTTTAGTAAGCAATACATAGGCTGCTGGAAGAATCCAAACTCAGTACTCAATGTGGAAAAATGGCCACATGAGTGTTATAGCCTGATGAATATAGTCTGTTATATATTAGATTATTCTGTTTACTGATGCTTTAATGTGTCAATAGCACTTTACTGTGTAGTTGTTAAGGAGCTAATTTTAACTATTCTGTAAAAAACTCAAATTATTTGTTTAAAGAACTAACTAAAATTGTTATGTTGTGGAGTAAAAAGTACAATATTTGCCTCAGAATAGGAGTAGCATGAAAGTAACAAAAAACTGGAAACACTCAAGTCAAGTGCCTCATAGTCCATAAAATATGTTTGTAGAGTATTTGAGTAAATATAACTGGTTATATTCCACCTCTGAGAAGGATTTACTAACCTAAAATGACAATGCTTTGTTAAAGGCAGATGTTGCTATTGTGTATTTAGAGAAATGCAGCCTTCAAAATATTTATCAAATATTCATGCAGTTTAGCATGAGGGGATATATCTTGTTTGATTATGCTGCTTAACCACACTGTTCTCATTCCCAGGTCGCCAAATACATACAGACTTAGTCACACAGACAATATATTCGATGTTTGACCTTATGTGTAAATGTCTGCTTATTCTGAATTTGATGGCAGCAACATGTTTCAAACAAGTCGGGACAGGAGCAACGAAAGACTATGGAAGCTGTGGACTGATCCAAAAACACCTGTTTGGATCATTCCACAGGTAAACAGGTTCATTGGTAACAGGTGATAGTATCATGATTGACACATACATAAATATAAGCCTCATCTTTTATGAAACCTAGCCAAGCAGTTTTGGTGCCTAAACCCAACCACTGTTCCCCATTAACCACATGTTAGAAAGGCTTTCTGCCAGAAAGGCTGTTTGACAGGCCTCTCATACATACGCTGAATGGTACATTGTGAATATGTATTAGACACATATGTGGGACATGACAAAGCATCATCAGTATTAGACAACCTTGGAATTAGAATGGGTTAGTTTAACAGACATCATTGCGTCTTTTGTGTGTACGATTTGAAAATGTGTGGCAGCAGTAGAAGTATAAAAAGTGTTTAACAGCAGCTCACACTGCTGCTGTCCAGTATTCACACATGGCATCTTTTCCAGCCTGAGGAACTCAATCTGTTGATCTCTGAGCAGCAACATTTTCTGAGTTGCATGATAATAAAAATGAATTGACCATGGCAAAATGTGGCTATTAAGGACTAAGATCCCCTGCAGACATGTTTCAGGGCATAGAATACACATGGCAAATAATAATGTGCCTGATATGTTAGTTCACTAAAAACTGAATGACCTCATCAATAGTCCACTCCTCACTCATTGAAACTAAACTATGAATATGCAAATATCTATTGTTTACAGTTTAGCTACTGGACACAAGATGTCTATTCTCACTTGTGTAACATATCGAGTCATGATTGGCTTCCAAACTAGTCCTGATGTCAAATAACCTGCTCGTATAAACTCTTGTTAAACTCTCATCTACGGCGACCAACTCTCCTCTATCAGCTGATGAAGGTGTCAAACTGCACATACATCATCACTATTATACCGCACAGGTTGACTTATCATATTTTACCAGTTAATTAAGAAATGTCAACTAAAGCAATTGAATATTATATTTTTGATTTGCCACCATTTCTTGGCACACTCACTCATATCATCAGCACAAGTGCACCATGTTTCCAACCACGGCCCGTCGGAGTCGAATTCACGGCACACTGTGGCAGCCCGGCCAGCAGCTGCCACTTTCTGTGTGCGAGCGTGTTTGAGATGGACATTTTTTGCAGTGCGGGGGGAATGAGGAAGAAGGCGCAGGCAGGGAAGAAAATGGATATCTGTACCTATTAGCTCCAGAGCTCCCCGACTCACATCCCAGGAGGATTTCTAACACAATGTTCTACAAACTGATGTTCCTGGAGGTCGGGCAGGGTTATCCGCAGCCTTGGAGAAAGAGACATGCCTCATCTGTCAGCCCGAAGGGTTCTGATCCACACACTGTACGACTGGAGGCCGTTTTAACTCCACCTGCTTTCACCAAGTCCTCATATATACAACATATACCATCTTTAATCTATTTGGTTTCTGTCACGTTTCTGCAAAGCGTTTGTCTTGGTTTGTCTTGGTTGATATCCATTTTGAACCTCTGGTAGAAATTATTCAAATTTCATGTAAATTGCGCAAAATAATTTCTTCTGAAAGTTTACTCTTAAATGGATGACCTTTATGAATAAATCGAATGCCATGAGACTATTTAGACTGTTTTCTTTAATTGGATGCAGACGAGTTTTACCATGCCCCAGGTGCTGCTCACTCAAACTTAAGTAACTGTGCAATTTTTAAAAAAAAATACTTTCCATATTTTCTCCTTTTTTTTTTTTTTTTTGCTTATTCTGCATTTTTCAAAATGCTGCTTAAGTTTTGTGTGTGAATTTGCAAACCGTCCTCTGCCTCTGATAATGGGACAAATGCCCTTTAAAGAGACCGCGGCGTTTTATAATGATAGAGGAAAAACCAGCAGGCTGTTTAATTCAGTGCAGGCGCCATAACGAAACCTGGAGAGAAGTTACAGCGCGTATGTTCTCATTTTCATCATGCCACGCCGGTATGTTGTGGTCGTGTTTAATGAGCGAACCTCCTCTCGTTAACAAGCGGCGGAATGAAAGTCAGTTATTTCAGCTGAAACTGTCCATTTCTTCGCCCTTTTATTGTTCTGCCTGTCTGCCAGCTTCGCTAACAGGAAGCTCCCCGACAGGGTGACACATTTATCGCTTTCATTAACATGGACACTATAAATAGACGAAACACATGCACACACACAAACGCAGGTGTCATATTGATTGGAAATCCAGTTTCAAATAAAGACCTGGTGTGGTTCCTGGCATTCTTTATTGATGCCTGTTGCTCATTTGCACCCCATTTATGGAGGATTATTTTTGTACGTCCGGTCTTATATTTAATCATGGATCTTTTTTTTCTGTACATTTTGCATGTTTGGACAGTTTGGACATGAGCAGCATCATAGTCCAGACAGCGTGAAGACGAAAGCATTCACAGATCTCTTAGGTAGAAAACCAACGTGCTTGTCCTATGACAGAGTTGGGAGGAGGGGGGGTGGGCGCCGTGTCGGACTATTTCTGTAACTCTGTCCAGAATTGTACACCGTTGTCCCCATATTTAAACGATATTGCGCCTTGCCACTCTGTGTAATGGCTGGCTTTCCATCCTGCCTTCAAGTGCGGCCATTCAGAACAGCTATAAATACTCTCGCCTTCCAAAGTGGTCCTTCTCCGGGCTGGAGTGAGAAAGATGAAAATCACTGTAATATAGGAGGGAGACTGAGGAGTGACACACATGCAGGTCCTGATTCCTTTGTTAGCATTTATAACATGCGTGCACCATCCTTGTGCAGTATATGTGTGTTTGCTGTAGTTATTAAACATCTCAGTCGGTACAATGTGACAATATGAGCAGAGATACAATCTGATGAGGTAATGAGGCTCCATGGTGATTTCCAAACCTCAATGGGGCGGAGAAGCTTTCACCAGGTGACATGTTATCGAGTGCACGGATTAAAACACCTCTTGTTGTGAATTACTTCTTAAATTCAACACAACTTTGCCTCTGTTGCATCAGCTGATTCTTTGATTCCTTATTGGGCGAAAAGACTACAAACAGAATCCATTAACAACTAAGATTTCAGACAAATGAGAGTACACAATGACTGTTTTTTATTCCTAGTATTATACCATGTTTGTGGTTAATATGGATACCTGACCAAACTAAATTATGTCATTAAATAATCAATTTCAGTGTTATGTCAATTCAGTTTCTTTAGTTCTGCCACTGAAGGTAAATGTGCCCTTATGTAACATTAGTCCAAGTTATGCACACCTGGACGCTGCTTCATTCAATTCAAATGCGGATTATAGTCGCTGACGGAGACATGGAAAAACACTCTAGCACACAGGCTGTCTGTGTATTTAACCTTCTACACTGTGAATCCTGTCTTACACTGGATCCTGCAATGCTTGAAAAATAGGCTCTGAATATTTAAAGCATCTGAGTTTTGCTTTTTGTTCCTGGAAAAACAGATTTCAGCCTTCATGCGCACTGTGTGTTATGACGTGTAGCTGCAATACTAAATTATAGTTTATTATTTTTCAGAACAGACGCTGCTAGAAAAAAAAATCGTATTTATAAATAATAAAATCTAAAGCAGCCTTTTTTTTTTTTTTTTTTTTTGCATGAATGGGGAAGTGATGGCACTAAACCCAGAGCTGATTGTGCATTTTTTTGCCTTCTAGACCTATATACCTTGAACCTTTACTATATAAGTTGACCTCGGTGACTTCACACCTCATGAAGCCAGTCAAGGGTGCAATGAGTGCATCGTAAAAACCCTTCCGGCACAGCTTGGCACCGTCAAGGAGGAGTTGAGATTTTTCATAGACCAAAAAAAAAAAAAAAAAAAAAAATCAGGATATCACCCCTCCGTGAAAAATATGCGTCAAATTTAATGCAATGAAACATTATTTTGGGGCGGGGAGCTTCCTGTGAAGAAGCCCGAGGTGTTTACAGTGTGAGTTATGTTCTCGCACATTCTTGTTTATTGCACGGTTCGGGGAATATTCTGAAGGCGTTTCATGGTGACATTTTGTGATGTGTTCCGCAGAGGGAGAAAAGGCCGCAGAGGGCAGTAGAATTTATTGACTGAATTTCACAGTTATAAATGGGTCTTTTACAAGTGACATAAAGAAAATGATCTGTTCTGTGCCGAGGCGGTGGAGATCTGTAAACTTGTTCTGTGTACTACTAGCACCCACGGCACTTGTATTGAATAAAGTTTCATTCAATAGACTATAACTTTGCTTTTTGATAAATATTGTGCATAAAATCGAAGATGAAGGCGAAAGCGTTTAGAGCACCTGAATCGCTCCTTGCACAGAAAACCGCATGCTCCCCGTCTCCGAGCAATGCGTTCATTCTCCTCAGGCGCCGCATGAGCAGACCGCATTTGCATTTAGTTTCGAGCCATGTTCGCCATCGTTGTTTTATACGTTCTGTTAAAAACTTCGACTTCCATTCTGCACTGAAAACAGTCTATGGGGAGATCTCCGGAGGAATAATCGTCTCTGGAGAAAAGCCGTATACAAAGAGCCCACTGTCTATGCAGCACAGTGTTATTCAAACAATCCATATCCCTCACAAAACCACCCCAAGGCTTTAATGTTTCTCCTCAGACTGCTGCGGTATGAAAAATACAGCTGTATCGCACGCTGCAACAATGAGCTGTTTAGAAATCAAGCAATTTCATCTAAAACGGAGGCTTACATTTTTTTTTTGTTTTCTGCAAACTTGGAAACTTATTTCAGCAAATAAACACCTTGCTAGAGGTGAGACAGTCTAAGGTGACATTATCTTTGAAAGAGACGCGTCAGTCACGTTTCCCTTTAAAGTGGAGTCAAATGCTTGAAGAGAACTCAAGGAGCAGGAAGAAATTGTGACAAGGTAGTAAATGCCAGACTGTTCAAATTATTCATGACAAGCGAAAGTGCAGCAAAAGTAAAAATACTCCGCAAAAAAATATGACATATGATATGAAAATATGACATATGATATTATTGCAATATTAGATTATTAACACTGATGCATGAATGAGAAAGTTGAATGTCACTGTCGGATGAAGTGGAGCTAATTTCAATTTAGTGTGTTAGCTGTTAGCGTGATTGAAAAAAAGATGCACAAATATGCATGTGTTAAAAGCATTTGAGAAGTTTGAAAAGGAGATTACTCTTTGGTGGAAATGCTACCAAACTCACAGACATCTGAAACATCATAGGCGCCTCAAGTACAAACTGAAATTGATCAAAAACTATTGGTTTAATCTCTAATGGTGCTTTGTGTTTTATAAGCTCATAAGTGTGTCAGTCTACTTCTTTACTTCACACTGAAATATCTCAACAGCCATATGATTGATTGCCATGAAATTTATTGCAGTTGTCTTGAGGATGAATCATATTGACTTTGGTGATCCATTAACTTTTCCAATGGAGCCACCATAAAAGCTTTTAAACTTTTAATGGGTCCAGTACTTTTGTCGCCAAATACATAATTTCCATCAACCTCAGCTGACCTTCGTGTCAAGTGCTAATTATCATATGTGTGTATACTAACATGCTACAATAACATTTGAACTCCTGTATGTCATTTTTGAATGTTGTCATATTGACATTTTCATCCAGCTCGATGCACCGCTGAACAGCCTCACAGAGCTTTTAGTCTTGTTAATGTAAAAGCTTCGTCTGCAAAGTAACGAGTTCATGCAGCTGTTAGACGAATTTAATAGAGCAAAATTAAAGTGTTTTGCTGAAATATGCAGCGGTATAAAGTGGCATTAAGAGTAAATTAGACTGCATTAAAATCGTACTTAAAGACTGTATTTGCACTTGGTAACTTTCCACCAGTGTGAGAGACAAGAAGAGTGTTGATGAGCAGTTCGTCTAATGAGTGAATACCCCTGTGTAAAACTGTGGAGTAATCCATGCTTGACTGGTCTGTTCAATTCTATTCGGATTTTTTTTGGAATCTGCAGGCAGCCAGCGTTCTGTCATATCTGCACCGATCCTGACAGGGATCACCTGTGTGGGCAGCGCTGTGACAGCTTGTATTTTCTGTTAATGAGGTTTGAGTTCTTGTCAGTGGCACCATTTCCTTTTGTCTGTTTAATCATTGTGACTGCTGCTGCTTATGCTTTACCAAGGTTTTCTTTATTTATTTATTTTTTTTGGTATTTGAAGCGAATCATTTCCTGTGCACCTGCTTGTTCTTGAATGGAAAATCGGAGTTCTTGCAATCAGCGGAGGAAAGTAGGAGAAGTGGAAGTCTAAATGAAAACATCGCACCACTCACTTATAATTCATCAATCACCCATCACACTCTCTTGAAGATGCCATTCTTAGCTCAGATTTCGCTCCATTTCCAGCTAATCACACGCACAACAATAGCAGTGACGTCAAGCTTTTGCCCTCATGGGTACTTCTTTAAATAATAGTGAAGACTCTCAGTGCAGGTTTGGGCCACAGCGTCAGTCTGTCTAAGAGAGAACACTGCTTCAGTTAAAGCCCCCAAAATGAGAAATGACAAACCTGGACGTCAGCAGCCAAAACTCAAGGGTCGCAATTCTAATTATGCTCTTTATTCTCTTTTCTTTTCTTCAAATGCGCCATGAATGAAAAGTAAAAGAAATATATCACGAGCCTGTTTTGTAGCTCTTTTTTCTTTTTTATTACCGTGCCTGATTAAATTAATTAAATTCGTCCCTTCAAAAACAACTGAGAGGAAATTGTATTTTCTTGCTGATAATTATACTTTGTGATGGATGATATAAATACACCAATAATGACCCCGAGTGAGTTTGAAAACAGCACGCTATGTATGATATGATGCACGATCTGTTTCATGTCGGAAATAATACAATTATTTACATTACGCAATCAGATGTATAGGCTCGAAAATAGGCCTATTTACTTTACCTGCCGTAGCGATGAAACAGGAAAATGTCGCTTATTCTCCATCAATTTGCATTGCGCTCGAAGTCCACGCAAATAGACATCTCTAATGATAAAATGGACAAATACTTGGGAGTCAGCGCGCAGGATCCTGAGTGAGTCATTACGCCACAGTATGTGATGACCTACTTCACATTAAAGGACTATCTGGCTGTTGTGCGGCAGGCCAATTTACTTCATGACGATGACAGGAGAAGAGAGAGTGACAGCGAGCGAAAAGGAACGAGGGAGAGAGCGAGAGACGTGTCATGTTAGCTCGGCAGACCTTGTTCTTCTGAAGCAGTCAAAATGCCTCAGTTGCGCCCACACACCTCTCTAAACCTCCTACACACACACATCCACACACACACACACACACTTCATCGCCTAAAACACAATCTCCAAGTGTGGTGAAGGGAAAAATAGAGGACTTCAAGTGTAATCAATATACAGGAGGCTTTTAAAATTTAGGTGAAACAGCTTCTTCAGAAACTAATTTGTGATGCATTTTTGGCTAATTAGCCATGTGGTTACTCATGTTATGCTTGTCATGCCTTTTATTGAATGAAAACAATGGCAGATTTACAACTTCAAACCATTCAGAATTACTGAAACACTGGGTCCTTGATTTCAGACAGTGGTGGATGAAAGCAGGCTTCTTATTTCTAGATGTCAACCATTGATTTTGATGGCAGATTTTGTCATTTATTGTTTCAAGTTGACTTTAGCTGGTGATAAATATTCTACATCCATGATATGCTGAAACAAAAAGCTGCATGTCAAGGCAAAAAAAGTCAGCATACAAGCCAATTAACACTCAAAGACATGGAGATAAAGAGCATTGGTCTTGAATTGTAGTGTAGACCAAGTTAGTTCTAGCATAACTATGATGAGGGAAAATATAAGATCTCAAGACACAGATCGTTTTCTTCTAACATAACTTAGTTTGGCTTTCAAACATTATGTCGTCACAGTTAACATTAAAAGTGAAAAAGGCTTCTGAGATGAGGACTAACTGATACGGCTTATGTTCGAGCAGATAATCACACATTTTAATCCATTCCTCACACTTATGTTTTTGGTTTTAGAGGCAAGTGAAAAAAAAAAAAAAAACCACACACCATCCTCCAAACTTTAAATAGCATCGCTCTCACCACGGCTCCAATGCAAAACCTCTTCAACATGTTTCAACTCCAAAGCTTGACAGGCCTGCTGCGTCTCATTACTGCCAAGCAAAGCTACGATTGGACAGTTTTTCTGGCCTATTTAAAAAAATAACCCTCCTCTGTGTCTTAATGTTAAGAAGCCAAAAAAAAGAGGAGATGTGCTAAATGATGGAGTCTGGGTCAGCAGGTCAGCTCGGCCACGGGTTCATCCGGCCCGGCCCCTTCCTGGCAGCCCACGGTGCTTCCTCCAGTGCCCTTGTCAAAAAGGCTCTCACCTCACAAGTAACAACTTAATGCCCTGCCATAGTCCCCACGTTTAGCAGTCAAAGGAAGTGTTAACATTTGTATTCCTCGTCATCCTCGCCGCGCTGCACTTACTCCTAAGCCCTGTCTACAACGCAGCAAAGTTTACGGCATAAAAGCTAAGTTTTTGTCTTTTCACCGTGAGAGAGCCGAGGCTGAGGAATATCGCCCGAGGATGTTTCATATCCCCACAGCCCTGACTGCACACTCTCTGCTCCCCTTCTTTTATCTCTTTTTCTTAATCACTCGTCTTTTCTCTCTATCTCACTATATCTCTCCCTCTTTTCTCCCACTTTGTCTCCCTGAGACTAACCTGTCTCTTTTCTCCCTCTGCACTTTTCTTCCATCCCCGCCTCTAATTCTTTTAACCTCCCTCCCTCTTCCTGCTCTCTGTCTCCGTGCCTTCCTTTCCCCTTCACTATCTGTTTCTCTTTGTTTTTTCCCCCTCCCTCCTCGCCTGTCTTGGCGAGAGCGCAGGCAGGTCTCTCTGTGCTTTCTGGGCCTCCCCTCTCCCTGTCAAGCCGGCAGCATCCAGAGGAAAGAGGCAGCACTGTCACTACGGACCGGCTCCGGGGGAAGACGAGGCAGAGCGAGTGAAAGTTACAGAGGAGAGGGAGGGAGCGGGACGAGGAGGGGATGGAAAAACATGACACGGAGGAGGTGTACAGATGACAAGTCCCTTCACTGGGGAGTTTTGTGAAGTGAGGGAGGTGCGGAGAGGGGGAGAGGGGGGAGCGAGACGGGAAGGAAGGGAGGGGGACAGGATGTTTTTTTGAGGAGAAACAGCTCAGGGATGGCACTCGTGCACTTCTCCCCACAGGTTGGCTGTTCGGCGAGCGCTCCTCGAATCAGCTAGCCGACCGCACGGCGCGGCGGGCAGATGTTGCCGGCATCAAGCTCCATGGCTGAATGCATAATTCGCTCGTTGTTTACATAAACCAAATCTTACCCGTCAGTTGAAGGGCACGCCGCTTCACGCAACGCGAATTTATCAGAGTCAGGGAGACAAAGGCGGCTTTTCCCGGAGCCGTGTGCTCTCGCTTCACAAGCCGCGCTTTAACCTGCTTTGTTCGCGGGTGAGCTCGTGTGTGGCGTCGCCATCTCAGCCTAATGTTTTGATACATGGGGCTCAGCAAGCATACATGATCATCTCCAGCTGAATTATTGATTTGCAGTCGTTAGTTTAACATTAATGTTTAAGCCGGCACAGTATGGCGCCTTAATAAGTCATTCACCGGATTGGATGATAGAACATTTTGCCCCCTTGATCTTCCTCATCCATTTCTGCCTACTTTTCAGTTCCCTGTCCCAACACCCAATAAATAAAGCTCTTTCACTTCAAAGGGCCAGACGCATTTATTTTGAACAATTCCACATGGAAGGTTGTAAGGCCTGTTGATCACTGCTCATGCCATTCTCTTTGATGTGCGCACATACATTTTCGAGATGAGTAATCCCCGACCGTGAAAAAAAAAAAAAAAGATCTACAGAAGATTTGTGTTTGTCCCTAAGACACAGCGTAAAAAGATCTATGACTGTTTTCCCCGTTGAGACGAACAAAAATAGCTTCACCGCCGCGCTTTTGATGAGACAGTTTGACCTGGAGATTTGAGGAGTTGCACCAGTACTTCTCTGACTGACGCGTTCAGCACCCACTGGGCAAAAAAAAACGGGTCAGTGCCGTTGCAGAAAACCTCGAGAACAGGGTCAGATCCGAGCAGGTAATGTGGGTCACGCTGTTCGGCCGTGGACAGACTACACAATATCAGCTGATAGTGGCCCGACTTTACAGACTGTCGGAGACAAAAATGGGCAGTAAAAGTTTTTCTTTAAATTTTCCTGTGTGTGTCATGAAGGAAGACACAACATCCCATAATAGGCAAATACCATGTGAGCATTTTTGACCTTCTCTCACCTAGTTCGACAACTCCTATGAAGCTGATACACAGGAGCACAAAGAGCTCTACGAGAAGTGAAAGAGGAACTCTGTCGTTGGCCTGACAGGAATCCCTGTGAATTCTGTCCATAATTGATGATTCTTCAGCTTGTGATTTATGTCCAGTACCTATGCTCAGTGCCAGGGACATACTGTGCCCTATATATAGGGATGCAGACTGTAAGGTGGTGGTGGTTTGGCTGGGATGTATAGCATGTTTGACTTTGATGCAGGAGACTCGAGCTCAAGTCCAGACACCTTTGTGTTTTATTAAATGTAACCAAACTTGTAGAAAAGGCCCCAAAGTTCCAGTGTTAATTATAACTGAATTATGGTGTCACTTTTTAATGTACTGTTCAGGGTTCAGTTCATTCATTGTTGTCATATGAGTAGCCACGCCCCCCTGCCGGATGTCACTTTAGCGTCTGTGTGTATGAGAGTCAATCAGCTGAGGGACGACGGGTTTTGCTGTGGAGAACTTCATGACTTTCTAAGTGATTGTGCGTGAGTGAAAACGTGAGTATTGTCCTTTATATTGTTCGTGATGCTATCTGTATTTGTGTTGATGCAACTGTGGAAGACATTTGATGGGAAATGCAAGTGTAAATGTGGAGTTCAGGTGTGGGACGATTACGCTAATTAGTTTCATGCATGCTAGCTATGACTTCCTGTTCACCTGATTTAGCATGTCAGAAGTATGTTAACTTCAGTAGCTGTTCTTTATGTTATTACCTGTTGTCACTGTTGTTAAGAAGAATGTGTTTGCATAGAAATACAATGTAGCTGTTGCTAACTATGTTAATTATGCCGCTAATGAAGGCTGCGCTAATTACACGATGTAACGGACATAACGCGCATGTCGGGTTTTCACAATAAAAGCATCCTCTCCGTTCAGTAATGAGAAATACAGGAAGGGCTATGTGAGCATTGGTGGTGACTTGACACCGTGCTGATAAGCAGACAGATATATTGTAATGAATGTTTGCAATGATGTCATAGTTTGAATAGAATAGGATATAACTGTAGTAGCACAATTATTCCCTTTGTTTATCATTGCTAGAGTTTAGGATATTTAGTTGTATTTGTGTCTCTTCTGATTATTATTTATTGTTAATGCATAAGGGTGGAACTTATGTACGCATGCTTCATTTCATTTGTTGTATTTGTTATTTCCTCTCTATGGAAACCACATCCAGAGATAAGACCTGTAGATGTTACCAAAAGAGACAAGTAAACAATGTGTTTGACCGTCACTGGGCTCCTAATTTCTTACTCTGGCCTTAAGTGGTGTTCTGGCCGACACACCGATGTGAACTAGAGCAAAGGCTGAGCATATACCTGGTCCCGTCACTACAAAACTCCTTCCTTATAACTAGATGGTTTAGTTGCAGAACCTTAACCATATCAAATTTGATTTAACCACAATCTTTGCCTAAACCATAGTTGCCATGCACTGATACTGCAGGAAGTAAGAATTTGAAAATCCTTGGCACTGAATGTTGGAAAAGTTAATCAGGGCTTTGCAGGATTCCTCAGTGTTAACATTTTTGTTTAATTGGCCGACAAGACAGCCATGGGGTTAGGGGAACAAAATGTGGGTTGGGTGCTGTGTTTTATCCTGTGCAGTGGAAGGAAATCAATGCAGCAGGGGACGCTTCACATGCTTCTGACAAAGAGGATTTTTTTTTGTCTCCTTTCGCCTAGTTTGACAACTTCTATAACGTTCCAGGGCATTCTTCCACACTCTTCCAAACACGAGAGTTAACGTGGCAAGGCGAAAGAGAAATTATGTTTGTGCTGCCAGGTTAACTGTGACATCGCTTACCTTTGTACCAAACACAAGCCATGAAGCGCGAGCTATGATTGGTCGGCATCCAACAAAGGGTTGATGCGGGATGATCGCTTTTTGGCTGATACACACTGCACAGATTGTGTTGTGCTCTCCGCCAGTCCTCATGAAATCTTCCAAAAGTGATCAGAAAGACTGACCTGAAAATCATGTTGTGAACAGAAACTGAATTTTTAATGTTAATGTTTTGCACGTGTTGTGGTACCTTTCTTTTCATTAAACTGAGTGGACTACAAAGCTTGAGCCTTTTACGAAAAGGCTGCATGAGATCTAGTAGCCTCCAGAGACATCAAAACGCACCTGAGCCCCTGCACACAGCTGTTTAAGGTGGAAGAAAATCATCTTTTGGAAAGATGCTCACATCATTCATGCAAACTGGAGCTGGCCCATTTACTTTATTTTTTTGTTAAAATGGTTTATTTCATGTATGTCATTTCCTGTGCATTGGGAAAAATCATTCTGCTGCAAAAGACCTGTGATAACACAGCACCCTCAGGCATTTAGGTCAGTCTATAAAATCAGAATATGATATGTGAGTAAACATCTTGTGCAGAGTTCACGCTGATCTACATTGTGCAGTAGAGTAAAGTTTACCATCTGCTTTTGCTTTTTGCAAGTAGGACAAAGTTCGGCGAAATAACTGGATTTGAAGGCAGGTATATCTGACAGCGCCTGCTGCTTCCACCTACTGTGATTGTTGCAACAGCAAGTTTGTTAAGGATAAGAGGATTTTTTTTCCACTTCCCACTCTCTGGCTCACCTCTCCACAAACACATCTCAGCAACCTAAGTAGGCTACACCGCGTTACGCAACACAAATACTTGGGGACACATTGGCCGAAGCGGGTTATTTTGCGATTCCTCTTCCCCAAAAACAGATGATCGCTACATCTCTCCTCCTGTTTTGGTGGCGTTCTGTGCACAATATCAGGTGACAGCAACTGCCCTCTCAGTGCGAGTCTTCAATGGCTCCCTGAAATGCTTCTTGTTTCTCTGTTGCCTCATTATAATCCTTTGTGTGTCCTCTGTGAATGGCTGATGATGATTATGCAAATGCTCCATCGGAGAGCAGCATGGGTAATTATCACAGCAGAGAATGAGGCTTTTTGAAATTCTCTGACTGCTGAAGAGAAAACCATGGGTCTTCGGTGTGTGTGAGAGTGTATATTTATCAGTTTGGACAAGTTAGGGGCTTTGAGATTGCGGCCATGGTGATGCTTACCAAACCTGTGGAGGGCTTTGTGAGGTTTACACATTGTGAGGGTTTTTTTAATCCTCTGTAGAATTACTCCATCTGCGCAGGAAGTTGGATTTGGTGAATTTTAAATCTTTCACTATTGTGTTGCAAAGAGGTTTATTTTATCTTGCAAAACCCATTTTTATCCAGCTGTTGGATCTCTTGTTGCAAGGTCTGCCCACCACTTATCTCCAAGCTGAGTCCGATTTTTTTATTACCTGCATGCAACAGTAATTGACACTTGATGTACTCTGGATATCATCAACATGGAGACAGACACATGCAGAGCATCAGTATTCACTCAGGCACTAATGAGAGCAGCCAGGAGGTGCAGGGGCCCGTGGTGAACAGGTGGGGTCCTGGCAGCAGACCTCAGCACGTCTCTCCGAGGTGTGAACCGTCTCATTACGGGTAGAGAGGTTTACACGGATAAAGTGAGAGACATAAAAAATATATATACTGAGACAGACAAATAGAGATCGAAGGGGAAAAGAGAAAACACGGTTAAAAGCCTGCGGTTCAGGAGGAAATGGGAACGGCGCAGACTCCCACAGAGAGCCCGGCTTTGAGAGCTTCAGTACTCAGGCTGAGTGGCCTCCTGGCTGGGGTGAAGGGAGGATGACTGCCTGGGGTCAATTAACCTCCAGAGCAGTCCGAGCTGGGCTCTAAGGAACACTGGTTTTTATAGATACTGACGAGGCACAATTTGTCTCCTCGAACTGCGAGGGCACTTGCATAAAGCGGGTCAAGGGGCAATGAGGCGTAGAAGGCATACCAACTAAAAATGATCCTCACTTTGGCCCGGCATGTCGCTTCCTCTCACGAACACTTCCTTTAGCGGGGTCAGGAGCCAGGGCCAACTTTTGAGGGAACTTCACCAGCGGCGGAAAAGTTCGAGTTTAGTGCAGAAATTGCATTTTGAATTGATCTATTTTCATTGTTGTAGAGAACAAAGGCATGTCATCTGCGAGCGATCCGAACAATAGGTTGAATCTGGAATCCAGGGGACTCCGGTAGGTTAGATCGCCGCAGTCATTGAGGACAGAAACACAACATAAATCATCACCCCGGAAAGTTGCCTTCCTCTTTCAAGAAATAAAAGTTCATTTGTCGGTGAAGTCAGCAAACTTCCCAGCTCTGGCTGCCTGGCACCGAGCCCAATAAACCAAGCAAGCAGAAAGGCCGAGGCTATGATGTGTGTATCTGCAAGGATATGACATACTGCATTCTCTTCTCTCGCTTTCCTAATGTGATTAAGCCCGACCAGTTAATGTAATAATCTTGCAACAATGCACAGTATAATGCTCCAATCAATGCCAATAAAAGCTACACCCCTTCCTCCTGTCGGCCATGCCAAAAACACACAAGTCATCAAGTCTGTGTTTGCTCGTCCTCACCTCCCTCCGTTTCATCTCCGAGCGTTCCGCCGCAACAAATAAACAACAAAGGCGCGAGAAGGAAGAAAGACGGAAAGTGACACCACGATGCACTTGAAGTTGAAAACAAGAGCTTTTCTCTGTTGTCTCTGCTTTCATGAAGAGACAGGAAGTATCGCCTGCGTCTGTCTCTCTCTCTCTCTCTCTCTCCGTGTCTTTCTTTCTCTCCTCCCGTCGCGCTGTTGGAGGCTCTCAAAGGCGGCGAGCGTGCATCAGAGGGAAATGGCAGCAGTGCGTGTAGAGGCCCGCGTGGATCGCAGCGGGTCGAAGGGCCATTAAAACTCATCATCATAGGGAGCTGGAGTTTTTATCGGAGGAAATGGACAGGGGGAGAGAAGGAGGGGGGGAAGAGGAGAGGATAGGAAGGAGGTGAAGAGGGAGGCATTTGGTGTTTCACCCTGCCATGCTGGGGCTTGGCACTGCAGGAAGCCTTTTACGCAATGACAAGGAAATGAGAGGTTGTTCCTGCTGTTCCTTGGTCAGCCCCTCCTAAATGTCTTTGCCTCATTTTTCCTCCCTTTTCTCTTGTCATCACATCCAAGGACACTTTACTGCAAGAAAAAAATATAAATCAACGCTACACCAATAACCTTTTCTGGGAACATTTCCTGGTGACTTTTTCTTATTTTGGAGGAAATTGGAATCACTTCTCATCATTTTTATCAATTCAGTAGAAAAAAAATTGCCATCCCACTCCTTTTTTTAAGCCCATGAGCCTCTCAAAAAAAAAAACCCTGCATTTGCACTAAACATAAAAGCAGCCTGTCTGACCCCATAACTGATTTCGCCTCCCACATATAGCCCATATGCCCATAGCCGCCTTGAAATTAAATTAATTTGATTAGAAGCCAGTCATGGAAGTGATCCTGATGATCTAATGTTCCGATCTACAGCTCTGTTGCGTTCAGTAGAGTTCCTATAGACAATCTCACATATGTGATTCACAGTTGAAGCACTTTCAAAGCTTGTATTAACTTTCAATACACATGCAAGTTTGTGTATAAAAATTTGGATGGAAGTTAACTACAAGGTGCCCTTTGGCAAGAAACATCCAATCACAGAGCTTCAAATTCAGTCACCTGCACTGCTGCACGGTGGGCAGGGACTAAAGGTTAATGTGTTGAGGAAAACTATTTTCATGAGTTCTGGGTCAGTTTTAGATGAATTAAACTGCTGTGAGGCTATGGTTTGTTAACAGCTACAAGGAATTTGCTGCCGTTCTATTTCACGACTCTGTCTTCTTAACAAACAATGTAACTTCAGCCAAGGCTCATGGGTACTGTAGTACATAAGGCCATCTGCCAAAATGATGGTGAATGTGTGATTTCTCAGAGTGAAGATGATTAAAACTGGTGTTTCAGGATTGTTGATTTATCCATTAGAGTCTCATATTTTTATATTAAGCAACATTGAGGATATTGTTGAATGAAAAAAAAAAGAATACAGAATAAGTTGGTTTTGTTTTAGATGGTTATGATGGCTAGAGATCAGAAGGATTTGTATGTTTATGAAGAATGAAAACTTTTAAGCGTTCCAGTTTGTCAGGTTGTGGAATTTTTTGGGACTTTGGCAAAGAGCTCAAAAACATTTGTGACCTTAATGTGGTGAGTCAGGTTTATCTTACTAATTGTTGCAGCAAACTATTGGATGGATTGACTTGAACTTTGGTGCAGACATTCATGTCCCTTAACCCTCCTATTATCCTTGGGGTCAATTTGACCCCAGTCAATTTTTATCATTCAAAAAATAATTGTTGCCTTTTTTTGTTTGACTTCATATTTCATGACTTTTCCTATTTTGATTGATACAATTGATTAAGCATAAAATTATCTTGATGATATTTTTTTTAATGTGCTGAACACATATTGCACGCATTAGTGTTCCTCTGGGGTCAATTTGACCCCAAGCTGTTTTAGCTGTGTAAAACTTGTCTGAGTAAAACAGAGTGGCTGACACAAAAAAAATGGTCAATAATAATCTGCAAATCATTTTTTTGGAGGGAAATATCCATGGGGTCAAATTGACCCTATGGGTGAAAAGTGAATCGTAATATTTGAGGATAATAGGAGGGTTAAGGATGAATTGTAATAACCTTTCATATGTAACACCTCAGTAAACTCCAGGCGCTGCATCAGGTTTGTTGCAGAGGGCAAAGCATCAACCTCCCACAAAGGCTTGATGCTGACAGTTAATGGCTGAAGTTTAGGACCCATCAAACCTAATGGCAGTTTGGTAGAAGCTTTCTTTCATACATCTGGGTGTGAAAAACGGAGGATGAGGCTTTCATGTCTCTGCTCTTCTGGAGTGGAGAGCAACAATGGTGGGTCTGCCCTTGTGCCAGCAGCTTTGAAGAGGGCTGCTGATGCACAATACCACTCCAGCTCTGGAGGAACGCTCTGCCACTCTGTATCATGATGGACTCGCTCAAGAGAGGGGAGGGGGGCCAGAAGAACAAGCACAACCGTTTTTGTCAAACAGAAAAGTGGAGCGAAAAATGGAGCACCTACAGCACAGTGAGGGGCTCATGAAGTGCCAGTCCTGCAAACGTTTAGTGCACAAATACACAAAGATCTGTGTGGCTCCAGAGAGCAAAGCCACCGTGAATTCATGTTATTTGTGGATGATGTCACTTCTCAATCAAAGAGATTGTTTGCAGGCAGCGCATTGACTGAGGTCTGTTCCATTTACCGCACCATTGGAGGAATCAATGGGACATATAGTTAATGAGGAATAACTGGAACTAATGGCTGTCTGCTTCAGTGAGCGCTCATGGGCCAGTGCAACAGTGTAACATCCCATTTACGCTTATTATCTTGCATTAAGCTGCTCATGTTATCAATTAGCAACTTTGTGCATTCATGGCATTCACAATATGTTTTGTGGAGTTTGATTATGATGCTTTTTTTTGAGAGATGGCACGACACGCTATGTTGTGTGTTGTCGTCGCTGACAGAATTACGAAACTTTAAATCAATAAGTCGATTGGCATTAATGCAGCACAAAATATTCCCGCATCATTAATTTGAGAAGAATGCATCGTTCCTCATTAATTATTTTTAACAATTTATGGTCCATTCACTCAATGCATTAAGCCTCATAAAAACAGTAATCCTGATTTCATCCTCTCCGTGATATATAATTAGGTTTTTTTTGTAATTTTCTGTCAATGTATTGTGGAGAAAAAGCACTAAGAGTATGTGTCAATCACCCATAGAATAAAATTATAAAATATGCACATAGGGAAAAAACATCAGCAGTCCAGCTGGCTTCTCTGCTAATTACTGGGGCCAAAACCCTTTTTCACAACTTTTCTTTCTCTTGAATAAGCTTTTATTTTTCTCTGGCCGACAATGGGAAACAGGGAGATGGTGGCTGAAACAGTGGCTGTCTAAATATGGGCCTTTCATCCAGCTTAACTCTACAAATGGACCTCATTGTCTTGAGGAATTCGATTTTCTGCCATTCTGCGTGCGTGCCGTGTCCCTCTCTGGGGCCCGACTGCAGCGAGCGAGGCCCTTATCAACAGCACTCAGGGTGTGGAATTGAGGAATTGAGTTCTGCTTCAAATCAAACCATGAGAAAGAGTGACAGAGAGCGAGCAGGAGTGAGGAGGAGAAGAAGAAGAGGAGGGAGACGCTGAGAGGAAGTGGGGTTCAGGATAAAATCTCTAGATGCTTCCACTCTCCATGATACACACAAACTCGTACGCCTGCACCTGGTCACGCACACACAAGCGCACATTGCATGCACAACACATGCATGCAGTGTGATCACACATGGACGCACATGAGTACACACACACTGTGCAGAATTTGCCAGTAAACCCATTGATGGCGCTCCCAGTGGGGAAGCTTTTATACGCTCTAATTTCCAGTGTTATCTTTTAGTGCTCGGAGCCAGTGCCCAAATAGAGTTGTTTTTATCTGCTAGATAAAGGCTGCGTTCCTTTGTATGTGTGCACTCGAGTGCATTTGTATTTGGGTGTGCGTAATGCTCTGTAAAGCATGCCCACATTTACTGTACCGCCGTTTGCAAAGTCCACAGTTATTTATTGCTTACTGCCGTCCTTGAAAAAAAAAAGTGTATTACAATTTTTTTCCTTCATTTTAATTAAAATTTGATTCGATTTGATGTTGAAATCCGGGCTTGAGGTAGAAAGGTATCGACCGATTTGGCACAAACGGAATCCGTGCAGTAATGATTCTGATTTGGAATAGTTATGAAACCCATTAGTCTCCATCAAAACAAAAAAAACGGTCTGAACACACATGAAAAGACTGAAAAATAGCTGTTATGTAAATTTAAAAAAAAAATCCAAAATGGAGGTGATATCACCTCGCAATTAAAGGCTTCATTCTTGGGATCTCATGAAAATACATGTTTGCTGTCTTTCTCGAAATTATTCCCATCAACTGAAACACAAATCAAAGACATTCTCGAGGTATTTCAATAAAGTTTGTGCCACATAAAAGGACAAGATGAAGTTGTGTGATCTGTATGACTGTGTTTTGGAGGAGACTTCAATATTAGTCATATTTGTTATGGCAGGTAGTTGTAACTCGTGCCAGTGGACAGGGAGACTGTCCCAGACCCTCTGTCAAAAAACGAAAACCAGCAGCTGTTTGAGTTTTACATCATGTAAATAGTTAAACTACCTGCTGTCTCCGCCTATAGGCTACATGTTTTGTGACTCGTTTTATAAGAACAAGTGTTCTCATCTGACTGCTAACCGGCTCCAGAGTCCAATATCTGAGTGCATTTTTATGGGCTTTGTCAAAGAGCACCGACTGCTGCAAGATGTAAACAGCGCAGTGAATCTGCTGCTGGTGTTACAACAAGCCGTGTACCTGTTGCAGTATGTGACATCGCTCGTTGTGATTGGCTCAACCTACTTTATCGCCGGTGAAAAATATGGCGAATATCTAACTGGGTGGAAGTAAAGTTTCAGCCTGCCAGCTCTTGTGGGAATATATTATTATATGAATGCAATGTACAGAGTTCATGTTTGACATCAAAATTCTGACCTCATCACTCCCCATGCGGAAAAACAAGCCTCTGCAGAGGTTGGCATGGGGAGCGACAACAATAGCTTCAACCTCAGTCCTCATTAAATATTAAATCTATAATGTATATGCCGGATACTTGTTGACATCGTGTGCTGTTTTAGCAAATCACATGCAATGACAAATCAACACACTTGACAACAGGAAATGATGCCATGCGTCCATTAAATGTAGAGTGAATGTCAGTGCCAGTTAAGTTTTACAACCAGAGCCAAATGTCTTTCTTAAGTCAATGCTTTTTTTGTTGTTCTGTCTAGAGATGTGCATTGCATTGTGGGAGAACAGTATCCATCAACAGCACGTTCAAAAACAGACATATTTTCACACTATATATCCTAAACCTTATGTGAGTATGTAGCTTGGATTTGGGACTCGCAGACTTGGAGCATACAGGTGTGTGCAGGGGTTGGGCTTTTCAGACATGCAGCAAACAAGCAAGTGGAGAGAAATGATGTCTTAAGTTTGCCACCAGAAGCGTGCATTAGATATGTGTCAGAGTGGGAGGACGATCAAGTGAATGAAGCAGCAGATTCAAGGTGGCTGCCTGAAGTAGCTTGCATGCTTTACTTATAAAAACCACATTTCAGCCGAGTGAAATTTCACCTTGCATTGTTGCATTCTGTAGTTTTACAATGATGTGCAAATTAAATACACTAATTCGATTCACTGCTGTTCCTGTTTATGCATCACTCAAATAAAGATAGATTTGACAAAGCAATCTTTATTTTCATTTACTCCTGAGACTGACATCATTGATGCTCTGTTTGCTGTGACGAGCCAGGAATACACTGCTGCCCTCTTATTTCTGTCACTGCTCTCTTCCTCAGGCGGATGTCATGCATCCCATTAACCAATTAAGCGGAGAGAGAGCGAGCACAAGAGAGAGAGAGAGAGAGAGAGAGAGAGGGAGCCTGTTACAGGTAAGGACACGAGCTGACGCACATACAGAAACACACGCGCCACCGCTATCAATCTGATGTGAAGTAGTGCCATTTGCAGCAGGGCGAGCTCTGAGTCACCTTGCTAGTGAGTGTCATTCTCCAGGACACAGTAACTAGGCCCAGTGGTGTTCTTAAACCACTGCAGGGCACAAAGCCAGTGTGTGAGGTGTCAAGGCTAAGTTACACATTGAGGTGTGACATTACCGCGGGTTGTTGGGACAATAAACCAGGTTTGCCAGACGCTCGACGGGGGCTTTCACCCACCGAGCTCCAGTTATCTGAAATGCCTTTTCTGGGCTGCGGCCGAGCTTCACATCTCGTGCAGCGGCGACAAAGTGGTTTAGAAGGTAGTAAAAAAACCAGGGGCGGATAATCATTCATTTTGAGTGAGTCAATATTTAGCATATATATATATATATATATATATATGCTTTCTGTTTAGTGTAACTTATTTAACAATGTGCAGGTGAGTTACTGTTCTGTAGCTCAGGTAAGTAGCGTTTAAAAAGGCTGTATGAGGTCATATGAAGGAACTAATTAAGATTGGTGCACATACAGCGTTTATAGCATGAAGAAAAAAGTGAATTTATGTTAAAAAAAAAAAAAATCTCACTTTGCATATCTTCCCACACTACAACACATGACGGCTCCCCCTTTGATGTGTGCATGCAACAGCCTCTAGTCACATAAGAGCTCAGGGCAAACATGCATCCCCGTCCCTCCTACTGGGCAGCAACACGCACACATATAGATTGGTAATGATTTTTAGCTATGGGAAGCCGAACCTCACACGCACCGCAAGTGGCTGTGGTAGAACAAATGATGTAGCTCGTTTAGCAAGCGCAGAGGGCGTCGCACTGATACAGCATGTGCTGCACAGAGCTTGAATTATTATGGTAAAGTGTGTGCCGGCGCTTCGAGGCTGTTTACGTGTGCAGCCGAGAGCGCATCCTGTGTGTATGTACATGTATGATGAGATCTGGCGGATATCGACTGGTAGAAACGGCAGACCTTTCCCTTCGTGCATGCGAGGGAGAGAAGTTGCTCAGGTGACCTTGACCAGTTTTTCACCTCTATTATTGCCTCTTGCCTTTTATATATGTGTGCCTGAATGAGTGCAGTATGAAGTATATGTTCTTACTTGCGTGACCCTGGGTGAGTGTAGTGCATGTAAGATAGAATAGCTGCCAGTGCAGCATACAGATTTGTCCATCTGGTCCCTACTGCACACAGTGGCCTCTTTACAGCCATGTGTGCACTCATTTTTTTTTATATTCAAATTATTCAGGCGAGTCTGTTAAATGAGTAATCAAGTTATTTAGTGCCACAGATTACAAATTAAATGGTCAAAATTGAAGCTGCAGAGGCTGAGATACTATAGTTATATACAGATTTTTTGTCCCTACCGTGGGTCATTATCCTACATTTCCCATTGTGCACCTTGCTAGACTTAGTTAGACCCTCTCACATCATTCAAAGTACAAGTAACACAAAATAATCCTGATGACTTCATTAAGGACTTGACAAAGCTCCAGTCCCAGAGAAGACATTATGCAACTGTTTTCACTGGCTCAGTAGTTAATTACTTGTCCAACTGAAAATTGACAGGAACATAATTTCCACCATAACATTACATTACAAACAGACTTAGTCTCCTCTCTCAAGTTCGACAAGTAAAGCCTGCCACAGTAATGGTTTCTTTTTTAAAAAACACAACTCTTCTATAATCATCCAGCAAAGAAGAACTCATCAGAAATTAGGTAAATTTCATTAAAAAGTTTAGCGCTTAAAAGTACCCAGTGGAGTTTTTGACCGTTACTATAGAGCAATGTTTTAGTTTTTATCGCTTATGTTTGTAGAAAGCATCAAAAAACCATAAGGACCAATTTGCACTGAACACGATGAATATTACACTTTATAATATTATTGAATAGTAAACTGTTATAATGAATCAGAGATAATGAATTTTTCACCTGAGTCGTGAACAAATACTGATGTGTAAAATCAGCCATGTTTTCCTTCAAGAAAAAAAGATTTGATTAAGAAATAACCAACACGAAGCTGCTCTGTTCCTCAATGCAAAAATATTCATTTTGCAAGCGTGTTCATGTGCAAAGTGCCTGACAAGTGCGTGTGAACAAGCGTGCATTCATGGAGCGAGGACCTGTGTATTTGTGTGTGAATAAGGCCTATGCAAATGTGCACTGTATCTGCAGGTGCGCCTGAGCAAAGCCGCCCGCTCGAGGGCCGCCAATGTAATTGAGGTCAGACCACTTGCTTCTCAGCCTTGTTCTCCAGTCAAGTCTCACCAATTTTTTTTTTTTCCTCTGGTCATTTCTCCAGCAAAATGTCCGTCATTAAACCCGCCCGACAACGACAGCCGTAATCCAGCCCCATTAAGATTTCGATTCCCCTTGTCCTCTGAGGACAAGCTGTAATAGCTCAAAAACATCTATTTAGGCAGATGGGATTGGATTTATTAAAAGGGCGTATTTCATGAATATAACCTCATCTCGCCATCAGACAAAGCACTTTTGATTACAGGCCTTAATAAGTGAGTGTCTTTCAGAAGGGTGAGTGCCCTGCAGCTGACCTGGACCTATTGATAAACTACAAGAGCTGGATGTTGGAATGTGTTCATTTCATCCGCCATTAGCGAACCTTAATTAAAAACCGGTAGGAAAAAAAAAAGGGTCACACACACCTGCACTTCCACGCCCATGTGAGCGAAAGGGACCTCTGAGGATATGAAAGGTAATGAAAGCACAAACTTCTCGTGTGATCAATGCGGCCTTTGTGTTAGCTGCTTATAATACTCACAGGAGGGGGATAGTGCGTGTGTGTGCAGTGTGCTTCTGGGGGTTATGAATGAGTGCAGGCCGGTCCTAAATGCATTTTGATTTATTTGTGTAGGCGCGCAATATTTTTCCTCTACATTAAATGCTGGCTCGGAGGCTAACCTTTACCTCTGAGTGGAAGGCTGGCTTGGTGGAAGAGGGGGAATTATTTCAGGGTCAGACGCCGTGCACATTAAACTCTGGTAATGCCCAGAGTTGTTTACTGCACTGGGAAGAGGCAGTTTTCTTGGGAGTTTGAAGCTTTAGGGGTCTTCAAAGCAAGAAAAACGAGGACATAAGAGAAATGCGCGGCGATTTTAAAAGATTTCATTATCGTCGCTTTTCCAACAAAATAATGGTGTGGAGAAAAAAGGGGGACTTTGCAGCTTACTGCGATAACAAAGTCTCCCAGCGAATCTGCGAGCCACCCCTGTCGTTCGGTCACACAAGGTTCATTTCTTGATGGCGGAGCTTTAATTCATTTGTCTTGTACAGGGCGACTCCTTGACCTTGTGGATGGAGATTAATGAAGAGCTTTAGTGGTGATGAAGGCTATCAGGCACCATGCTCCCCTCGTCTAATAGAGCAAGAGTTTTACATAGCCAATTATGTCGTTTGCATTCCGCTTGTAAGCACAGTTCTGTCAGGGGGAGCCCAGTCGGCTGTGGTATATTTGCGGTAGTAAAATATCAGGGTCATTTGGACGGAGCATGCTGGGGTGAATAATTATTTCTTTGTTGCTCTCGCTTTGCTTTCGGTCCAAATTTTTTTACGATGACGAAAATGAGAGAGAATTAAGCTATTGCATCAAAAGTAGGATTGGAATAACCGCTCTGTGTATGTGTGTGTGTGTGTGTGTGTGTGTGTGTGTGTGTGTGTGTGTGTGTGTGTGTCATTCTGATGCTATACCGTAAAAACTTCCACAACCTTTTTGATCACACGGTACAAAGTGTACAAGCGCAATTGTGAGCCATTACAAGTCTGGGCTGCAATTATTGTCAGACAGGCTCTTTGGGTGCGACTCTGTGTGCTCTGCTGTTCTGGTCTACACGCAAAGATCGTTTTTTTATTTTTACTTTCCAAAAACAGGACTTGAAATTTTGATTTGCTGTGGCAGCTCAGCCTCGCTATCTTGTCATCTGAAGCAGAGTGCAGACCGATATGCATGAGAAGGGCGATAGTGAAATCTACTGTAATCAATAGGTGTGTAATTGGAAGCTGTCTGACTAATGTTTTAGTATCCCTGTTGGTAATAGCAGCTCTAGATAAGGCAATTTGGTTCAGGGGCTAAAAGCTGTGCTCTGCAGGGCCTTGTGCGATGTGATGGGAGCTGCTCTCTCTAACCATTCAGGGAGGATGCATCTTTGATAATGTTCAAATGACAGCGCACTGTTCGCTCATCAGAAACCGCCAGGCACACTTTTATTGATGGGAGATGTTTTTTTTTTCAACCAACGGGATCCCAGACAGCGTGGAGAGAGTCGAGGAATGATTTGTACATCAGGTCCTGTAACAACCCTTTGTACTGTACGTTTCACCCGGCGCAGCTCGTTATTCTTGCACGTCAAGTTTTTTTTCTCTAAACGGGATGAGTTAATGTTAGAGCTTGGCGTCGTTGTCCCCGGTTGCATCTGTAGGGTTATGTGCACAGCACCCTTAGTGGATCCTAAAGTGTTTTGTGTTGCGCGCAAGCGTGTCAAGAAAGACAACACTTTTCATGGTGGAGACTTAACATTGTAGCGCCGCAGACCCATAACCATTAACTATTCTCTGGCATTTTGAAATTTGCTATTTTGCAATTAGCCTAATGGAAAATGTCCTCAGATTAGGAAGCGGGAAAAACATGTTCCATTAAGCTCTCCATAATGCTTTTGTATCAGCTGGTGGTGGCGTGCAGGCTCTCGCACGTTTAAATCTGTTCACGTTAATGGAGCACTGAGCAATTCTGAGAAAGCCCACGGATGGGTGCTGCGTTTTGGTTCATATTGATTGATTTTGTTCAGAATAATAAAACTGCTTATAACTGAAATGCCTTAATACGATCTCAAGATAAAGGAAAATTTGCAATGAATTTGCCGCAGTTTTTATAAATCATTGATAATTGTAGGGGAAGCAACTAATAATAAGGGATCGGCATGATGCTTCAGCAGACTCTTGTTCCCCTAAATCATATTCATTCAGCTTTGTTCCACTTTATATTTTTCCTCCGCTCAACCCCCTGCTTTGGCTAACAGTTTAAGACCCAGTTTAAGTCCCACTGCATTAAAGCTATATGCTGATATTTTTGGAAATGCACTAATTTCTTGCCAAGAGTTCGATGTGAGGATCGATCCCACTCTCACGTCTGCGTGTCAAATATTGAGACAGTTGGCGTAGTTTAGCATGAAGACCGGAAAACAGCTGGCCTGGCTCTGGTCCAAGTTCAAAAGTACACTCACACTGGATCACCTCTCAGCTCACAAATTAACATGGTGCATATCATTTGATTAATAATCTCGTGAACAGAAATGTAAAAATGCCGAGTTGTGGTTTTAAAGTTATGTGCTGGTGTTTCTTGACAAACGGGTGCAGTGACTTTTCAACAAAAAGACATTTCGACATAGTGACTTGTGATTCAAAACTGTCGGCTGGACATTTTTTAGAGTGTGGACTGAGTGGTATGGCCTAGCGTATTAAGAGGGTGACAGATGTCAGTGAGATCATTGGAAACCTGGTCATTTCCTGCCAGTGCCAGCCACGCGGCTGCACCGGCTGCCCGACCCGGTCCCCGCGGATGGGCCGCCGCTCCTGAGCAGGCTCTTAAGTGGGATCTGTGATGTTGCCATCAACCTCTCTGCACTGACAACACACTCTGTGGTTGTGACGGCTGTGAGCCCGGGCCCGTCCCCGAGCATCTGTTCCGTCCTCTCACTTTCTGGCTGGTTTCTGACTGTCACACCACATCCATCTACATGCATCCGTGTTTCCGCCTTTGTACCTGTCTACACATGTAACTGCTCCCGTCCTTCGCGCTCTCTGTAGGTGTCTCTCTCGCGGTCTGTATCTGTGAATTTCTCGCTCCTCGTCTGAGGGTTCTTGTTATGTCATCGACAAGCTTGTCTGAAGTGGTCACTCCAATTTGGAGGTTGTTGGTTTCAACACTTTGTCCCTTGTCTGCATTCTCAGTGCTGCTCTCTATCATCTATACAACCACTGTGCTCATTTGAAACCATTACTGTAATCTCCGTCATGGCCTTACATACCTGCATTTAACTTTAATACTACAGTATTTGGATGCTGTAAAGGGCTCATCCTCAAATACTTCACCTGATGATGCAAGCGTTGGATGAGTAGCGGCAAGAAAGATTTCAAGAATTCTACTCTAATGATCCCTTTCACCAGATATAACAGAGAGAGAAAAAAATAAAATCTCAAAAAACTGCAGATTCTCTTGCTCAGCCTGCGATTGTGCCAATTTTAGGGTTTGGTGAACAAAGCCTGTCTACACTGTACAATGAGTATTGATTGGTGTAGTAGTGTATATAAAAAGACTACACGATAGCTAGTACAACATTAAGATAATATTGAAAATCAGTAAGGTAGTCATTCAAAAAAAAAAAAAAAAAAGCTGCCAAGATCTTCCTAATTGTTGGTTTGCAGCATCAACACATCACTGCTTTTGTAAGTTGAGCCGTCATTATTGCCAAACACACCCTGGCGTGAAGTGGGGGGTCTTCATCACCATAAAAAAAAGGCCCAATTTTGCAATAATTACTGGCTTCTAGTTCATTATCCTGCTTATTATATGGCTACTCACCAAGATATGTCAGCAGGCAATGTCAATTACAAGGTCAAGTAATTTAGAAGATTCTATCAAAATTATTGTTTGGCAGGACCCAAACCACGGAAGCATCTGAGGGACCAGTCGTGTTTGTGTAATGAAAATGAATCTCCTATTTATCAAATATGGGGTTTGAGTTATCACGCTGTATAACACAATCTACAATATTTAACACATTACATGCATTACAGTCATTGACACCATTAACTGATCGTCCTGGCAGTTATTATAATGGTCTTATTATGTGTAATGGCCTCAGTGGACCCACTGAACTTTTGCAGGGGCACAAATGCCAAGCCAACCTCTTTGACTCAGCAGAACTGTTTGGTCAAAGCCAAAGATCAAAGATGGTTGGCCGTGACATGACCGAGGTTCATCCTGGTCTTTGCACGCGGCTCACGCAGAAAGTGCACAATAGCCTATTTGAAATAATTTGCCTGCAACTCGGCATCCAACAAGAAAGGAGGCGGGGTGGTGTGGTGAGGGGGGGGCAAGGGGCTGGGCTACGCAGCCTCCAAATAATGAGGACGGAACGAATTCAGTTGGGATTTCTAATTCTGCCAGACTGTGATTAATCCCATCAGTAAACAAAGCAGAGGTCATCGTGTTTTGGAGAACTCCAATTAGAGAGTAATCAGTGCTAATCAGACAAGCTGCTCACCGGCATCTTGGTGATTTCGGCAGTAAAGGGCTCTCCAGTGAATAGTCTGCCCTCCACACTGAGAACGACCGACCCACACTCTGTGATCCTGTGTTAAGGGAGTGGGAGGCAGAAGAAAGAAAGGAGGCTAATTAGCGGTGCCATTCATTAGCAAGTGTGTGTGATGTGTGCATGGGTGGGCTGGTGAAATGTGAGCGTTGTTCTGATGTGGCGAGCGCGCTTTAAGTCGCTGCGAGTGCATGTGGGTCTTGTTTGTGGAAGCTCGGGTGTAGCGGCGTACAGGCTCTCAGTTGACTTGCAAAACTCAGAGATTCAAGAATTGGGCTGGATCGTCATTTGCCTAGATAACACCAGAGGGCATACTGCTGCAGATGTAAATGAAGAGTGACTCACTGTTTTCCTCCACTGTCCAGTCTTGAATCATAAAACTTGCCTTTGCAATGTGATGCCAGCATTCAAGGTTAAAGGCCTGGCTAGATGAGACTCTTTGTCAGTTGATGGGACATTTAACATTTGCAGCTACAAATAGCGGAAAAATACTTTTTTGGAAGGACGGGCTTTGTAGTGATCACCACTCAATGCATGTCTACATCTAATGTGCATAACCAATAGCAAACTGTCACTTACTATTATAAATTAGAGGAGTAGTTTGGTATTTAGAGAAATATGCTTTAATGCTTTCTTGCTGAGATTTAGATTAGAAGATTGAGACCAATCTCATGTCTGTGCTCCAGCAGCTGTTAGCTTAGCTTAGCATAAAGACTGGAAACAGGGGATCAACTAGCCTGGCTCTGTCCAAAGACAACAGAGCCTGCCCATGGGGCCTCAATAATTAACTCATCGTTTCTTGTTTAAATTATACGAAAACTGACGAGTGAGAGTGAAAAATTGCGGCTTTAAGGGTATTAAGTGAGGAACTATTTCTTGACCAGGAGCAGTGACTTCCTGAAGTCTTTTTTGCACCTTGAGCTAAGAGGTCAAAACAAGAGGTCACCAAATTCGCCTATGACACCTAAAGCTAAATATGCATATGCCAAAGTGTAAAAATGCCAACTTATGGTTTGGTTCTGTGCTGAAATATTTCTCGGCTGCAAACCTCATGGTCACATATGGACTCTAGGAAATGATCACTCCCAGTCAAGAAATAGTCCCACGTCCCTATCAAATCACAAAGAGTCAATTTTGCACTTTGGTTTGTGCTTGGACTAAACGAACAAGTTATAGTGTTTTCATTTGTAATTTTGTAGAGACTAGCTGTTCCTCCATGTTTCCAGCCTTTATGCTAAGCCGAGCTAATCATCCCCAGGTTTCAGCTTCGTATCGAATGCACAGAAATGAGAGTGGTATCGATCTGCTCATGGAGCCCTCAACAAAAAAGTGAATAAATGCATTTTCCAAAATGCTGAACGATTCCTTTAACAAATATGATTTGTTATTGGTGCTTCATGCACATCAACAGCATATTCCTCTCCTTCCTTCTCTCTCTCTCTCTCTCTCTCTCTCTCTCTCTCTCTCTGTAGCAGCATGATTGGTCCGCAGGGAGCCCTAATCAAATAACTCGCAGGCCATTGCAGCTGCCATTTCAGCCATTTCAGTGGAATACACACAGATGCCGGGTGGGTTCCCTTCTGGCCTATCAGACCAAACAGTGATGTAAGGCTTTACTCATCACTATTACCTGTCTCAGCTTTGGAGACATTTATAGGCCAAGGAGTGCAGTGCAATAATGAGTTTGTGTTTATTGCTAACGTGTTGCCAGTAGAAATGGCAGCTCCTAAGTGATTTGCGAGTTTAATTCCTCCACCTGGCCCTCCGATGGCCTATTGTCGCCCCCCCGCACGCCACAATATACATAAATGACATGTTAATGACTCACACACTGATAATAGCTTCTGTGGGTTGTGATTTGCTGGGTCCATTCATACCTCAAGGTTATCTGTGAATCATACTTCTGACTGTGAGCTGTGATTGCTCAACAAAAATCAATACTCAGTACTTTAAAGTTGTTTTAGCTTCTCCTTCTGTCAGGAAAAAAATAACAGGATTTTGTTGCAAAAGGCTCCTGATCAATGTTAATTATGTCATTGACATGTCTGGGGTTGCTTTTCAGGCGCTCTCTCTCTTTATCCCCAGCAAAGTGTAATGAGGTGACCCAACACGCTGCAACTGCTTTTTCATGGCGAGACAGTTTCACGTCTTCTTTACATTTCATGTCGTGCAGCAAATTTGCTTCATCTTGGTAGCTGTTATTCAAATGCAAGTTCTGAGAGAAGAATCAAAGGGCAAAGACACAAACAGTTTGCTGACACCAGACTCTGCACCTCTCTTGTTCTGTCATGTTTGCAAAATCCCCCCGCCTGAAAATAAGTGCTGTTTTGGGGCGTTTGACTTGGCTCCTTTAAAAGAAAAAAGCACCACCGTAGCCCTTTTGCCTAAAAGATTGATTAAAAAAGAATGTAGCCTCGCCTTGGCTAGCACTGCCTCCAATTAGCATCTAGTTAAGCTATTTGGAGTAACGCTACTGTGGAATTTGAAGGCAGTCCGTTGGGAAAGTCTTTCTCGGTGAGGGAAGAAAGGAATCCTTATATCCTCCTTAATTAAAACATGATTTACGCTTAGTCCCAGCTATGAAGTTGCCTTTGATGGTTCTTTTGTCAATTAAAAGTAAGTCCTACAGCAGATTACATAGCACTCATTACAAGCAGGTTATTCTCAAGGACATGCGAGTTCTGGCTTTCAAGTAAGAGGCTGCTGGGTGGGTTAGCGCAAGGACACAAAAGGGGAACTCACAAAATGAATAGGGTTTCATACTTCTGCGTTACGCAACTCTTCTATCGAGGGCTGCTCCCTCAAGAGCCTCTCACACCTCCTTGTTTTCCCTCCTCCTCACCTCCCTCTCCCCGTTCCACACAAACAAAAAGCAGACGTCTCACCACTGTCGTCGGACGCCCGCCTCGGTGTTCTTCCTGCATGTAACAGACACGGCTGTTATCAGTCGAAACCCTGGCCTGCACATCCGCCAAAGCCCTCACGCTCCATTTACGCCCCACCATCGAAACACCAATACGGCACTTATGCACTTCAAAAAAAAAAAAATCTTAGCCCGCCTGAAAGAGAAGGGCAGCATGAATATTTAACAAGGAAACTGCTTTTAGATACTCACAGGCGAAAAAGGGGGCATGGCTGGTTTAAATGTCTTTAACTGATGAGACTGAGACAAAGAACAAGCATCCAGCTGCCCCCCGGTCACCTCGAAGCTGTATTCAGGATATTCATTCACCCTGACGGACTAAATAGTATGTCAGGATACTGAGTGCAGGGCTGGAGGTTTGCTTCCCTTTGAGATTCAGCAACAGAAGCCTGGAAAATAGTGTTATGTCACCAAGCTTTATCTGGCGTTAGAGAACTTCATATACTTCCCTGCAATAAATCTTCCATACGCTCCTCATACTCCTAATGGAGAAGCCGAAACCTTTTCCCTCTGTTTCTTCACTTTTACATGCCCTCTTTTTTTTCCCCGTGCTTGGCTTTAATTGCCGTTCCAAAGTTGCCGTCAGGTCAGGCAAGAGGAACTCTACGAGCTGTTCAATATTCAACTGCGGATTCAATATTGCTAATTCCCCTTCTGGCCCGGAGAAAACAGTGCGCCATGATTTAGGCTGACAGCCCAACAGCGGAGTGTATATTTGAATGAGACAGTAAGATATAAGACCCCCTTTCTCCCGGCATTAGTCACCTCGCGCCCCTCGCAATCTATCGTAATACGGCGTCACCGCTCCCTGCGATTTCCCGGTCGCAGCCGCCCCTCCACCCGCTTCCTTCCGCGGGTCGTAGGTGTAGATTTACATGGAAATCGACAGGATCAAACGGGATCAATTTTTTAAATCCGCTGTTTGACAGGGGATGGCGAGGAGGTGGGCGAGCGGGGAGGACGAGGAGGGGAGAGAGAGAGGCTTTCCCAGAGTAATATCTTTCATGGCCTGGAAAAAAAAATGAAGATTTGTGCACTCGGGTGGGTAAGAAAAACAAGCCAGGCGGTGGCACCATTGACAGTTTATTTAAGAGGCCATTAACTTTACATACGTTGCTTTGAAAAGACATGCAGTTTAAGGCCCCAAAGAATCTGCTGGTATCCATGAAGCCGAGGACACACCTGATTAATGCAAACACATCTTTAATGGAAACATTTATTGGCATCTCGAGAAAGGGAGCTTAGAGTCGCTACTTATACCTCATGTTGTTCTGCTAATAGAACGGGGAGAAACACGGAGCAAGTGACAGCTTGACCTTTTGAAATTCATGTCGGTCTTAGAAAAGCACTTTGCCCTGTAAATCACTAAGAAATGCACATTAATCACATTCTGTATATTGTTTTGTGCAATGAAACTTCGCATTTGAAGGCTGGAGCGAATGATGGAGGTAGATCAGAGGGAAAAGTCAAGGAGAAAAAGTCAGTCCAGTGATTTAATAATCGCCCTTTGTTTGCCTGGGTGTGCTTCTTCTCTTCTTATTTGTGTGTGTTGACACAAATAAGACCTGACATGAAAAATACATGACACAGATAGATAGTTGCACTGTTATTTCTCTCTTGCAAGTTTGACTTCAGAATGTGTCCACTTCAACGTCTAACATTAAAGAAACAATCTGCTCTGATACAGCCGTGTAATTATCCTGCAAAAACATTTGTAGGGACCGTCAACACTTGCAAGCATCTGCACTTCTATGCATTTTACATTGTACAATGGCAGGTAATGCTTCAGAGACAAACATATTAAACTGGAAATACTGTTATTGATGGCTTTTATCCTTCCTCTGATATCAGGTAGTTATTTTCAAAGACCAATACCAACAATATGTTTGTCCGGCTCTCAATACTTTATGACCTTCTTCCCTGTGGGACACATCCCCAAAACTGTTCATATTAAAGATGTAAATCATTAAAAAAATTGGTCTCAAACATGTAGTTTCATTTTTTATTTTATTTTATTTTTTTACAAAAGAGGCCCAGTGGTTTTGTGAAACAACAGGATGGCTGTAGTTTTTAGCAAACATTCCTCAAACAGAAGTGCATTTGTTGGGGATTAATGCACATTTGGTGTTCGAGCGAGAATTTACAGCAGCAGTTTGTGTTGACTCAAAATACACTGCTGTGCCCATATTTACTGCAATGAAGAAACATTTTAATAGTTTTTGGACAACAATGGAGCTCTGTGGAACAGAGGAATAAGATATACCAGGCTTTGGTTGCACAAGCAGGATTAATTCCTTGTAGGATTTATTGACAATAAGAAAATATAGTGTTTCACCAGACTGATCCTGTAATGTTCAGTCTGTCAATTGTTGGAAGGTCTAAGATGAAGCATGCATGACAGAAAGCTTCTCCCCTGCAGAGGAGTCCCTCATCTCCACCGGCTCCACTAGCTGTGTCCTGTATTTGATCCTGACCTCTGACCTCTCTGTTATTCTGAGGTGGCTGCAGACCTCCTCCTGGAGCCGAGTAATATCACAAACTACCTGATTCTGCTCCTGCCTGAAACAGTTTGAGATAATGTCAAGGGTTCCCCGCTCTTTTGTCCCGTGGCACCCAGCTGGGTTAGATAGAGGACAGGGCACTGAGTCAGCACAGCGAGGCGGCCGCAGAGAGGAGCTGATTTAAACCACCGCCGAACCAGGGCTCAACTTTCATTAGCCGTTGTCATTATTCCCCAGCCGCTGTCTGACAGATGGCATTGTGGGATATCGGATTTTATGGCAGGTCATCTTTCATATCCAATTTCTTTTCCCATTTGATGAGAAGTTCTCGCTCCAGTCAAATTCATTTTGCAGTTTGAATATTGATCGGACTCTGCACTCTCTCTCTTCCTCTCACCCTCTCTCTCTCTCTCTCTCTTTCTTTACCGACATCTACTGCAAGTCTCTTAAGACTTAATGGTCTCTTGCTCTTGGCGCTCAGTCTAGGACGCTGGTGCTTGTCTCTCTGATGTACGGCGAACCACCATGAAAAAAACATGAATAAATATGAGGTGAATTTGGAAGTCAGTTAATAGGCTTGCATTTTTCAATTCTCGATTTCCAAGTTTGCATTAATACAGTCATTCCCCATAATTACTGTAGGGCCTAATTATCAGAGATTGAATCCGTAATGCAGTACAAACAAGTCTAATGGCATATAGACGCACAGTGGGGTGATAGTGCTTCTCTGCCTAATCTATTATATCAGCAAATCCTTTGAGGGCTGTTGAAATTAGCTTTAGCTTCACCCTGAAATAAATTGATGTCTTTTGAAAGGTACCGTCCGTCTCGCAGCCACTCCGCAAGGACATTAGGGGTCAAGATCTGGCTCTGATATGGCTGCGGCGAGCTTTTTTTCATCTGGCAGACAGGATATAGATGGAAGGGGGGGGATCAGTGGAGATATTTTGCCTGTGCAGACGGTGACCTGACAGAACCCTATTCCACCTGTTTGCGCTGACAGAACCGCTGCTGGAAAATGGCAGGCCGTAATGACCCATTAAAAATTCAACATTTGGCGTAATGAGATGATCGTGCCCTGCCAGCAGTGTCTTGGATCTAAGGAACATAGACGGGCAGGCGCAGCAGCACAATTTTAAATTCTAACTGATAAAAGGCTCTAAGGGGACTTAGATATAAGTAGATGTGGTAGATGAAGAAGTCTTTATCATGTAAATATGACTTGCTTCAGTGAGGCTGGGAAATATGGAGCCTTTGGTCAGAATGAGCTTTGTGTCATATTAGTGTAAGTAATGGCTCATTTCTGAGTAACACGGTTTACGAAAACAACCCATAAAATGACTTTTTTCGGTGAGGCGCCGAATGAAACAATCCAACCTAAAACTCACAAAGCATGAAGGAACAGATTTGTCTTGGCGAAATATTGCAATTTGAGAGGTGATCAAGCATGAGATAATGGAAATCTCAATCTGGGCCCGTTCATTTCCAACACCTCCTTTTTTTTTTTGCTCTCAGGGGCTACAAGGCAAGCTGTCAGCACGGTGACACACAAGTGTTCAGAATGCAAAAAAAAACTTGACCGCTTGTTTGTTTTTCTGCTCCATCAACTCAGTTCCCACGGAGGTGTGTCAAATACACAGAGCGCTGTCGAGAATTAACAGCCTCTTTATTCTTCCCCAAAGCTCGCTCGTATGCAATCACATTAATTCTGCATTGAGACTGATCAACCAACTCTCTTCTGTGAGAATGCACCAGTGAGCCTGGACATCGTTTTCCATCGCGTTCCCATGGGAAGCTGTGGGATCTCCATGGACCACAGGGTTATCCACTCATGGACTCTGAGCAGGACTGGCAGGAGTCAGCTATAAAGAGCCCCTGGCCAACTTAACAGCGCATGAAACACAGAAGCCTCTTTGGTCCACTGGTCCTCCCCAGGGTTAAAGTGAATGGTGAACATCACAAATAGCAGGATATGTACTGTGTGTGTGTATGTGTCTGTGTGCAGTGGGAGACAAACAGCATTGTCTCCTGCACAGCATCTGTCCAGTTGCCAGGGAGACCTTCATCCTCCCCCTGAGCCGTGGAGCGAGACATCACAAAGTATGGAACAATGTGGAACCGAGCTACGACTGGCTGGCAAACGACCCCCGACGTTGTATCACAGGCGTGACACAGGAGCCGGCTGCCAAATCCTGTCGTCACGGGAACGAGGCCTCAGAGGTTCTCGGGAGACTCTTGGCGGAGGAGGATAGACAAAAAGAGGCATGTGTTTTTCCTCTGTTGTTCCTGTCTGCGTGCAAGTTTGGGTGCTTACCGTCGGATTTGTGTTATGTTTTCAAGCCGCTGCCAGCGTCATTGTTCCAATCAGCATTTAGGGGCTTTGTGTGTGCGTGTGACGGGGGTGTACCTCCCTTTTGTTCTTGTCAAGCCACTTTGATTTAATGACTTCAATAGAGCAACAAACATAAAAAATGAAAAAAAAAAACAAAAGACCAAGAGTCTACAACCATGCTAAAGGCTTTGTGCGGTTGTATGCTGGCACAGTGAAGATTTGAGCTAAATGCTAAAATGCTCACTGCTAATATGTTGATGCTCAGCAGGTATACAACAGATGTTTCCTATGTTCACCGACTAAGTTTAGTGTCTTAGCATCGGCTGATTAGCACTAAACCCAAGTACAGCTGTGGCTGATGAGAATGTCATTCCCTTTCTTTGATCATAAACCAAATTATTAGACTAATTAAAAGTCTGACCTTAGGGTCCATCCACTGGACACCATGAATAGTGAGTACCAAATTTTATGGCAATCCTTCCAGCTGATATGAAGGTATTTCAGTCTGGACCAAAGTGACCAAAGAGCGAACAACCAAACCACAGCAATGTAGATAGCACGACTAAAAAATTCAAGATTTAGCAACATATGTCCACAGACATATCAGTCTGTGGCATCTCTATATTTAAAAAGATCAAATGTCCTCACACGCACAGAAAAGCTATGTTAGTTGCCTGTATGTGGTACTGATATGACAAACCTGAAATACTCGAATTCACATAGTGTTGCCATGTCATTTGTGAGTCTATCCTACAAGGTCGAAGGTTTAATTACTGAAACTCTTGTGTTAAATGTATCCTTTAACCATAAGCCTCTAAGATGGTTCATATTCACTCAGTTATAAAAGTGGAAAGTGTGAGGTTTTGGCATCAGAAAACAGAAACAGGAACGAAATGGCTGAATCCAGTAAGAAATAAATGAGCATTCAAATGTACGGACACGACGAGTTCAAAAATATGGGTGAGCATCAGTATTGCTTTTTTAAAAATTTTTTTATGGCAGATTGCCTGAGCTTGCCATCTGCTTCTTTGATGCCTGTAGTAGCCTTGTGAATGCCGGTTTCTTCAGCCTTAGGCTAGATGCTGTCTCAAGGTAGACAGCTCATTGAGCGTGCATCAAAAATAAATGTCAAATAGTGTAACCAATTCATTGGTTCTGCAACAAATATATAACAAATCACTCAATGCGAGGGCTGCTTACTTATTTTTGATCAAATGGTTTTCGGTCAGAGGCACTTATGTACATGAAGGAATTGACCTATTTATAGCAAATGGTTGTACAGGTTTAAAATGTTCTGCAAAGATTTCAAGAAGCAACAGGGATACTGCAGGAAGAACTCATCTTATTTAATAAACAAACATTAAAAATTAAATCTAAGGGCCCTTTCACATGTACGTTTGATTTTCACATTTGGTGTGGACTTTCAGGCTTTTCAGTTTAATCCAAACCAAACCAACAGCCGGACCACGACTTGGACTAAACTGCTGAACCTTCATCCAAGCAAAGGAGGCGGCTCGGTCACGATCAAACCATGCTTCGATTGTTTCTACTGTGAAAACATTTATGTGGGTGGTTAAGACATTCGGACCAATTACAGGAATTGTTACAACAGGAAGAAGGAAAAAAACTATGCAACAGAACAAGATGAGCTACAGCTACACTTCAGGAGAGGAGGAGACCAGGGGGCCAATTCACAAAAAATGGATTACAGCCACTGATAGCATGAATTGTGCATCACCTGCAGCCTACTCCATCTCAAGGTCCACCTCACAAAAGATATGATGCTAATGAATTTACAGTGCAAACACACCCACAAAGTTTTGTAGCTGAGTACGGTTTGCCCTTGCTTTGCATCTGATTGCAATTATCCAAGTGCCGAACACAAACTGAGATGACAGCTGACAGCGAGAGAGAGCGCATCAAAGATAAAGGCAAAAAAAAAAATAAACACCCCTAATCAGCTGATACGAGGAAGCAGGAGACGAGAGAACAGACAGAGGAATATAAATGAGTAACACAAGGATGGTCTTCGTGATTGAACTTGAGCTGAGCTTCATTTGAATCAGGAGAGACTTCGGGAGAGTGAACAATTATTTTATTGACGCAAGCACAATATGGACGATGAGAGGGTGAGAGGGATGGAGCTGACAACAACGACAAACCAATCTTTTGCACGTAATGAAAGACAGGTGATGACAACAGGATAGGTATTCTGTGTATAGTTTAGTTCTCACATGTAATTACAATGTGATACCAAAACTAACTGGATCAAATGTATACCATGGGTGGCGGAGGAGCCAAGGCACCGATAGCATGAGCGTCTTAACGGAATAACAATGAGAAGTTTCAGATAACAACAGCTGCACTCCACACCTGCGTGAATATGATTGGACATGACGAGTCAGCCCGTAGCCGCACAGCTTTAAATGAGCTGTGTGAAGCATGAATGAAACAGCTGATGCCAATCAGCTGATGCAAGCACAACGCAAGTGCTTCGGCCTGAACTAACCCAGTGCTCCATTCTTCATCAGCACATGTAGTTGTCTCAGCTGTTACTTGAATTGTAGATGTCCTATTTTTTTTTCCATATTCATAAGTTTACTTGGTTGGATCAGCTGGTTGAGACTCTGGGTCAAATCAAATATTCAAAGATTGAGGCTGATCAAATGTCTCTATAGAAGGAAGCCGGAATTAAACAAGAAAGTCAATGGGTGCTCTCATTTTGATCTCAAGTGCTTTTTGATTACACATGTATGATTTTTTGACATCAATGTCAAGTCAACATTACTCATTCATTGAGTGCCTTAAGGCTAAGTAAATACTTCAAAGTCAGACTCTGAAATGTGTTTAATGGTCCACTTGAAAAGCAACAATATGAGTCCAGCTCAACAATTCGTGTCACTTAGCTACCACAGGTTTTTTTCCCTTTTGGTCACTGGATTTATATTTGATGTTCTGGAGCACCGACTTGACTGTCTACCTGTCACTCACGCGTCAAACAACAAAAGCAGAAAGGAAGGCTGGGAGTGGAGAAATGGCCCTCTGCAGTTAATGCGATGCACTCAATCAGTCAAAGGAATGCGCTGCTTCAAAAGAACAATTTTGAGCTGAGATTGAACTTCATTCTTTACAGTTAAAACACGCTTTCTTTCATATTCTGACGTTTCTCTTTCAATTATTGTTCATATGTTCCCACCACATTCTCCCCTGCCTCAGCTCTCCTCTTCTATACTGTGAAGGATTGAGAAGAAGTTGTTCTTGAACTCGGGTTCAGCCATCAATAGAGATCCTTCGTTCTGGGCTGTAAGGCAGTCGGCGAATTGCAGAAAGGCCAGATCGTTAAATGTGTGGGAAGATCATCTGGCATTTGCATAGAGGAATATTAATAGGGGCCATGGCTAACTTCACAGGAATTTTTTCATTTGGAATTTGGCTCGTCCACTGACGTGCTTTTGAAAATGGCTGCCAAGACTCAAATAATTAGGCAGTGGTAAATATTTCATGATAGAGTGATTTTAATGGTCCTAAAATCTTTGTCAGCTTTATAACTAATGCCAGAATAATGAAGTGACTGCTCTGTGGGCAATAAATATCTTACACTGAAAAAGTGTCACTAGAAGCCTTATTGTCAAAATGGTGTGTATGAAACATTAAGTCGAACTGAGACAGGAAGTATTTTGGCGTTGAGGACAACATTGTAGCGTGCTGTAATTGGAATTTGGTGGGCATGCCAGTTGATGTCTCACTCCAGCGCTGGCTCTCACATGAAGCATAAACAACAGATGTGTGAAACAAATGGAACGTTTGATGCATGTAAGCGTGGGCATAAAGCTAGTCGCGTTGCCGCGGTCGACTCGTTCCTGATAGAAGCGGCTGCAGAGGTCTTTTGGATCTGAGCGCCACCTGACAGCTTGAGAGGGGACTCGAGGCCAATAACCAAAGATGATCTCAATTTCTGTGCAATTTTCTAATTTAATGTGAACTGCTGGATTGATTTTCCCCCTGTTCCCACTCCAGATTATGGTCACCTTAGTTGATGAGCGTAGAAAGTGGGGTAAACAAGTGGGTTTTTTTTCTCCTTCCTCTTCCCTTTTCATGACTCATCCTTCTGCAGACACAGACGTTCCCATTATGACAGATCTACTATGTCAGAACATTTACTTTGAAATTTCCACCTATAGCAGTAGATATGTTAATACAGATGTATAACCATATCACACAACCTCCGCATACCGTCTGTTTAGATATTCATAGCATAATGTAAATGAAGGACTGACTGTGTGCGGCACCCATCCAATTACTGTCTGGGATGCTAAAGGCGGCCACATGATGGACAGCTGAGCAGTCTGGCAGCAGAGGATCTGAGGCTTGGAGAAGGATCTACAGTGGGGAGCGAGGGAAAATTGATTTCGATGCCGAGGCAGAACAAGTCAGGTGTAGTGGAAGCATGTTGAATTATCTTCAAACAGGAATAGTCACTGGTGATGAACAAATCACATCAGCGACACACACACACACGCCTCTGGGTGGACTCGCCATGTGTGGTATGAGTCACAGAGGAGGTTTGATATTTTTTGGCTGGGAAATAATATAGATGAGTATTCCCTCTTTGCTCCTGTTCTTCTATTGGAAAAAAAAGACACCACTAAGAGACTTCTTTTCCAGGACATTTTCAAAGAGGAGACAGTTGGTGGCTGCTGGCACTGCCACGCAGCGATGCCCCTTCCAAAATATGGTGGAAATATTCATTCAGAGCCTGTTGCAAATTTCCAACAAAACCCGCTCTCAACATCAAACAGTTCTCTTGGACAAGGATCACAGAAATTCAAGCAGTGGATAATTTTCGATGCTAAAAATACAAATGGCAACCCCGATTGCAAAAAGGTTGTGTAAAACATAAATAAAACAGTATGTGATCATAGCTAATCCTATTCTCAGTTGAAAACAAAGGCAAAATATTTAATGTTTGACCTCATCAGCTTCATTGAGTTTTGTAAATATCAGCTTATTCTAATTTGATGGCAGCAACATGTTTCAAATGAGTTGGGACAGGAGCAACAAAAGACTGTGAAAGTTGTGGACTGATCCAAAAACACCTGTTTGGATCATTCCACAGGTAAACAGGTTCATTGGTAACAGGTGATAGGATCATGATTGGGTATGAAAGGTTCATCCTGGAAAGGCTCAGTCGTTCACAAGCGAGGATGGAGAGAGGTTCAACACTTTGTCAGACACATGGTTTGATAAAGGATGCTAATACGTGGACTCAAGAACATGTCGTAAAACTGAGTATATATAAATATACATGAATGTGTCTCTGTTGTTGGCAGTTTAGTTAAACCAATAACAGTTCAGTGTTACCACCTTTTTTATCATCACACTTGAAAATAGTAAAGGTTAAATATCTGTCCTAGAGAGGAGAAGGATGCATTTGAGTCTTCAACATCAGCCTAGAATGTGTCTCAAACCACCTCGTGCGGTTGCTTGAACAATCAGCCTCCAATCTGTCTGGAATGGTTTTTGGATGCATCCACTTTTAGCTTTTTTGAAATCAGATAACTATCCCATCCGTGTCACCTGCCAGCAAATGTAGCTTCTTCCATGGTGTGTCTTTTTTTTTTTTTTTTTTAAATTGATCTTATCTCATCCAAATCACAAAAAGACATAAAGACATTTTTCTCACTTAGCAGTTGTGATATCTAGTCATGCAGATAGTCTCGGTTTTATCTGCTCTGCTTTCCAGATATGCTGCCACCAAAATACAATAGCCGTGAATGGAATGTTGTCTGGGAGCTGAAAGCATTAAAAAATAACATTTGAAAGACTCGGCCGTGTGTCTCTCCAGAAAAATGTTCCCTGCTAATCCACAGACCTGCAGTTTGACTGGAGCTTCTTCTAAACACAAGAAATAGCCCCTATGAAAACCATTGATGCTGAGGCCTGTGGATTATCCAGAGTAACCGGGCATTGTTTCTGGTAATTGCTGTCTCTTTTTTTTTTTCTCTTTCTCTCTCTCTCTTTTTTTCAATTACTTTGAGGGACTGCATAATCAGCAGCTCATTTGCATTTTCTCACAATTTTTCTCTTCACTTTCTGTTACCGGAAGCATTTTCCAAGCTGTGCTACTTGCAAAGGACCTAATTTACTGTAAACTGCAGCGAACAGTGTCTTGTTGTAGCAGGAATAACAATGGGAACATTAAATCCATGTGAAAATGAGTTTTAAACAATCCACTCCTTCAGAAAAAAAAACTTTCCCTTTCTGTGGAAATTGGTGTAAAATTAACCACGAGAAACGTAATCATATACGCCTAAAGTGTGTTTTTGTGTCAGGAACGTAAACTGCTCGTGTAAGCTTTTGTTTCAGTGGAGGTTTGTTTGTGTGCGCGCATGCATACATTTTCAAGGAATAGACTTGAACGCATTAAGATGCAGGAGATGTTACCCCTTCTGGGATAAACTGCTTATTAATCTTGCACTTTCACTTGTGCATCATTTACCCCAGCAATTCTGCCAAACGCAGCCACAACCGCCGTTGTAAATACATAAACAGCTCACAAAAATAGTCTCCCTTTGTCCTGTTGTGTCAGAGTAATCACACATTTCCTCTTGCTACTGTTTTCAATAATTCAAGCTGTTTATATCACCCTTAGTTAGAATGCAAAATATATACGTGTGTGTGTGTGGATAATTTATTACATATGCGTCACATATTTATATTTGTTTCAGACAAATGTATCTTCTGTTATTGAAAATCCGTCGGCAGCAGCCATGTATTTTTAAATCAAATTATATTCGCAGTGGCTGCCAATCGCAGAGTTCGTTGCTGCCCCGTGTGATATGAATGTGAAATGACGCTGAAGTACAAGCTCTGCAAACCTGGGAAGCATCCAATACTGTGTGTCCATCTTAGCCTGTTACTTAACCTTCCCTGGGAGACGTGTTTGTCATGGTAATCTCTCGGTGAGTAGACTGAGAGTGTGTGTGTGTGTGTGTGTGTGTGTGTGTGTGTGTGTGTGTGTGTGTGTGTGTGTGTGTGTGAAGGCGTTCGGTGTTCCCCCTGCAGGGATTCCCAAGGCCTTTCTAGGCATCACAGTTGGTGAAAGCCTTTCTTTTAAGTTACATATTGATTATCTTTAAAGGCGATTGAAATTAAATTTGGACTTGTTCTGAGGAGCAGATCCTGTTTTCATGCAAGAAAGACTCACACACCGTTGCACTCTTTAGTCAACTAGTCGTCATTGACCATGCAGAAAAACTTTATTTGCAAAATCCACACTTGGGCTTATTTATCCACTTATATGTCACGTAAACAGCGCTGCCATAACCTTGGCTCCCAGGCATCATCATCCTCTCCATCCCTTCAGTCCAGTCCAGAATTTGCTTCTCCTCCTCTGCCCCCTCAACCTGGAATTGAAGTTGTCCGGCATGATTCCCCTCGGGAGTTTTAAACCACTTTTACCAAGCGTGGAGACCTGACGCCTCCAGGACCCCGAGGAGAGCAGGAAAGATTGCGGCTGACCCCCCCTTCTCCCTCCCCCCTTGAACTTTCTGAGCCCCTCCCCTCCGGCGGACGGCCGTGGCCCATCAGGACCAAAAACCTCACGCCGCCAAGATCAGTTTTTTCCAGACAGCAGCTGGCCTCATCAACAAGGCCTGAGACCCCCACTGAGACACCCCCGCTCGAAATAGACACCGCATTACCATAAGGTCTAGCTAAATATTCTTTGTACTGCATGCTGTGAACTTTTGCACATTCCCTGGTGGATACTTTGCACATTCAACTGTACAGGAGTTCCTATTAATGCTTGCACCACTTGCTTGTTATCTTTCTTTATATTTTTCATTTATTGTCACACACCAAAAGACAAATTCTTCATACATGAGAACCTACTTGGCGATAAACCCGAACGGGTCTCTCTTCAAAATGTGACCATACGTCTCAATGAGATTACCTGTCCAAATAAAGGTTAATGATAAACACTCTGGCTGACACGTACACAGATTCATACAAACCACTTGGCTGCACCTTGTTCCTTGTTTATTTCACTACAGTGAATAATGGTCATATTTTAAACAGTAGTGCACTTTCCACCCCTCCACCCTCCTGTTTCCTCTAAATGTATAATTCAGGCTAACCACAAAATGCTGTGTTTCATTTCCCCATGCCACCTTTTGAACAAGCATTTAGGAGTATGGGCAGTTTGGATTCAGCGCTGGCTCAGATTTATTCAGCCCAGGTAAATTATGAATAAGTATTTTCAAAGCAGTAATTAAAAAATTATCTTACTAACAGCACTTTGAAAACATTTTTTTTTTAATGGGCACGCTACAAAAGTTTAAAATGGAATGACCGCCGCTCATTTGCAGGCATGTCCATTTATGCAGTCTGTCGGCTGAAGATAGCTTTTACCCTGTGCTTTCTTGTATTATAGCAACAAAAAAAAAGGAAAAAGAAAGAAAGCTGGTTCACGAGTTCACTTTTTATGTTTCGAGGTGTATTGGATGCAAACAATCCCCCGACACGCCTCTGGGCTATATGTGAAATTAAAAGCCACGGGTGACAAGTCTGATGCCGTATCTCGACACGAGTTTGAAGGGTTACGCAACAGACTCATTCATTTTGAGATGCCAGATCCATTATATGCATGAATCATCATCATCGTGCAATTCCATCACATTTGCTTTTCAGGCTGAAATATGCATTATGTTTTCCATTATATTTTTTTTTCTCTCTCCCCTCCTCTCCCTCATGTGAAAATGCTTGAAGTTAGCAAAAGTAAGTACACAGAGAAGTGAGGAAACAGGGGTGTAATACAGATATTTATCTGTGTGGGATTCATTTCCAAATAGGGATTCTACACTGAGAACCATGAAAGAAAATACACAATATTGGAGATAGCAGAGACAGTATGTTAAGGTTGTGAAAGCTTTGTTTACACCATAACAATTCTTGCCTCAATGCAACTTATGTTTCTTAATCTAGTTTCTCCTTTGTGCCATAGTCTAGTCTGTCGTCTTATCTCGAACGACGCAGGGCCCCACAGAAAATATGAGGCAATTCATCCAGAGTTCAATGGTGCTGGCGTGCCACTTAAACATTTTATTGCGCATTACATGAAAGGTCGGGGTCATTGAGTGGACGTTTGCTGTGCGCCGGGCAGAAACGAGCGAGAGCCTTTACAGCAGCAGGGAAAACATCGAGATATAACCACATTTCATTCTCTCCCTGGACACGCAACTGCCTCACACACACACACACACACTTGAGATCCGTCCCTGTGGGTGGACAGAAACCACTTCCTTCTCCACACTACCTTGCATAATGCCTCTCTGCACTGCGTAGGGTACAGGCAGTGCACCAGCCAGTCACACACACTCAGTGCTTCTTCAGAAACAGACCACACAGCTCGCTCTGCCAAAGTCTGCTTTCAGACTGCGCGCTGACTTGTTTGGCCTTAAGACCTAAGAGCAAGCACCAGCAGGCGAGGACCCCCCGCAGCTACCGCTATAGATCTGCATCGAAGTCTGAAAAAGTTTCCAAGTCAGATGAGCGAGCCAGAGCGAGCGATAGATTTCTCTCGAGGTCAGAGCTCAAGATGTTTGGCGCAAGCGCTCAGGCTGTTGCCAACTGGGTGCCGACCTATCAGGCTGGAGACTGTGTGAACTCTTTCGGCCCCTGGCATGTGTGCAAACTCCAGAGGAACGTAATACCCACATCACTTATAAAGAGAGCAGAAACAGATATTGACAAAAGTAAAACTTTTTGAAATGAACATCTGCAGGAAACGGCGCATTATCATACAGACATTGTTTTTAACACAAATTATGCAGCGGATTTAAATTAAATTTCTAAAACAAAGGTTTGGAAATGTGTTTTACATAGCCTCAATATTGTGAGCTCTGAATAAGCTGGATAGCTGCAGGTGTGGTTGGGCATGAGACATAAATTCCTTCTGCTCTTCAGGCCAGATCATTTTTGTATCCTAAACTTCTCTTACTTTTTTTTCTGGCTGTCTGGTTCAAGTTTGCAAGTGTCTCAGGGCGGATTCACCGAATCCTCCTTGCTGCACAAACTTGTCGTAAATTGCTCGTTTCGATTTGATGAATGCCACCTGTTCACGAGGAGATTGAATCATTTGCATAATTGACGCCCACAAATTGCTATATGAAGCCTATTTGTGTGGCAAGGTTCATTCATAAAAACGTAACCTGAGAGCAAAGAGACTTTCAGCCCTGCTGTCGTCCTGATTCACTCGCTAGGTCTTATTAGATGACAGAAACAATTAGAAACTGTTAATTAGCTGCTAAGGACGCGTCATCAGAGCAGCACTGTGCTGTGACTGAAATGAGACTTTTGGACAAGAGGCGAGATGCTTAAAAATATCCTGCTAAAGCAAAGTGGGTCATGACTGAGAGGGGAGTGAACTAAGGTGTGATCGTTATGCACAATAGGACGGACAGTATTTTCCATGGCAGACGTTTTGACTTGTCCAAGCAGGAAAAGCATGAGTGAAACAAATTTTGTTAACGACAGCTCGGCTGCAAACGTCCCACGACGCCAGGACCCTGAAACTGGAACGGTCATTATGTCTGAGCTTTTCCTGCTCTAAGATGCCAAAATGTGTGCTTGAAAAAGGTCTGTATAGTTTTACAGTGTAGGTGATGTTAGTGTCTGCATACAGAGACGGAGACGGCTGACAGGATTAAAAAATGAGCAATATGAAGAGAAATCAAGCGGTGAAAAGAACGTGTTGAACCCAATGTTAATTTAAAGGCTTATTTTAGTCTTTCATTATTTTAGATTCTTCTAAAATATTTTTAATTCCATATTCAATTAGATTAAAGCTGGCATTTTCAAAGTCTGATTCTGTGTGTGGCCCCTCAGACCAAATCCAACCCAACCTCCCGGTTTTGATTTAGCCTATTAAAATTTTGGCAAATCGGCAAAAGTATAACGAATTAACTATTAGCACTTCCTGTTTACAATGAACCCATGAACAACCATAAGCTAAGATATTCCTTTATTAGTCCCACACATGTTTACAGTGTTACAGCAGCAAGATAAATAATAGGAAAACAATATAAACAAGAGAAGTATAAAAAAGTATTAACAATTTAACACGAATAAAAAAGTATCAACAAGGATCTAGAAAGTATTGATAATTCAACTGTGAGGAAATATACAGCAGTTCAAACCAGGCTAGAAGGTATTAACAAGAGAAATATGAGAATATGAAAACAATATATAAATTCTAGACAGATACAGCTGAACCACTGAATTACTTTGATACTGAAGAACTTAAAAATATGATGATTCTCAGGCAAGTTCTGGACTTGATGAGGGGTGTCTTTTTTTCCTCTGATTTCTAAAAGGATTTATGGATACATTCATGACAGACATGAGATGAAAGGTCAAAATGAAGTGTGATGTGAAATTTGTGAATCTTTCTCTCTTTTTTTGACACTCCAACTGTTCTACACACAGCTAATGATTCAACTTTAAAAAGACAATCAGAATGAAACAAGGAGGAGGGAAAATATTTAATATACACCTGCTTTTGCATTCCCATTTGTGAAAAAAGGCAGTTGCGCAAAAACCTACAATAAAGAACTAATGTGAAGCAATAACAAGCAACTCTTGATTTACGGCGATAGCTCGCTTATTTGAAGATGAAGGCATAAACAGAGAGGATACAGAGGAAAAGCCTGGAGACAATGAGCGTGAGATATGGATTATACAGCTCGGCATTATGAAGTTGGCCCTAATATTTTATATATTTTGATATACTCTGTAGTTTGAAAAGCAAAGCCTCTCTATCTTCGGAAGAACTCCTTTAGCCGACAGGCGTCGTAAAAAAGATTCACAATAATGGCCTTCCATCAAGATAGCAGTGAATCCTTGTTGTCATACCCTCAACTATCCATTAAACACCTGCTCATAACAGCATTCTTAACCCCTGCATGCTTGTACAGGCCAGAATGCCCTCCTGTAAACATTTAGCGCTCCGATTCTGCTCTGTCACCGGTGATAGATGCACAGGTAAAAACTGCAATATTGGCATCCAAACAATAGGCAAAGGCACTATAGTTAAGTATTTCTCCAGAGAAATCTAAAATTATGTTCTCTCAAGGACACTGCCGACTGAGCATATAAAAAAAAAAAAAAACGGAGGAAAAAAAATGGAAAGGGGAGGAGGAAATTGCAGAGCACCCTGTTTTGCTCCCCAGCTGTCTACACAGTGCTGCAGAGGCTGTAAATTCTAAAGAGCTGAAGCATATTGGGCATCATCTCCGGCACCCATCATTCGAGAAATTGCCTCTCTTTACCCCTCTCTCTGGAGAAGCACACAGTTCATTGCCATGCCCGCGGATCCCTTTGCACTGTCGCTTTGGCGGTGACACTCAAGGGTGGTGGTGGTGGTGGGGGGGGCAGGGGCCCGTAAACAACCAGCCTCTACAATATCTCAAGGGTAAGAGCCCGGATTGGACGCCTGCCTCCTCAAAGATATAAAGGGTAATAATATTTTCCTTACCTAGACCTTTCTCCGCTCGTCATGGCTGGGGACGGTTTTTTAAGCGACGGCGTAAAAGCTGCTGAAGCTGCCAAATTTTTAGAAACATTGAATCCATATGTGAGAGACCGTTTTTTTTTTTCGCTCTCTGCTAACATGCCTGCAGCTCGGTGATAGCTTTGACTCGTGTTCTTATCGCGGCGCGCAAAGCCAAAGCAAAACTGTATTTTTATTGGCATGAAAAATTTGCACCGTATGAAAAATGATAATAAAGAGCAAGGCTATGAAACATTTGTTAATTCAATTGTCTTTCTGTTTTCATTTGAGCAGAACAACTAAAATCCAGCTGACTGACAGAAAGCTGTGTTGTCCATCCATTTCCTGTTTTAATTTCAACTTTAATGGAACATATTTAAGGAGAAGATGTGACAACTAGTTCATCATCTAACACACCAGTTTCCAACCTTTGTGGCTCATGACCTCTTAAAGCAATGTGACCCCTTTGTTACCAGTTGTCTGCTGGTTCAGTTCAACTCACAATGTTATATTTGGGTCATTTTCAGAGTCACGGAAAAGTAGGACTATCCAGTAATTTACAAGATGAAAAGCAAAGAGTAGAGGAAGAAGATGCATAATTACAGTATGTGTAACTTTTTTTTTTCTTTCCTCTCCTGTTGATATCATGACCAGTCAGATTCATATCATCTTCCACTGTGAGCGTCTCGATCCCCACATCACAGAGAGAGTGGACAGTCATTATTGTCAATATCTCTATTCAGCCATTTTCACTGATAGTGACTTCTGGGGATGAGCTTAGACATAATTGTGGTTTAATATAAAAGACAAAATCTTCCTCTTGCAAAAGAATAAAATTGTTTTATAACACACCCCGTGACAATCAGGGTTTTGCCACTCAAACCTGCCTTGGTTAATGTTGGCTCATATGAACAAACTTAGATAAAATAGATGTTGCTGTGTAAGAAACAATATTGAGTCACTTTACTGATTATATAACCTTCGTCTTTTTTGTGGTGCTGTTACACTGTGTAGCTTGTCACAGTAAACATTTCAACCCTTTTATCACAAAAGGAAAAAACAAGAGGAAAACATGTCCCACCTCACCGCCAGACACGACTGTGGTTTCCTGTCTGTGGTCCCTTTTTCCGCCCCGCTCTCAGTCAGCCTAATGATGATGTCTCAAAGGCAACTGATCCAGGATCCCTTGAAGAAAATCAATGGACTGATGGAAAGGTTTTTTTTTATATATAAATATTCAACTTAGAGGTGCAGATACATTGAATACAGGTAGGCACACCTTTGAAATTATGCAGCACACACTCGTACTTTAAATAGAAAATGTAAATGTCTGACCAGGATTTACTGCAAACCTGTCAATTCCTTTCACTCTGTTAGTCTATCTTTTGAATGTTAATTCTCCGCAAGGTCACGTAGGAGAACTGTGGCAGTCTTCGCACTGGCTAATTATCCCGGCACCATCTTTAATTGAATCTGACACTTTGAAGGGCTTTCTGTTGGCCCATCCCTCATTTTTAATAGTATTGATTTTTCACCGATCATATCTGGCCTTGCATTTTCAAAAAGATGCTGCCAGCTTTTTATTCGCTCTCCCTCCCCGGTCCGCCTCGCAGCCTCTCGCTTTTATTCCTGTCCAAAGTGTTTCGGCGCTGGCAGAATTGTAACTGCAAACACGCATCTTCTGCTCTGCAATTATCAAAGGGGGCAGAGTGGGAGAGGAATTGATCTGCCGGCTCGCGGTACAGTAAACAAAGCCTGCCTGTCCCATGTGTGCTGAGCAATTATGAAGTGCAAGAAGTAGCAGGTTTTTTATTTTTTTTTGCATGAGCTATATAAAAAGACTAAAAACAGCCGGAGCCAACAAGGTGCGGGCAAAGACACATCTACAATTAGCTTTAATAATGCGTTGTGGTTACATCTAACAAGCACTTTCCACTTTGTTTGTGATCTTCTTCAATGCATGCCCTTGATATTTACATATTGTTGCACAGGTGTATGAGCTATGTCTTCGTCGAGGGGGCGGCGTTCTCTCCAGACGCGGCGCAAATAGCTTTTTAAGAAAACAAACATTTTCCCCATTTCCCACACATCACTCTCCGCGCAGCTATTCAATTCATTTCAATGTTTTCTATGAGCTTGTCACCTCTCTCTCTCTCTCTCTCTCTCTCTCTCTCTCCATCATGTCTGCCTTCTGTGTCTCTGTATTGTCTTTTGCCCCTTTGTAGAATCCATTCATGCAACATTAGATTTAAAGTCTGATATGCAATGTCCCTGGGTGCTCGGCAGAGATGGATATATGAATAGCATTTAGGAAAATAAATTGATCTTTGATGCTTGTCCTTCAGGGGGAGATTATGTGACATTGGTTACTGTCAACAGTCTGTTCTATTTCTATTTTAGCCGAGCGCCACGGGTGAAAATACACTCATGAGGTCCATTGGAATCGAAACGAAATGGGCTATTACCCTTCAATGTGATATTTCTGAGGCGATGGAAATGAAAAGAGGTCTCTCATTTGGGCTGCAGTGATCTGGTTATAGCTGTGATGCGCGTAGAGGGAACTTGTGAGGTCCACATTTGGGCCATCATTTGTTAAGTATGTTTGTGCTTTACCAAATGGGGAATGTGAAATACAAGGAAACATATTGTATTCATCAAGATAGCGTGCTGTCAAATTGCTGCTGGTAGAATTAGATGCTGATGAAGTCTGCACGTCTTGTACAATCTCAACACATGGCCATATATTAAATCTGATTTTTACACGAGAACTATCTGATTTCCCCCCCTCCTTTCTGTTCTCCAATTGCGGATGAGTAATAGAGACCATCTGCCTAAAAGATCACAGTCAGCAGAAAGGCATCGCAAAGGGCCGCAAAGATTTCAATTATCAATATACCATTTAATACATCGCCGCCAGGCCAAACAGCCTGGCATCTCGACAGGGCGAGATGGAGAATGTTATTTCTCAAACACATCAGCAGATAGCTGCAATTTGGCATTGTGGTGCAGCGGGGTTCAAAGCGGCCTCCATCCATCAAACCCTACTTGGAACATAGAGAAGCAGGAAGCCCTTTACTTACACATGGGCAATCGTGTTAGAGCGCACGCAGGGCGATTACAAAAGCACAGTACCCCTCTGAGAGCTGTGTTTGATTCTCCTGATCAAGAGATAGGAGACGCTATTGTAGATGTGTCAGCCGCAGCGCGAACGCCTTTGCTTTCCCAAAGGGGATGTGGCCATCATTGCATTTGGTAGGATTCTTCTCGCGTTCCAGTTTGGCTTAACAAACACAGCGATCCACACTTATGTGCATATTGTGTAGCAGCTCCACTGTAGTGAAGACAAATGACTTCGGGTTAGTTTTTCATAGAATCTGATTAGATAGTGTAAATGTGCAAAATCTGTCGGAGTAGCAGTGGTGATATTGATGATCATCCCAGTTTCTTGCGCTTGGGTTATGAACACAGCTACAACTACGGCATGTGCAGAAGGTCAAAGTTAAACCAGGAGAGGCCTCTTTAAGTGCAGTCTTTTTCTATGATTCTATGAGGATTTAGAGCTTTGGCGACCAAAGGCGAGCTGTGTCACATTCTGATAGTATGAAAAATTTAGTGTCACTGTGACCAACACACTCTCCTCCTCCTCCAATTTTGCTTTGTAATGCATAGAAGTGCCAACATTGCGACTAAAATGCATTGTATTGCTACATGTTTTAGCCACTGTCGCCATGTGATTCTATGGATGTTGATCTGTGGGAAGAGCTATTGAATGGATTGCCGTCTGACAGAGACATTCTTTCCTCTTGTTAGAACTACAATTTGTGACTGTTTGCAGCAAAGACTTCATTAGACATCTTCCACATTGTGACATGCAATAAACTATTAGTCCATTGGTGCCTGTTTAAATCCAGTATGACCACTGAGACTGCACATTGAAAGCTTTTTAGTGACTTTGTCCTGTTCCATATCTCAGCAATTAACCAGGTGAGCCTAACATTATTATCACCATGAGGAACATTAGCTCTAAAAACACAGCCCATGTTGTAATAAAACATGCCCTTTAATGCCAATGACACGCTTACAAAGTGCAAGCGCAGCAATACGACATCAGACATACATGAGAGTGTAGATAATGAATTGTTGATACGGCGTACAGTATAAACACATCGTTCTGCTCGCATGTCGTGGAGCCTGGTTGCAGCTGTAGAGCAGGTATGATGACAAGTGAAGCATAAAGTAGTTACACTCAATAATGCATCATTCCTGAGGCTGAAACGTGTCACGGCGGTGAAAGATTTGTGCAAAGAAACGGTGGCTCGGTGCGGAAGTGCTGCATCAGGAGAACCCCGCTCTCATAACATGTTAATTAGCTGAAGGTGCGCTGCAGGAATAATATGCTAAAGCAATATGTGAGCCTCTGCGGCGAGGGCGCACCGAGAGAGATGCTATTGTGTGCATGTCTCAGGGTGTCTACATGTTGACAGACAGATGGACAGGCGCCTGTGTGTGTACGTCTGCACCTGCCTGTCAACTGCCTCTTACCGCTGTATGTACTCAGGTGTGTGTGTGTGTGTGTGTGTGTGTGTGTGTGTGTGTGTGTGTGTGTGTGTTGCTTTGGACTGTCACTGCGTTTAGATCATGCTTTCATATCTGGAGACTTAAGCTTCCACCATTTGGCAGGGAGGGAATTCAAATAACTTGCTTTGCACTGGGACTTGGGAACGCAGCTTGGTTGTTTACCAAGACTTCGCAGTGTAAACCTGTGAGATTTCCAGTCTGTCGCCGAAACCCTGTAACACTTTTACAAAAATCGAATGCGATGGTAATGATGGTTGTCTTGCAAAGCCCGTCAACCTCCACATCTTGGTCTTATTTTCTCCCTTTAACTGCCCCTCCTACCAATATGGTGACACATTATTACACGTCCTTGAAAGAGATCTCATGGAGATTGTCAACAGAGCCAACCGCGGCTCAGCAAACAGGATGAATTAAGCGGCGTTAACATATTGAACACTCTGATTAATATTCTGTACTCTGAGCAGTCTTTGTAAATATTTAAAAGAGAGACTGAGAGTCTGCAGCCTCACTAGCGGCTCTTTGAGGCTGTACTGTACTCGGGCACAGTGGTGCTTTGAGCTGAATGCTGAATCCTGAATGATGAGGTTTTGCAGGTATAATGTTTATCTTCGCCAGCTTGTTTTAGCACGTTGGCATGTAATTGCTAAGTTCTGCTGAGACTACTGCGAATGCTATCAGTTTTGCAGGTCATGTACTTTTTGGACAAATTCTGACCTGATGAGGCTACAAGAGAGAAAGCTAAGGGATCAACAAAATTATTGTGTCCATCCTGATCGGGATTGGAATGTGTGTAATTTTATGGCAATCCACCTGGTAATTGCACAGATGCAAAACTAAAAATGTCAACCTTCAAACTGTAATGGTTTCACAATATACCATGACGACGAAGGTCACCCGACTATGGATCCATTTAATGGGAAGGACTGGCATATCATCTGCATGCAATTTGAATTGAATTGAGTTTGAGCCCAGGTCCATACAGTCACTTCAAAGACGTCAGTGAAATTGATAGAAGCCATATGGTGAATAAGAAATAGCCCTGACTTTGTCTTTATTTCCTTCTGTTTCTATGTTTGATTGGTTGCATGGATTTTTGGTTTGTTTTGGTTGCAGTGTGTTTAGTGAACAGATTACTGTGACTCACCCCTGTTAGTTCATTTAGCTGGACTAATCCACCTGAAGTCATACGAACACTTGACACAGTGGGAGACTGAGACAGATAAGTCTGTTGATTGGTTTGCACTCTCTGTTGGAGACGTCGAGTGTTGTAGCCAAAACCTAAAACTGGACTGCTCTTAACTGGATTGGACACTAGATTCTTTTCACACTGAGTCATTTTATTTTCTTCAGTGGTATTTTATTTAATCTCAGAGACTTAGACTTTTAACTTCTGTTCATTTTCAGCTTGTCATAAATTACTTCCTCAATTTCTGTCCCTGCTGGAGGTTATTGGATTTTCCTTAAAAGTCACACTATGGGACTCCATGACAGAAGTAAGGCTTGGATCTGCTTTTGGCACTACAGGAAAAATCATCACTAACATAACAAGGATTCATCGTCTGGGTGACCATCGATGTCCTAATTGCAGTCTGAACTAAAGTGAGCAACCAACAGGCCAATTTTGACGTCCCTAGAATCACAATACTAAAGGCTAAAAACCAAATAGCCAATGCTAAACCAAATAGTTTACTTCATTTTCTTTCCTATCAGTGATCATAAATATTAGTTATGGAACAACTGAAAAATAACCCTACAACTCTCACTCTTTAAGTCTTAGTCTCAACTTTTAACCAGTAGCTTTTTACAGTGTGTCATCCTGCCAAGATTCCTCTTAAAACTGACAGTGAAGAGAAACTGACATCTGAGATATAACACAAGTGACGAAGGCCTCTGGAACATGAAGGCTGTCACTTCGAGCCGGGTACGACACTAAACTGGGAAAGAAACACGTCACCGGCTTCACCCTCAAAGGTCATCTCAGGTCTGTCTACACAATTTAAGTTTCTTTATCTAAGTTCATTTATCCTTGGTCAAACATTCATGATACATTTTTTAAGTAGAATATAATTGATTTTCATAATGATTATAGAGAATAATAGAAAAGACTCGCAGTATGACGCCGACTGATGCGAAGAAGCGGCTTCCAAAGAGTTGAGAACCAGTCGGTTGAAAACCTGGTGCGCCATGTTTTCTTAAATTAACTCACTCATGAAAATAAAATGAGATGTGATTACCATTTTATAACCTCTTTTTGGCATTGATCTTACACTGCAGAGTACAAGGGAAGCTCACATGCATTCATAATGAAGGGTTCTGATGTGACTGCTGGAACAATGAGGGATAGTCCTCCCTGAACACTTTAAGATGAAAATTGGCATACTAGTATTTTGCTGTTATGTTCGTTTCTGATGTTAAAAGACTCTCCTGAATAAAATAAAAACAGTAATGTATTCTTTATCTCTTCTCTTTATGTTCATGGTCAAATGATGAGGAACTTTTTTAAAGCAGAATTGTTGAACTTATATCACGTGTTGTTTAAAAAATGACCATGTGTGTTTTATTTTTATTGGCTCTATTATCCTGGAATTAAAGTCCACCATTTTGGTCCAGACTGAAAAATTCTCACCAACTAATCAGACAGATTGCTGTGACAGTTTGCACAGATATTCATGGTTCCCAGAGGATGAATCCTACTATTACTACTTATGCTGCCAAATATCTCAATGGTCCCTGGACGAACTGGCAAAATCTTGCACAGACATTGTTGTTAGTTATCCCTCGAATTTGCTCCACCATGATGTTGAAATTTGTGGTTTTGATTTTTTTTTTTTTATTGTGGTTTTGAGTGGCAACAATTAAAAGGAGTAGCATGACATTTGTTCCAGATAAGTCCAGATTCATAACTTTGGGAAGTGTTCATAGTGCCATGATCAGCCCAACAGTTTTATTTGTCCAATACTTGGATTTATGACTATATACTTGCAAAACTAGGCAGGTCTCTTCACACCAAGAGAAGACCTGAGGTGACAAACAGGCAAAAAATTTTGTTGGTTAACTTAAAAATACTCTCAGCTTCATAGAGACATAGAACTGATAGATTTTACATGCATATAATAGATTTTGCACAGTTGTTTGGTAAAGCTTTCACGCAGCCATTTTATTGGTTAAACCCTCCCAGAATTACAAGGGGTTTATATCCTGATTAAGCATGCACTTGCACTTTAAACCCCCGACCAAGATGCAACCCCAAAAACAGGGCCGTCGTCCAGACCGCATCATTTCCAAGTCAATTAGGACCGTGCCCATTTGAGTTTGAGACAAAAACGGGTCCAAAGGGAGTTGAGATGAGCCAAGCCTGAAATAGAGCAACCCAAGTCCTATTCCCAATTAATGGCAAAATACGCTACATAATACATGTCATTCCAAATTTAAAAAACCCATCCTCAGAAAGCCTTGATGTTTAATAAATGTGGCTCTTTCTGCGGGAGCTGTGCACCCTTCAACATCCAGCTCCTGATCTCCTGCCTTTTGTTGCATTGTAGAACACAAATTACTCAAACAAAAGTAACAAAGTCTGATGTGTTTTTCTTTTTCCCGGCAGTCACTAATATTCCTTATTGTTATTCATGTTTCACACTGTGAGACAAATAAGAATAAAGTATCATACTTTCCCAACAGTCTCGTGCCGTAGATGTGAGAGTTGCCACCTCTGCTCCAGCATCCTCCAACAGGCCCAGAGCCGCCCCTCTTCGATACAGACACAGGCTGCCAAACCTGCACATTTGCATCTCTCAAATTGAAAGTGTGGGTGGACGATCGCAGTGGTGAGTGTGTTACGTTCCTTCATATCGAGCAGATCTCTTTTTTTTGTAAGCTGCACAGCAGCAGACACTGGCGACCAATATATGAGCTCATCAATGTCAGTGAATCATGCATTCAAAGCTGCTGCAATCTCTGTTATTTTTGCCAACATCTGCTATGAAGGCTCAAGGTTATCTGCCTCCAGGGCGACCATAATTGTTGCAAGCATATGTTGTTTATGAGCTGAGCCGGAGCTTTAAAAAGAGTTGCTCGTGGAAATAAAGATTGTCCAGGATACACAGTGGTACATGTGGAGAAACGGTTAATCAGTAAGACTAATTGCTTTTTTTGTATTCATGATGTGCTTTGCAGTACGTCAGGAAATTAAGCGCAGAGTTAAATTGCTTGCTTTTTGCAAAAATATGATTTCAGTTGTCTTACCTGTGTAGTTTGGATGTTCTGTTCCGTAATGGGTGGCAGGCAATTCATTTGCTCTGCATTGTGAGGTGGGCAGCAGCTGTGTTGAGTGCTGAGATTACATTTAGTCTCCTCTGAGGCAGAAAGCGCAGGGCTCTTAGGCAGGCTCCGACTTCCGACGAGTGACAGATAACCAAAAACAGTCTATCCTGGGGGACAGCTACCGTCGTTCTAATGCACGCCAATTTGACTTTTCAGTCCTCCGCCAAGGACAGAATCCCACCTGCTGAGAGATCTGATTTTATGCGCATGTTTGTGGACATCTCGGCTCCAGAGACCCTGTTTGAGCGATGGCTCGACACTCCACAAGGAGAAACCTGCCCCACTGCCACACCTCTCCAGTCGTTTATCATAATGACACGGAGAGGGGAGAATATCTCCGTATCTCAACATCCTCTCTGCTTACGTGGAGGAGGCGTCATGTTGGCAGAGCACTGGCAGGTGAGAGGAATTAAAGACGGCACGGGTTGGTCGAACGCTGAGGAGGAAACAAAGATAGTGAAAAAAAGAGCTGACATTTGAAAAGTGCTTTGAGGGTGGAATCCAAATATGCAACAAGTCCTTCAAATTAAACAGCAAAATATGTCACTTGCAGCACACAAAGGTGTTTTATAATATGACGCCCTTGTCAGCAGGGTGATGTGATTTATCTGTGCCTTTCAAACCAGTGTTGAAAAATGTTCCATTTTACAATCTGACCGCTCTGTTGTTGAGGTTGGGTGGGATTTAGGTGCAAAAAGACAACTTGGTTCAGATTAATTTTGTGTTAAAATTTGTGAAAGTTCATCACCATATCTACAATAATAATCAGCACTGTCTCATGCAGTAAAGTCTGACTCCACTCACTTTACTTTTTAATACCATCACCTAACTTCCTCCATAATAAAGACAGCGGCCAGAGGTCTGGGTCACTTAAATGGAAAATATGCTGTTTTGGGGCACTTGCTGAAATGACTGACTCTATCATTTTCTCTTGGGAGGGTAGTCTCAAAATACTAGTTATGAGAGGTATATACAGGACAAACACGCCTGATATGAATACACAGTATAAACAAGTGAGGATTCAGAAAAAGCTTGGATGTGATGCCAGCGCCTCGTATGAACTCGAAAAGTTTCAGTGGCAATAACACAAGTGCATCTTGAAATTACAGACTGATTTATACAGAATACCCACACGACCTTTTGACCCTCCCTCATGTCTTCACTTAATGTACTTTATTCAGCCTGACACATCAACCCTGCAGTCAACCACGTCGGCACTCTCTGTGATGATATTACCGAGGTGTGCCCACTGTGGACCATTTACACGCTTCCAACGGCTTCCCTTTTCCTCAATACTCCCCTGATCGTTTGAAATTCAATTATGCTAATCACGGCTAAGGTCGGGGACATACAGGCACTCTGCTTTTCTTCTTCTTTTTTTTTTCTCTCGGCTTTATCTGCGTGCCTTTGAGGATAATTATTCTTAAAAGCATATCATTTAGAAGCCTTTAGGTAGAGGGAGTAATTTGTGTGCATTTGGATCCTGACGCTTTTTGTTGGTGCTGGTCAGAGGTTGTGGATGCTCAATAGGCAGCGTGGTGGTGGTGGTGTTGTTTTGGTGGCTTTGTATTTTCATGAATACTTTGGCTGTGTAGTCAGCGAGTGTTTACAAAACACCTCACGTAACATATAATGAGTACAGTATCCAAAGCTGTGAATATATTTTCGGTGGCTGATACAAAACAACAATATACCAGTATGGGAAGAACTACTGCTGTGTGTATGTGCTCTTGCAAGACTCATTTCAGCTCGACGGATTCGTCACTCAATATTTGTAGTCATTTTATTTTTAAACAGTGAGTCCTTAATTTCAGACGTAGACAAAAGCAGACCGCTCATTTCCAGACGGCGACCATAGACTTTGCCGACAAAGCTCCGTGAGTTAATTGAAAACTCTGACTGACTTTTAAATGTTTCTGAACGTCTTTTAAGACAAGAGAGCTGTAAAAGGTATTGAGCATGCTGCTGATGGCTCTGTGCAATGTGCAATATTCTGTAGTAAGTATTCAATATTTGGTGTCTCATACTGAACCAAATCCAAGTCTCGTGTGTATTTCTAATATAAGTTTGTTGATATTGTCTTTTTAGCCTGTTTTTTAATTGCTCTTTTTACTATTTAATTGTTTCAATCCCCTTTGCTGCTGCATATTGCAGGTTTCCCCACTGTGGGACAATAAAGGTTTATCTTATTTTATCTTATCTTATCATTCTAATTAGCTGAGTCTGGTTCTGTTCCGAGGTTTCTGCCTGTTGAAAGTGAGTCTTTCCTCGCCACTGTCTCCAAGTGCTTGCTCATGATGGGAACTGTTTTGTCTCTATAAGTAATAATAATAATGTAATAATAATTTATACTTTATTGATCCCCTTGGGGAAATTCCTTCTCAGCATTTCACCCATCCTATTCATAGTTAACCTTTTTTTTTTTAATAGGAGCAATGGGCTGCCGCGGTGCAGGGAGCAGTCAGGGGTTGAGGGCCTTGCTCAAGGGCCCACAGTGGTGGTGGCTGGGTCAAGTAGCCGCTCTCACTAATGTCAAATAATATTATGAAGAGTATGGTCTAGACCTGCTCTGTGTGTGAAGTGCCTTGAGATGGCTTGTGTTGTGATTTGGCGCCATGCAAATAAAATTGATTATTTGTGTACAAATCGTGAAAATAAAGAAACAGTATTGTATTGCAGTGCAGAGCTAGTAATTCCAAGTAATGTGCAGACAGTATAGAAAAATGTGTTTGCTTGGCTGTACGTACTTGGACTAGTAAACAGAGGTCAGATTTCGGCCCGTATTGTTGTGTGCTGGATAGAGCCGGATTTGAATAAAGAAGCAAGTCGAGCACTGCCTGATCTAAAAATGCATCATGCAGTATATTCTGTCATGACCCACGCAGTTCCTGCTTTCACACCTTGACAGAACAAACAATGGAAAAGTGTGGTTATCCTGCTGAGAAGAACACTTGGCAGCGTTTTGTTTGTCTGTGAGTAATTGCAATCTTGCCTCTTTTCACTCATTTGTCTTTAAGTGGTCCACCAGTCTGAAACGCTGCTGGCTAGTGACTCTAACTATACCATGATTACCGCATACATTTCTATTGTGGATGTTCTGTCTTATCATTATATCGGCTGCCACAGAATTTCAACATCATAATCATAATCCTGCTGTCCCTAGCCGCCGCGTGTTGCAGCCAGTTGGCACTTCTGTTTTCTTATTTCTCAGTGCTATATATGATGTATTTATTCACATCTTTGCATTACAGATATTATGACAGTTAAATCCACCACTTGGAAATACATTTAACTTTGAATCATTTGCAAACATGCTGAGGAATAAATAACTCATTGCACCGCACAACTCCAGCCCCCAACATTATTCCTGTGTACAGTACGCTGCAGCACAACTCGCCGAGCTCCTTACCATGCAAGAGCTGTTTCAGTAACGCTCAGAGCCAGCAAACTAATAATACCATCTGGCCACGTCGACGCAAGTGTAGTTGAATCACTCAAAAACCAGACACAAACAGTGAATCGAACATGTTGTTTCAAGAGGTCAGCCACATTCTGAGCTCCGGCACCCCTCACAGTTTTGTTGTTTTTTTTCTTTTTTTTTTCTTTGGGAGAAGAGCCCAGTCCAGCTTTCACAGTCAAATTCTCTTGTGTGCAAAAAAAAAAAAAAAAGTCAGGGGAGGGCTGCTGCAAACATCTGTTGCTAGAAATATATTAGCAGATTTTTGGCCACTTTTTATGTCCATCTAGTATATGTCAGTTTAATATGAAATAAAACATGGCTTGCAGAAGGTCAGGTCTTAATAAAAAGAGGGAAATAACATTGTGTTTTCATTGAGTTATTCCCAGGATGAATCAGTTGGAAGACAAATCCCAAATTTAGACTTTAAGCTCATAGCATGGTGAAAATCTTTTTGCACAGCCACGGAGGATAGAAATTTATTTTCCTCAGGGGCGTTCTGCTCGGAAGAAATATCCGACCACAGCCCGTATTTACAGCCCAGTTGCTTTTCCAAACACAGCAGTCACTTAACCCGATTTGCATTAATGTGCATGCTCTTTCTCCGGTTGGTCACTGTGACTGATATTGTGTTTTGATATTCACATGGCGGGAAGGAAAACTGAGTCGCCTAAAGTGCTGTGGAAAAGAAGATGTTTTGTAAATGTATTATTTAGCTTGATGAGTCCGGCTTGGGCGGTTGCGTTTGACCGAGCCGCAACTTTCCTTCGACACGCGAGTCCATTATCACTGCAGCAATTTTCAGCACATAATAAATGGTTATTTCACAACGAAAGAAAAATATGGTAATTTTCACTGTTTGTTACCATCAAATGTCTTTAAGCGAGTCCACATCTTAAACATTTCACTGTCTGAATTTGACATGCTTGTTGCCAGGGGCGATAAAAAAATCTGTAAATTCATATATCTTTCTCAACAAGCTGATGATTAATAATAGCAGCTATAGAATGACTTGAAGCAGAGATGGTAAAAACAAAGTGGAAGAGGGACAGGGAGAAAAGCTAAGGCACAATTGGAGAGTGTGAACAGTGGGGCTGAGATATGATAGCCATTACAGAGATGGCAGCTTTGGCCAGGTCGAGGACATGGAGGTCATTCACAGTGGGACTTGGCCACACACACGCTCTCACCTGCCAAACAGCAAATGCAACTTCAATAGCCGGGCGACACATGGCTACAAAAGGCAAGAGGAGGGCCGTCCTTGGCCGCTGTTGCGTCCAACAATGTCATCTTCACAACAGACGGATACGTTAGAGCCTTGACAAAAGCTTATATAAAACACTTCTCTGTAGAACAAGCTTATGATGTAAAATCAAGCTGATATGTTACGATTGGTACATAATCAATTATTCATGCAATTACTAATAAAAGTATTTATATAACTCAGCAAAACTCGTTACATTACTCCCACAGACCCGACCGCCAGAGTTGCCAGTTTTGTACGAGCCCAGTCCATCCAGCTTGTTAGTGCAATTTTCAATTTGGCCACCATAGCTTTAGGGTAAGGGTTATGTCGCCACCTGTTGGTTTGGCATGGTTTGTGTTTTTCTCTTTTTCATTAGAATGGAGATTTAGTTCAGTACTTTTGTGGACTGTTTTCAGAAATTCCCATGTATATGTGTGGATTAGGCCTTAGACACATTTGGAGTTAACAGAAGTCACATTTTAGAGGGCGACAGGAAACGGGGCCGAGAGAAGGGTATGATATTCAACAAAGGTCACCAGCTCGGACCGCCGACTGTCGCGACCATGTGGCTGTGCAGCATGTGCTGCAACCATTCGGCTACCAAGACTCTCTGATGGGAGTCACAACCAGTGTTGCCAACTTATTGAATGTCCCCATAACTTGTAAGACCCCTTTAATAACTTTTTTCCTCTAAAAAATACTTTAATGTGGCTATGGTTGTGTTCTATGAATGGAGGAAAGAGGCTTTTTTTAACACCTTGCATATGTGTTAATGTATGTTAAAAAAAATCATGGATATGCAATTTTGTGCAACAACTTTTCGAGGCAGCTTTAACTATTTTCCATTGTACCACCTCCCAACATGTCCAGTTTCTGCACCAAATTGGAAACTGATCTCTGATAAGACAGCGAACAAGTAATATAAGATTAGTAGTTGTATTTAAGTAAAAGGTAATCCCATTATTGTGACATATTAGTGTGTTATTGGTCCACTGTTGGCACCAGATCATCTGCAAATACAAAAAAAGCATCTGCACAAATTTGCAATTTCATGAATGCTAACTTGATAAAGAGATGCTGTGATATCCAGAAGGAAAGTTTTTGTTGATGATATCCTCCCTTCACTCTCTCTTGTCATTTTGAATTCTGACAATGAAGCATCAGATGAGAACGTGGCTTCCCTTATTGACTGGCAATGCAGTCGTTTTAAATGAAGCAATTTTGAATCATCCATGGCCCAGTGGAGTGTTAAACATGTAGTCTGCAATTAAGCGACGATAACGAATGCGGCATTAAAACTCTGGGGCATATTCTGTCATTCCCTGATAAATAAAATGTTTAGATTGACTGTGGGGGATGCTTAGTAACTGCGCGTTCAACAAAAGCATAAGCAGGCAATTTCAACAAGAGAAATGCCAACGCCTGTGAGTGACAGATCCATGTGTTAATATGATTCTAATGCACCGCAGAGGCCTGGGAAAAAAAATAATAACTGGATGGAATAAATTCATTTCAGGAAATGCTGAAAGAAATAAATCTACATCCCAAATGTCAAACAAGATTTTGAAAGAAGATGGAGTGTCAAAGGCAGCCCGACTTCAGCTACATCAAGGCACCTTGAGTGCGGCGGCCATTAATGCATTCCAAACACCAAGACGGTTTCTGAGAGCCCAGCTGTCCCTGGCCGCAGCCCAACCGCCAATCACCGCGCAGAGACAGACTCATTCCAAAGTTGAGCCCAAGGCAGAGTTGAAGCAGAGTACAAACATGAAGGAGAGCCCATATGGGAAAGGAATGAGGTGAAGGGAAAAAAAAAAAAAAAGAAACAAAATGTAGAGTCCGGGAAGTGAGAGATAGCCCCCGGTGGAGTTAAAGCTGTGTAAAATACCTCTGGCTTTCAGACGCGTCTTTGATTCGATTTACTTGATGACCTTAAAAAGGCACGTCGGAACAAACGAAAACATGAGGGATGCCTGGAGAAGGAAGAGGCTCTCGCAGCTGCGGCGCAATAAAAATTAATAAACACAGATCGGAAATCACAACCCAGCGAGCAATAAAACTGTGTCACACCCAGTATTTACAGCGCGACTGTGATGCTAAAGAAATGCTCTGACCTCCCATCCTAATAACTTTCAGTGTCTCATTATCTCGCTTTCCATTCTGGCGCATATGCAGTTTATAGGTGTTAGATTTGCCACTCAGAGTTTGAATCTTCAGACTGAAGGAGACCAAAGTAGACGAGCGTGTGATGTCATGCTAAAGCTAAAAAGCTGCAGAAACATAAGCGAGAGAGGTTAGATTTCTTTTACTCATGTGGGTTTTAAAAAGCTAAAAAAAAAAAAAAAAATCTGTGCAGCATCATGCATGTTCGAAATCCAAAACTTGACCCTAATTAGCGTTGCTGTGTTTCAGGGAGGGGTTTAGTGAGCATTCAATTCACTCAAGTGATGAACATGCAGCATCTTGCAGCCGGTGAGCTTCCTGCATTTCAGGCTTCTCTTTCCCAGAAGAGACAATATTCACAGAAAAGAGAGGCGTGCTCCTTCTCCCCTGGGCGCCCTATTGCATTTGTCTTAAAAGACTTTGTTTTCAGCGATACTGACCCTCGCGGCCCCCCTCCTCTGTGCAGCAGTGGGATTGAGAAGGAGTCGAGGTGGGGAAATTGTCCTTGAAACGAGTAACAATGGCTTCAAGTGGAATGTGACACGCGTCTCCAGGGTCTGACAATATTAATCTATCTGCCAATCACCACAGGCACCCAGTCCACTCCGGCACCCCCAGAGTGTGTATTAATTAAGACGCTGTCACACTAAACGAAGAAGTATTTGGTGCATAACAAGACAGTATCTCTAAAGTCATTATCCTGGACTCTACGTGGGCAGCAGAATGCTTTTATGTTATTACTCGTGTGATGTTTTTTTTTTTTTACAGCATTTTTTTGGTGACATTTTTACGCATGGTAGTTTGATGAAATAATGCACCGCGGATGCTCCCGTCGACACCAGTCTTCCTCCTGCTGTACATGTAATGGGGCCGAAATGAAATGGAAAAAGCTGAATTCTTTACAGCTCATTCATCACTTTAACATAGTCTTTGTTGTAAAAAAAAATCAAGCACTTCTGTCAAATCAAGCCTCTAATCTAAAAGCGGGATGGGGAGCGAAGGACACAGTGTGCGCCAGCTGACCGTGTTTCCACAGCTCGGCTATATAAAGAACGTGGTAATGTGACTCTCAATGACAGGCACTTGGCAAAAAATGAGGCTACCTTCCTCAAGGGTCCCTGTCCGTTTCAGACGATAATTGAAAATAATGTAAAAATAGTCGTGTGCTGCGGACAAGGGTTAACTCTCCGAGGACAAGGTCAAACCCTCTCCCTTTGCTTTAATTTCCACATGATTAATTACACACCCGAAGTTGGTCGTGGAAGTGTGTTTTACAAGTTCTGTAGGATGTTTTACACTGATTTCTGCAGCTAATTTGATTAAACCACGCTGGGAGACCGGTTGTGAGGGCAGAGGAAATGAGATGTACATATGTAATACGAGACAAACACAGATCGGCTTCTTTCATTAATACGTCGCAGCTCTTTCTTCTCACCTCCCTCTCGACAAACTGACGCCATGGCTCTGAAGCCGATCGACTCCAGGCTGACACGTTCTCCAGAGCCGGATAATAGACAGACATACTCAAGACTGTGAAATCAAAATGTTCACACCAATCAACTGTCAGATTTCAAGTACATCACATGCAGGGTTTTGTTGCCATGGCCACGAGAGCACCAGTGACATCAATCAAATCTCGAGCCAGACGCCAGAGTTTGATCTCCCATAATTGCTCTGACTCTTGACTCCCAGATATTTTTTCCCGCCCAGCGAAATAATTTCATATTTATCAACAATCAATCAGGAAGTAAACGATATTTTTAGATTATAACGAGTGCTGCAGCCCTTAATCTTCCCATAAATCCGTGATACGGCCGGTGTAATCCCACTTTGATTTTCTGACTGATCAGAGATGCTAATCTAGAGGTCCAATAGGATTACTTCAATAATTAGCATAATTGCACAACAACACAAGGCTGAACTTGCACTGTTAATTCAATCACTGCATGTAAAACCTGACATATTTACCCTCAGTAATGGCTTCGAATCAAGAGAATAAATTCTCCTGCAATGCACTAATTAATAGCTTTACCTAGATGTGAGATTTTTTTTTTTTCAAACTACTTAATTAACACCGGTGTTCAATATGAACAGCACCTGCATAGAAATATTACGCAACTGCAGCTAAATGATACAGTAAAAAAATGAATCCTCTTGAAATGAATTTCCATTTATGAATGGTATTAATCAAAGCATCAACCAAAGAGGAAATAGCAAAAGGCTGAACATTAAAACATATTACCAATACAGTAAAGGTAATTAATATGGATTAGAAATATGTATAAGTCTGTGATTGGCGTGAGGGTTTATTCACGGCTCCAAAGTATTTACTCAGCAACACTTCAAAAGCTTCCACAACACACTGAGTGGGTGCATGATTAATGTCATTTACTGCTAACCACCCTTACTTACTAATGTACGCGCTGTAATGCACTCCAACTCGCAGCTCTCTGGGGCTTTAAAAGGCTTTCAAGTTGTTGTATTTGATTTCCGCAGGATTTTTAATGCGTCTACTTTTCAGCGGCAACTTGCAAATGCCTCCGCCTTTGTTGCCTCGCATTAAGGCTCGCTCTAAAGCTGTTGTGAGCCTGATTGAGCGGTCCGTCTTGTTGCAGTTTCTTCAGCGTCTTGCGGGCTTAGTTCACGCCGGCGAGGGAAACTCGGGTGAGCTGGCGTGGAGTCGAACCCCGGTGCCTGCGTGGAAGTCGCAGTCGTGTACAGAAATCACGCGATGGTGGACGGAGGCAGAGAGAGAACAGCGAGGAAGGAAAGTATAATAATGAAAGTTGTAAGTGTCTCAGTCCCTCCCTGACTCACTGCGAGCAAGATCAGTCAAACTTTGAAGTTGGAAAAAGACACATTCCAAAATCAACAGCCCCTGTAATCTACAAACACAACAAGAGACAGAGAGCTGCTAGCGGGAGCCGGTGCCGAAGGGAGATCCAAGGCAACTTCACATTTGTCAGTTCACACGCACACAAACAGGCGCATGCAGGCACACACTCATATTCTCTCAGCTCTCCAAAGAAACACACTCACTAACAGGCAGAGACACACACATACCCCCAAAGACACCTTCACTTCCAGACACAAACGCCTTCACATTCACACAAACAGGCAAACTATAGAGGACACACTAGTGGGGTTTGTTTCATAAAGACAAAGAGCCAGCCTCCTCTCGGGATGACTGAATCTGATCAAAGCAAAGCTTTGTTCCAAGTCAGGATCACTTTTCAACTTCTTAAGCTAATGAACAGTTTATACAGGCTAATGAAGTCGTCAGCGGCTAATGAAGTTGACAGTGTTTTTGTGTTGTTTCGCGGCGCAATCTAAGAATAACATCGTTACAGTATTGCTCGACAAAGCTTGAACAGCAGCCAGAAGTGGGATGATTTCACAGTCTACCTCCTGTCCCGCCACGACAACAAGCATGTCAAAGATAATCAGTGTTATTTTGGGATCATTTAATTCCTACAGTTCTCCTTCGGCGATGAGGAATGTCACATGCAGACGTGTACAGAAAGCCTCTTTCTCCCACACGCTCTGCGCTGTAGCTGTGCCTCCCAGCTGCCAAACTGCCACCCCCAGCAGTCCACTTGGCCATATTGTTGATGTGCAATAAAATACAACTGTAATTGTCCATTAATCTAAGGTTGATCAGCATTCATTATGGCGCACAAAGGGAGACCATTGAAACGCTGCATAACGTGCGTTACATAATTCCCCACGGTGGCTTGATGGCTTAGTTTACAAGAAGGCTACATTTATAACATTGGTATAATTTTTATGCAGCCTGAGCGCTAATGATCTTCCACCCTATACGTAAATTAGCTATAAGATATGGTGAAAATATGCAATGTGTGATTAAGTTGTTACATAGTGCAGCAATGATGTGAAATCCAATTTAGTACGAGCTGTTCCATTGTGTGGCTTTGATTAGGCGTGCTGTGAATGTAGACCCTGGAACTAAAGAGCTGATAATACCTATAATGTAAATGAAGTCTGATTAGTTTCCACAGGTTAGGATATTAATTGGTGTATGTTTAGCATGCATTAAGGCTAAGTGACTTGCTAACATGCTCAAAATGGCAGCGTTAACATGGTGAAGTTCGAGTGCCTGTGCCATTGTTTTTCATCCAGCTGTCCAGTCATTTCACCTCTAACCACAAATGCCGTGATGGAAAGAGTCAGAGGAGTTATTCAGATTCATCCTCTGGGAACCATGAACGTCATGACAGTCCATTCGCAAGTTGACATATTCCAGTCTTGAACCTAGTATGACTCATCTCATCTCTGGATTCTGCAGGCGATTCAAGATATCAGCTTGTGACAGCTGAGCTTAAAACTTACTCATGAAAGCGCAATAAGACCACGATTTAGATCTTAGATAAAAGGATAATGATACCTGAATCTGAATATGCACATCTGCCTTTTTTTGCCACCTGGAAATCCTCTTTACCAGCATCTTGCTCCAACCTATTGTGACAGCACAGCCCTGCAATGTCTTAACATCATATGTTCATTTGGAAAAGACAGTAAAATTACAATACAGTATCATGTCCAGAGCGACCCTCCTTCTTTATGCAGCGCCGTCCTTTGCATGAATCATGCTTATACTGTAAGTAAATCCCTGCACCACCTGCCAATCTCCACCTTGTAATAAAAGTGTGCTTGCTCAAACAAAAGGCGGTACGTGCCTTCCACCACATTGGCACAGCAAAGAGAGGGAAGTCACAAATCACTTATGGCTGAGAGACAGTTTTACTGCAGCAGTAAGTCTCCCCCTTCACAGAAACACACCGACACTGCGGCCCGACCGCGGCGGCATAGTTGCTAGGAAACACCTCGGGACCGGCTCCCATCGTATCTGACCTGATTAGTTAATTGCAAAAAGTGAGCAAGTGACAAAATTGCTCTGAACGCCATCGACTCGCTCAGGTTGCAGCTCTGCGGCATGTGTAGCAGGTGCCGGCTGTTTGAACCCCTTTAGTTTGCTTGTTTTAACACATTAAGACACGGGATGAGAGAGTGTGTGATGAGTAGATTTAAATGACACCGGTCATGTTGAAGTGCAAAAGCTAGTTGAATTCATTAAAGGAGCAGTTAGACAGAATAGGGAATATTCTCTCTCGCTCTCTCTCTCTCTCTCTCTCTCTCTCTTTGCCAAGAGTCAGATGAGAAGATCAATGCAACTCTCATCTGTCTGTTCGATATGAAGCTGGAGGCAGCAGTTGGTTAACTTACAGTAGCTTTGCACAAAGACTGCAAACACAGAGACTCTAAAGCTCGCTAATCAGCACTATATATGTGCACTCCCGACTAAGAACAAAGCATAATAATGACAATTTGATCTACCTTTACTTCAGACAGAATAGGTGTGTTTGGAGAGATGCACAACTATTCTTTAAAGTTCCTCCCGTGGTATTGATTAAATCTCTGTTCATAAAAATTACATATTTAGAATTGTTTCATGCCTTTCATTGTCTTAGATGTACACCTTTACCTTCATGTTGTAGCCTCTGTCTCTTTTTAACCAGAGTTTTCTCTGGAAGTTTGGTTCACGTATTTTCAGATCTGTTCATGATGCATGGATACTCATTTCTCCCTTTGCAACCTTGCAGAATACGTCTCCTCTCACCCTCCTGTCATCCTGTTGAAAATAGTGAAACATGGCAAATTGTAATTGCATTGTAACACAAGTTGACAGGATTGGTTCATTGGTATATGAAACCCTGGATGTCTGAGTCGGTGTGTCTGAGGCTGTCGTCGGTTCACTGCAGTTCAAAGGTGGTAATGCTCAGCCATGACATATAAAACACCATCTGGACCTTTTAACAAAGTTAAAAACCGCAAGCATTTGATTAAATCACCAGTGAAATATTGTCGGGAAGAAGTCATACTGAAACAATGTTACACAAATTAGCTACAAAAACAGCCCATGTCGTGACATTTCCCTGCTTTATATATTTGGACAATGGCACTGTTTGTTCTCTACATGCCAATACACTTCAAGACAACTTTTGCTCTCATTAAAAGACAAAGAAATATAAGTGAACTTGTGAATATTCCCAGATGATAAATGACAATAGGATCAATTAAATCTACATAATAGCTAATAAGAAAATGATTTAATGTCCTTTTGGAAAACTTATGAAACTATATTTAAAGTTGTAAATTGAACAGTGAATAAAGTACATAGCTTTTCATTTTACATTATAAACCTTTGAGGACGGGATTGAGGTTACTGATTCCAGCCCCTGTTCAGGTGTCAAGGTATATTGCTAAAAATTTCAAATAGAGTGAATTATGTTCTCCTTTATTGAGACCAGATTAGATAAAACCAAATATGATTATCTCGTAATTTATCTTAGTGGAGCTAAAAGGGACATTAAATCCATATTATCCATAATTTATTGTGGTGCAAACTCACATAACGCACAGTTTTTAATTACTGTCTCCTTGAATTACCTCTTGAAGCTTAAAGTAGGAAATTTGTAGTGGTGGTCTGTAGATCAGCTTGGAAGTTCAGTCTTGACACATTGGAGAGAGTTGGTTGGAGCGACTGAGGGGATGAACAGGAAGTAAAATCTGTCCAATATTTGATGATGTTAGATAGCAGTTGTTGTATTGGGCTGAATTTTAATGACAGAATAACATTACCCGGTGTCATGCAATAATCCTATTAAAAGAAAAACCAAGGCATCAGAAATGGCCACAGAGCTAATTCAGATACAGTAACTCTGACAGACTAATGCAATCTCATCATGCTCATGTCATCACTTGTAAGTTGTAAGGGACCATAATGTGTGGAACTGGCCTGAGGTGGATTCCTTATGAATATATATATAATAGTGCAGCCATGTGTGCACGCAATGTGAAGTATGTTTTAATGCATTATTTCACTGCTACCCAGTTGTAAAACGCATAAGATAATGTGTTGAGTTCATTAGAAACATAATCATCCCATATATGATTGAAACATGACCTTTGTAATTCCACTTATCAAAGATCTTGTAAATTATATGAAAATATCACTTTCGGCACTGTTGTGATTTTTGCCGTTCGCTGGACCCGTCCTTCATCGCTCCTCCGTTAAAATATAGGAGGGAGAAGACTTTGACTTGTGCCAGAAAATGACCTTTGCCTCAGAAAGGAGTCATTGGTAACCCAATTAAAAGGGAAATGTCACGCTGGTAATTGCGTCTCACAATGTGAATCATCGGCGCGGGGCGGCTCGCGCTGAATCCAGTGACGGGGCCTGATATGTGGCATTGAAGTCTCACCGCCTCTCTGTCGTTGCCTGTCCTTCTCGCACACTCTCTCTCTCTCCAGCTAACACATTCTGATTTTCTCTCTGTCCGCTTTGAAGTTACTGGTTATTTAACCTCTTATTTAAAATCTTCCTGCAATGTGCAAACTGCCTTTTAGTTCAAGTATTTCAAGGTAATATCTATCTCTCTATCTATCTGAATCAATTATGCTGTAAAGTTTGTGCATTTTCTCATCTTATATGCTCCAAAACAAGTGCACTATTTTTTTATTCATGACCGACATAGTACAGTCCTACATTGTCTCAAAGGCAACAAAACAAACCTACAAGATCATTTGAACTCAAAGTTGCTCAAACTTCTGTCCGTCCTATCTCATCTATCCATCTGCCCGCCTCAATTCCTCTTTTGTCCTTGCGATTCATGAAACCCAAGACAGATTCTGAGAGTGATGTCTGGCAGGTGTTCAAATATGAGACATTTGTCAAAGACCCAAGGTCCAGTGGAGGAGCCAGAAAGGATGTGATTTGATTTTTAAATTAGAGTCCTGACATTTGATTCTCGGGGAAATGATTATTGCAAATCTACAACCGGATTGGATCCCGCAATTGAAAGGGCCGGGTTTGCTAATAATGCTAATATTTGGAAATAGATGGGCTGGACTCGAGATTTGGAAACGACCAGCGCTATTTTTTTTTTATTGTGGGCTAATGTGTCGGAGTTATTACAACAAGTAGAGCATTGGAATTGAGAAATCAAATTACCTCTTTCCCGCTGGCAGATTTTCCCACACACAGATCCGGTGCAGTGTATATACTGTGCATTCTATATTAAGATATAGTATGTCTGTGATAGCAGATTGTATAATCTTGGGCCTGTTATCTAGATTGCCTATTTTTCACTGCTAAATGTAAATGTTAAAACAGATTCAGGCACAGATGGCTGCTCTGCCTCTGTTCTATAGCACAGCAGATGGGAGGTCTCAGCCTCGCAGCCTCACATTCATTTCGCTCTCCATTCCAGTTGTAAATCAAAGTTAGAGGATTTTTTTTTTCTTTCTCCTGCCTTCATATCTTCCTCTCTCCCTCTCGTTTGTTAAACCTTGCTTCTCTTATCGTCAGCCGGGGCAGCACATCCCGCAGCCTCATAAATTACGTGAATAACACACAGCGCCTCACGTATTGCACACTTAGTTGATGTTTTATTGTTTCAGTGTTACGGTGTCGATACAATGTGGGAAATAAATTGCGAGCGTAAAGGTTCGGGCTTAGCATTGTGCTGAGTCTCACTTGTTGTGTTGGTCAAAAGAAGAATCAGATCTCAAGAACTTCCTGAACTCCAAAGCTTATGCAAAAGCGACTGCATTGCTCAACTTTGAAGAATTTCAAAAAAAACTTTATTTGCATTTACAGTAACTCATACTTACTTGTATAGCGGGGACCTGCCTGCTCTTCCTCGTGCATCCATGCAAAGCCTCAGGCAGGGAAAGCAGCAGCAAAGACCTCTGACAGGATACAGACCTGGCAACAGAAATGACACTGATTCAGTCAGACATAGCATGAAGAGAAGGAGCTGAGGAGGGGGGGGCCAGCAGAGGAAGCAGCAGGGTAATGCGACTTAAATAAGGCGCCCTGTTTCAGATTTGCCAATGAGATACATAGAGGGGAATCAGCTGACTTCGAGATCAGCTGATGGCACCGAAGCCACGCTCAGTTTGTTTAGAGATAATGGAAACTCACAGCTGGTACTCGTCTCACCACGTCTCGTCCGTCTCTCGCCGATGCAGCGGAGAAAAAACGTCCCGTTCGCTTGTCGTCAGTCTGAGGGCTCGACCTCAGAAATGTTAGTGCATTTCACTTTTGATAGGATTATCTCCTCCATTATTGAGGAAGAAGGGAGTCTCGCAGTGTGGTGATGGCTCTTTTTCATGCATTGTTCCAATCTATAATTGCTTCTTTTCATGAATTTTGTGGGGAAAGGTTAGGCTGGTAAATCTTACAGTTGCCGGGCTCTGTACTAGATTATCAGCCGAACCGAAAAAGGGAAAAAAAAAAAAAGAAACTGGAGTTACTGTGGACGTTTCTAACAAATTTGTGGGGATTGTAGAGGCTCTTTTATTGTTCTTCTGCTTCCATTCAGAAATTATGATTGAACTTTTCAAACTTTTCAGAACAACACGCTGTACCATAATTTGCTTCGTAGAAATAATAATTGGCGATGAGAAAAATTAGTTTAGTTGATTAGTAGAAAACTGATTGGACGCCCTGGGCAAAGATTATGAGTGGATTTTCTTTAAAGCACAAGCACATGTTTATTATAATTGATTCAATAATTCAGAGGCCTTCGCTGCTTTGGTTGGGAGGAGATTGTAAACTACCTCACTTTTTACGGCTGAATTTAATGACATGTTCTCATATGCGATGCTGGCAGATGTTCGTTAAAATGGATTAGAGCGCAGGATATCTGCAGCCCCTCTCTGTTTTAATTAACCGATACCTCTGATAAATATTTAAAACCTTGGCAATGACACTGCCACAGAAGGAGGCACCCAAGGGTAGATTAAGCAGAGTTTTTCAGGAGTGTTTATACTTTTAAACTATCACACTTCTCAGTTTTGAGGATATTTAAAAGAGACTTTTAGTTTGAGTGTTTTTGATGTTAAAGAGCTCGGAGTGATGGGGACGACTGCAATGTTTGCACAGTAGAACAAGCCAGTGGTTGTATTATCCATCGGCCGGGTGTGCAGATGTTACACACACACAGAAACACAGACAACAATATTCTCTTAAAGATGCTTCTATTATTATCAGCATGCATCAGAGCGGGCTCGCAGAGGGACTCCGGCGCCGCTCATGCAAGTCTGAGCCGCTCAAGCAGCTCTGTCTGGAAAGATCTGTCAAAACCCGATCGTCACGACATCCGTGCATACGCTAATGTCTGCGTATATTGAAAGCTAATTCGCTGATTAGCCTGGTTTTGAAGTGAGAAATGAGCCTTGTCGCGCTCCGCTCCGCTGACTGCCCGCTGTCGTCTCCTCACTGTGCGGGCAATGGAGGGAAACAAGGGCCGAGCATTTCATTGAGATGCTCTGACGCCGTATAGACTTGGGAACCACTTCAGTCCCCAGAGGCTTTCGACAAACGACTAATTATTCTACCGATACATGTGTCTTTGCAACAAGTCGACAAATAGACTGATTTTCATTGCCCTCCAAACTCACCTACACTTTCCAAAGTTTAGAATCACCTGTTATATTGATGTTTTTCTCCCTTCCTTCAATAACGTCTAACAGTATGATTCAGATAGCAAATGCATTATTCCATTTGAAATAGTTTTTCTGCCACAAAAGAAGGACAATTAAATGATTAAAACTTCTGTTTAGTCGATGTCCCCACAGTGTTGCATGACAAGAGAGAATTCTGTTTCTCCAAAGACCATTTGAGTTTCAGTTTATTTTCCAGTCCACAGTCACACAGGTGACACATCTTGCAGACACTATAGATATTTTCAGAGCTTTCTCAACCCTGATTCCCAAAAAGTTGGGACGCTGTCTAAAGCATAAATAGAAGAGACTGTGATAATTTGCTAATTATTTTTGACATTTACTCTGAAAAAGCACAAAGGCAATAATGTTTGACCTCATTGGTTTTTCTAAATATCTGCTTATTCTGAATTTGATGGCAGCAACATGTTTCAAACAAGTCGGGACAGGAGCAACAAAAGACGGTGAAAGTTGTGGACTGATCCAAAAACAGCTGTTTGGATCATTCCACAGGTTCATTGGTAACAGGTGGTAGCATCATGATTGGGTATGAAAGGTTCATCCTGGAAGGACTCAGTCATTTATCTGACAAATCCTACTCACTCTACCTTTAACTTATCATTGACCCTGTTCTTTAGTTCCACTCAGTCACCTGTCACACGTCATTTATCCAGAGGAGACGAAGCAGCAGACACTCTTAATTTATCAGTGAAATTAAACACTGTTTGTTTTGGCTTAGGCTGGAACTGAATAATTCTCCTCTGCCTCTCATTAGCAACTGGCAATTTCCTCTGTACAGATGAGAAAGGAAAGCTGATTGAAATCCAGATTAAAAATTAAAAGACCATAAACTAAACAAATAAACAGTCCACTCTTCCTCCGCTGATAAGGCGCGAAGTTGTGAACGTAGCTCGGATGTAAGAGGAGAAGAAACGCGCTCTGTGAAGCATCGCAATCAACGGCAGGGAGGGGGGCGGAAACTTTTTATTTGCCTGCCGCCGCTATCAAGATTTAGCACCGATTCACCTTCTTACATTAAAGCAATGATAATCTTTCTGACAACTCCTGCATTAGTCAGAGCGTCTGGCAAGAAAACGCTCTGCAAAATGGAGCATTTACCCCCGCAAAAGGCACTGTAGAGGAGCTATCTTCAGAATGGTTCTGAACGGTGTAAATCCATCAACCAAACCCCGCGCCATTCTCTCATCCAATCCCTTATCAGGCTGATGAATGAGAGGGCCGCGAATCAGTTTTGGGACACGCGAGACATTTATCAGTTTAAGTGCGGACTATCCTGATTAGTTCCTTTGAACGAAGCTGAATTTGACATTATCGGAGAGCGGCGTGGCCGTTTTCGCCATTTAGCGATCTGGAGGAAGTCATTCACGCTTATATCCTTCAATGTTTGAGCTTCTCTTCAGTATCTTGCAGCAGCTGTGATTTCAGCATAAGCAGAAATAGGAGCTCAAACATACAGTACGCCATCGCTGGTGCAATGTAAATGGAGAATTACTTATGAGACTGATGAGCTTTAAAGAATGACTGGGTCTGGCCCAGAGCTGTATTGCGAACTTTTTTAACTATGAGTCAGTGCCAGCCTCAGATCTGCAGCCAGAACTCTTTGGTTTTTCAGATTTTGGATTTTCGCCATCAGGGAGCCGAAGCTTTGAAACGACCTGCGTTGTTGGTGCTCAGACCAGCAGACTTGTCATTATTCTTATATCACTTTTTCTAATTCATTTGCATGTTTGTAGTTCACTATTACATCACTTTCATTATTTATTTTTGTTTTCCCAAACTGGGAAAATCATGAACAACTGGAAAATTATATTTGCCTTTATGTGAATGGTAAAGCTGCGTAAGAGAAGATCAATTTCTTTTAGCTGGATTATTATTATATATACTTTTTATATCAACACACACTTTGCAGCAGAGTAGACTTTCCACGCTTAGATGAAATAATTCACACTGGATCTTATTATGACATGAAAGTTTTCTCTTGTAACAGACCAGACAAACATTGTCAAAGTATCTTGGCTCGTTATGACAATACACGATTCTTTGATTCTTCGATCATGAGACTTTATGGCTGTGATGAAACTGCGCTGACAGCTGAATGTTACCAACAATAAGTGACAGAAGTAGATGTGAGAAATAATGCAAAGTGATAAAAAAATAAAAAATGTCTCAGTAGTTAACCAGTGGCTCAATTGAAGAGACAAGCGTCTGAGTCACTGTCATTGCTTTAAAAAATAAAAAGCGCCTTCAAATGTAGAAGTGGTTCTTTCAAATGTTCCTGCTCATTCATTTTGGCAGCACCGGCGGTGGAAGCTTTTAACTGCTCTCATTATAACGAGATACCCTGTAATGAGAAAGCATTTCAGTCGTCTCATTATTGTGTATAATGAGACACGCAAGTTTTACGTCAAGTAATACGTTAAAAGATTTCCAGTTATAAAGAGAAAATCTTGTTATCTTGTTATAGCAACATGCTTCTCCTGATGTGAGACATAGGCTTTTGATCTGATCTCACGGCCGCAGACATTTTGACTTGCACTAGTTGGAAAAGCACAGGTGTAAATAATCAAGATAAGATAAGATAACTTTTATTGATCCCCCTTCGGGGAAATTTACTTGTCACAGCAGCAGAAACAAACAGTAAACAGTAACTCAAAAATAAATACCAGTAAGTGGCTAATTAAGAAATAAGGCAGCAATAAAAAAACAAGAAGCAATAAGTGACATAGGACAATAAATAAGTGGCATAGGACAATAAATAAGTGGCACAGGACAATAAACGAACAAACGAACAATGGCTGATTTCCTTTTAGCTGCTTCAGTTTCAGGGTCTCGGCGTTGTGCACGCCGGCTCAATGTCACACTGTCAAGGTTTACCGGGACACTTGAATAGAACAAGGTTGTTGTTAATGTTAATACGAACACCTGTGCTTTTCCTACTGTCAGTCAAAATGCCTGCAGTGAAAAAGGCCCATTGTGTTGACTTCAATCTGACCACCATCAGAAAAAAGGTCTCCACTTTAGGAAGTCATTTAATCTGGTGTTTAGTCTTTTAAGTGAGATGTAACTTTTAGAAGAAGAAATAAAGCAATGAATTACATCACTGCTCCAGTTGCTCATAGCTCATGGTTACATCATGTCTTATACAACGATTACATGCCATTTTAGTTCATCTTCGTCACAGATGAACATTTCAATTTGGATATATAAGTCAAAGAAGTGAAAACACAGGACGGCAACCTCGAATGAATTTGCTCTGAGTCATGTCTCCTAATGACGAGGTCTTCAAATTTGAATAACTGTTTTCAGCCACTTGTACACAAGTGTTACCCAAGCAAGCTGTCAATGCAATATTAACATAAAATCACATTTTGACGGTGAACTTGTTGCAAACAGCTGCTCGTTCACACGTTCGACAGATGCAGATCAGCATTCAGCCACATTTGTCCTGATGGTTGGAAGTCCATTATTCACTCTTACCTCTGTTCTGCTCTCCATTTCCTAAAGGGAAATATCAGTCTCTTTCACCACTACACTCCCCACTATGTTCAGCAAGTGGCTCATTTTGTCTCTTTGCTACTTGTTGCTAACCCAAGTAGAGTATTTTCGACTTTGTAATAGCAAAAGTTACAGATGTGTTAATGTGTTATTTTTGAAAGGAGTCACATGCTGCACATACTAGGTTTCAATTAGTCTCTTCAGTAGTAAGTTGTAATGAAGAAGGCCTCATTTCAAGGTGTTAATTGTAGTAGAAAAAAAAAAAGGTTGCCGCTGAAAATGAAAGAAGTTATTTTACCCTCATGTCACTGTGTTTTCATCACGTTTAGGAAATAAGATCATTAGCACGTCTAAGATAATGAAATCACATCACAGCTCTCCACGTGTGCCAGCGAGGGCTTCGGTCTCAATCTCCCACGATGTCGACGAGTCGCTGAGAGGGTCAGTGTAATTAAGCATCTGAGAGTGACATTTTATTATCTTCTAAATTCATACGTAAAGAGAGAACAAGAAAAGAGAAAACACTCTCTGCAGTTAGACCCTGTCGCACGCACGACTCCGCTTTGAATTAATAATTCTGTTTTTGGACAGAGGGATGTGTGAGGATATGAGGAAAAACAGTGTGTGGGTGTGTGAAATTATTACCGTGAGTCATGTCTGTCCATACTGTATGAGTTAGGTGTTTGCCCAATGCTAATTACACTGAGTAGAGAAAAAGGTCACTGTGTTCAAAGGAGAGAGTGAACCTCATGTCAAACTTTCATTTTGCCTCCGCGGCGCAGCTTGATGATATTGGAGGTTTAGTTTGAAGTGTTTTTTTTTTTTTTTCTTAGCATAGTCGGCTTTTCCCTGAATTCAATCACAATACATCCTAAAGATAACATACAAATCCAGGCAGATCTAGAGGATCAGGTACAGGAGGGGAGGAATTTAGAGGGGGGATGTTTTATTTCTAAATTCAAAGTGGCAGCGCACCGCACTCCGCCGCCCGCCGCACCTATCATACCAAAATTGTATAATAGGTATCCATTTGTCAAATTAGATCAGAAGCCGATATTGAAGCACGACTGTTCGTATCTCCTGTGGGACTCCATCAGGCGGCGAGGATATTTTCAATAGGCATTAATGCGTTTTGCAGCCTTATGCTGCTCACATTTGATAGCAGGCTGAAGCATCCGCTGTGCTGGAATTAGCAGACTCTCTCTCCCTTTATCTTCCTCTCTCTTCTCCTTCTGCCATATTTCATTTGCTTCCTTTTTTTTGTTGAAGCAGCCATTTTCACATAGTCTACATACCAATCCCTGCCCATCAGGAACAAGAGTCGCTTCGAGCTCCGCTGAGACTTTTGCTATTGGTCAAAGAAAGGCCACGCTTTTCGTCACCTATCGGAGCCTGTTAACTGCCATTCACATTCTTTGAACCTGTGGGAACCGATTGCAGTCCGACACAGTGTCGATTGCACGAAGCATCACGCCGTCATGAACTCAAAATCTGACAGAGATCCGTCCCTAATGCCCCGATCATATTCTGTCTATAGCTGCATTCAGAAAGCTAACCACACTATAGCAGCCGTTTGCTAAATGCATGTTGTTAAGCAACACATAAGCGCATGAGTGCTCATATTATAGCACATACTGACAAGCAAGATGCACCATTAAGTCCCTTTGAAAGCATCTAGTGTTGTAGTCTGACCTCTATAGGGAGTCAAATTGCCGCTAATGTGTAAGCTATATGTCCTGTCAAACCTCTGACCAGGCTTCAGCCGCTGATCATCAACAATCTACCAGCACTTTAAACTTTGCATATTCTTTTCTTAGGCCACGTTTAAGCAGTTTACCCACACTAGTGCATTTACTCCTCTGGGTTGATTTGTTTGGACAGGTGTGAATAATGCTATTTGAACTTGGGTGGCACCGAATAACGGCAGTGAGAAAGTGTTGGTGTTGGTCCTCTTCCAAGTCCATCACAGTTAACTGAACTCGCTGGGTCTAGAATCGAGTCGCCGGCGGCACCGAAGCAGCTCAACTCTTTAAACTTGCAGGTTACTGAAACAGTCCCTGATGAACATGTGACTGCAGGTGACCTTTGTTTGCACGAGCAGATTCCCTTTTAATTAAGCTTAACACAGCAAATTACAAGAGTCAACCTTTCTGCAAAAATCTGCTCCCTTGCCTCGGTTGCAAAATGTCAATGTGCATGTTGCATTGGGTGGACTTACTGTATCGCATCCTCACCAGCTGAGCCACCGTCAGTGTTTACCCACACACGCCAGTCAGACAGAGGGGTTGGATTCCACTCAGCCTGACCTCTCCCTCGTGCCACCGGTTCCTCTGTGCGCCCATTACCGAGCAGACTTAGTAAATTGAACTAATCATCTTTGATTAAGTACAGACTCCAGGCTTGTGAAACAGCAAAGACAAAGGTCATTCTTCATAATGCGATATGACATCGCGGCTTGAATTGTCATGGCAGCGCTTGTGCATGCACATAGCGCGGGGGTTAGGAGGCGAGCAGGGACAGTAATTGCACATCATTCATTTAGACGGATCTGACTACGGCCTGACTGTATAATGCGAATGCTTACTGGAAAGTTAGCACCATATTATGAGCATAAGCACGTTGAGACTTTCTGAAGGCCGACAGTGGTGCGGTTTGGGCTTGAGTGAACATCATGTGGCAGTGCATAAGGATCACATTTGTGAGGATGTGAAATCTAAGGGGATGCATCTTTAGTTTGGAAAAATCCTCAAAAGATTGTTGTGATTTCTCTACAGTATCAATATTCAATGGGTTTGTTTGAAAGAGGATAACTCCGCTTCATTAAAACAATTCGGCGAGCTGCCGTGACGCGCCGTTTTGTTCTCACGGCCAAGGCCGGAGTTTCCCCGTCCCCTAAATGCTTCCGACTGCAGCGAAAGGCAGACACCTTGCTGACAGTAAGAATATCAGCACCCCGACTCGGAGGGCCGGCGTCTCGGGAAGATCAGCCGTGTTTGCAACAGGGTGTCAGGGCTTTGCAGCTTCAACGTCAGCTTCACATGAATATGCAAATCCCACAAATGGAGCTATCAAAGAAATTCTGCTGTTTACTGCATCCTTGATCCGCTGCTGTTTTTAACTTAATCACAAACCCATTTGCTAATAGGGCTCCATCGGGGCTCGACTGCGGCCTGAGAAATGTCATTTTTAAAGACCAAATTTTGTTTTCATCGAAAATGTTTTTAGCGCATTGATTCGAGTTCCGAAACTCTGGGAGAAGATTTGTTCAGAAGATTCGTTTCATGTCGCGGCGCAGACACAGCAGGAGTTCGCTCCTTTCTCTCGTGATGATGAAACAATTTACTTAAGTCAATATCAGATTACAAAAACAATTACCACATTTGTTTTCCACAATATTGTTAAATGACTCATAATCCATTTACGTCTTTGGGCATTCATTTCACAAACAAGAAGTAGCTCATTCAAGCTTCAATTTGTGCGCTTCTAGACCCAAATGTTTGCAAAGCTACTTACCAGCACTTCTCTGCAGGGAATGCAAAGCTCGCCTTGTTAATAAGAGAGGGAGAAATATAATTTGAATAAGCTTTTAATCTGTGGAGAGATGATCCAAAGGACTCGGCTGCCGCTGCTTCCCATTTCAGGACACAATCTCCTTACAATGATGGGGACTCTATTATCATTCCATGGCACATACACCAGCGAACAACAGGAAAATCATCTAACGAGCAGAATAAAGACAGGAGGCGAGATGAGGAAGCTACGGAGCTGTTCGCTTTTTGAACTCCTTCAAGGAGACGTCAACCTGCTCGCTCTTCATACAGTAAATGACTGACACTGTTAAGTAAAATAGAAGGACCACATTTTCAAACCTCCATTGCTTGTTGAAGACTTAAAGACTAGTAACAGCGTTGATTGATTGACACATATACAGGCGAATCAGTGCTGAATTCAGTGTTGGGTTAAGTAATAACCAGCGGGGCAGAAAGTGATAAATGTCTATGTAAGTGTTGAAAACAAGTATTTTAATTGTAGTGAGAATTAGGACAATTTGGTAGTGAATTTTGAAAACTGGCTTTTTTTAGTGTTTTGAGATATTTGCCAGGACAATCATGGACATATTGAGACGTCTGACATGGTCATTTCAAAGTAATAGAAACACAGTTAAAAAAAGAAAAAATGGTGCCAAACCTGGTTGTTAAAATGTGGTTCAGGAGATAGCCAGGGCCGCCACTGATCACATGTGTGGTGGCTCAATGTCTACTTCCTTTCTTGTCCACACTCAACCTTGTGTGGTAGGTCGCTGCCATCAGTGTGTGAGCGTGTGCGTGAACAGATGAACGAGTGGGGAACACCTTGTGAAGCGCTTTGGATAAAACCTCTGTAGAAATCTAAATGATACAATGGATGAGCGTCTGCTGCTCCAAGCATTGCATGAATGCAAACTTGACCAAACTGACCTGAACACCGATCATTCAAATGTGTGAAGAAAGAGTTGTAGCTATATCCACTTCCATAAAATGAATAGCTTTCTGCCTTAAACATCCACCTCAAAATCCATTCAAATGAACACATTTCAACATGGCAGGTGGTGTTGATGTACAGCTACGACAGACAAAAGAAATGTTGGGAACCACTCACATAGCAAACTCAATATCTCCAATAACTCATTAGACGTAAACAAGCGCAGCTATGGTGAAGTTGCAGAAAGCTGTCACAAAGTACAGTCTGTGCTGCCGGGACAAAGGATGCAGCAGTGTGAGTGTTTTTGAGAAGAGAATGTTTGAGATGCCCATTTCCTTCATTAGCTTCCATTGTTGTGACAGTCTGGTGATAAATTGGATGAAATAGCTGAGTCATGTAGATACGGTGTTTGAGGACAGACTGCACTTGGCTAATTACCCCTCTAAAAGACAACAAAACAACTCTTAGCGCTTGACAAATTTAGACAATAGACCATTAAGTGCACTTGAAATCACAGAGTTATCATCAAGGCTTTTTATCTGGCTGTAATTATTTTTTATTGCAAATGTTTGTGGCGTGGGGTGGGGGTGGAGGGGGGCACTATTCATAAGCAGCCAGTGTGCAGCTGAGATTTCAGAGGGCAGAATTAAACTTGCAAATTTCTATCATCTGTGATTAATGCCAATACATATTCACCACCAAAAACAAAATTAATGTTGAACCCACTCAGGGAGAAAAGATGGAAATCAGGGCAGTTCTAAAGATACTGATTGCAGAGGTTGGGGGGGGGGGAAGGAGGTTGAAAGTGAGGCTTTTCAAACAGACATCCACTGGTGTAATTCTTCAGTTGTGTTACAAGTTGGATGCTCACAACAATTACATGTACAAAGGAGCACGAGGAGTCGGAGATAAGGCTTTATTGGTATTCCTGATCATCAGCGTCATGCTTCAATGCAACTTTCACATTTAGTTCCAATTGCGATGATAAGAAAGGCAGCAAATGAGAATGTGTCCTAAATTCATCTCTCCTTGGGGATTAGAAAGCTGTTTCTGCTACAATCTGGAGGAAGGAAAAATAAAGGTTCCTGGTGGAGGCAAAAAAAAAATCCACAGAGAAAAATAAATTCCTGCAAGCGTGATATTCACCCTGAAGAAGCTTCATTCAGGATCCAAAACGGGAATCAGAGGAAAATCAGTGGGTGTGAGCAGGTACGTCAGGAGAGTTTAGTCACTGCATTAGGTCAGGATTATTGACCATGGTGATTTACTTCAGCCCGTTTAGTTTCTGGCAACGCTGAAATCCTCTTCATTTGCAGAATTTCACAGAGAGATAGTTAATGCTGCGAGGCATCCGGCCTCTCGCTCCGCTGCTGCTGCACAGCGGCCATTCGGCTCAGCAGATGAGCGGATGTGTAATTATTGTTCAGGCAGTATTCCCAACCTCAGGAAAAATACCCAAACAGATAAGATTGGCCATATGTGATACTGCCAGTTCTTTACATTAGACGCACGGTGTAAATAGGTCACGGCAGATCGAGGCACTCAGACTGCATCATGCTTTGCAGGATGTGTGATATTCTGATGTGTTTATTCCAGCAACATAATATCTCAGTAATGAATGCGAAAAGCTTGTAGTAATAACGCTGCTCCTTGAATAGCGTCCTCAACAAAAGACGTGTTTTTCTCCATTAGTACTAGCCAATTTCCTGTATATGAGCAGGCCTATTTGTCGCCTCAGGAGCAATGACTAATGCTAATGAACCCCCCTTTCTGCAAAGCAAACCTCAGCTCGTGTATCAGCGTTGTCGGTTCCTTGTGCTGATAATTGCCTGTACAGTAAGTCCCACGTCGCCGCGGTGACTCATCGCCTTGGCCGGCATCGTCTGAGATTCGTGTTTACCGAAGAGATTGCATCAAAACGCATGAGCCCCCTCCTCAAAGTCATAACGCCGCTGCTCTCCATCTGAAGAGGCTTGGGGGTATCAGATAGCGAGCCGTGCCCAATCACATTTCATTTTGCGCCTTCCTCATCCAAACACCTCGCTTTGCATTCTGGGAGGTATCACATATCCAAACCTGCCTTATAAACTCGGAAGATGAAGCGCTGAGAAGATGAGGGAAAAAATATTTGGTCCTGTTGTTTTGTCACGTGTGTTTGCTTTTGCTTGGATAACAACGGTTAGAACAGTTTATGAGACGCAGCTCTAGCACAAGACAAATGTGGAAATAAGACCAGCATGTCTGTGATAGCCTTCGCAAGACTTTATTTTAGGGTGTATCGGGTCCCTGTGTAATGAAGGCAAGTTTAATAGGCTGCCCTGTCAGAGCAGTGCTGAGGGATGAAAAGGGTTCCTGACACCAGCTAAGCCCCTGAGAACCCCCGGCAGCAAAGGATTGTGGGCTGGTAGTGGGAGTCAGTGCCTAGTCCTGATGATTATCCTGTTCTCAGTGAGCTGCGTGGCATGAGGGGCATGGAGTTTCTACCTCTCAATTAACATCATTACAGCCACACTCGAGGGGGTTTACCAGTGCATGCCACTAGTGTGTGTGTGTGTAGGGAAGTAACAATGGCCAGCAGTTGTCAAACAGATTTTTTTTTTTCCCCCCCATAAAGCCATCATGCTGTGCCTCCGGCCGCCACGTCGCCTAAGCCAATTAAAAATCAATTAATCAGCTCAAAGTCTTTGCGCCTGCTAATGGACTATGTGTGCTCGGATTGATAAGGTTCATCGTTGGTGTTGATGCTCCTATATACCTCCGTCATCATTATATTTCAACAAAAGCTGTATTCTTTTAATCTGGCAAATCTGGAGCAGACAGAAAGCAATTTGTTCCGGGTTACAAGTTAATTAGCTTGCACCTCGTGCTTTGTTCCCAAATGAAACCTTTTGGTAATTTCAAACACTGTATGTGTTTTTGCTTTTGAGATTGTGAGGCAATAGCCCCCCCACTTCCAAAAATAGAACCGTAAACTGTTACTGTATTTTGGACTATTTCTTAACTATTTCCTAGAGTCTGTCCTAATGGTTGCCTGGAATCAGGTTCCCCATTGAAACAGCAACTTTTTTGGACAGACTAAACAAACAAGACACAGTATAGCATGTTAATTAGTGAGCTTCAGAGGAGCTGACAGCTGGATTTTAACTATGATTGTAACGAGCTGCTGGTGCCACCTTCACTGTGGGGGAAATAAGGGACACATCGTCTCCACTGTGAGGTTTTTGAGACACTTCATTTCCTGTGTTCTAGTGAATTTCTATGCACCAATTTGTGCACAAGCTGGTGCCGCCTTTATATTTACTGTACATGAGAGTATCGTGTGTTAAATGATGAAACTAAAAACGTTCTAAAAACAAGCAGCACACAACCTGCTCAGCACCAAACAGCAGACAGACACAGTTAAGAGCCTCGCTGGTGAACATAGTGGAGCATTTAGCTGCTGAAGAGCCAGGTATTTCCCTCAGGAGTCGAATACTGAACTTACATTCATCATGACTTTACTCCAAATGAATGATAATGTTGCTCTCTAACTGCTGGATGTGCAAAGCAACTGTTTGCTGAGAGGTCAACCACATCAACTTCAGAGGTGATGGCAGGTCAACATTGTGTTCGTAGCTTGTTTCGAGTGGCTAAAAAAAAAAGCTTTTGTTCGCCAGGTCACTTCCGTAATTGCTGTATGTGTACTAGTGTACTTCATCTTTCTGCAACGGATATAACTCTGAATCTTTTTCTCTCTTGCTATTTCATCCTCATACATGCATCTTTTTGCCTCCAGTCCACCTCGTCCAGTCCCCTCTGTCCGCGAGAGCTTTCTCCTCCTTATCATGTCATAAAGAATTATCTTCCTTGATCCAATACATTCTTCTCCCCGGCTGCCTATCTTTGCTCCATCTCTATCCATCAACTTCTTCTATTTCTCGCTGTAGCTCTGTGTTCGGCTCCCTCGCCTCCAGCCCGAGCCTCCCTTCCCGAGGTCAGACCTGTGATGGACATGCCGGGCCGACACTGACAGTGATCCACCGTGCTCCGAGGCAGCCGGCGGGGGGCCTCCAGCCTGGATCGCATCCCGTCAATTCCCGTGACAGTACACAGGATCTTATCAGAGCAGGAGGAGGAGGAGGGAAGGAGTCGACTAATTTTTGAACGCTCCCTCAACGGATGATGCAGACTTTGTGGCTGACAACCCGGTGTCACCTGTAGAAAGGCAAATCAGCCCTTTATCACCACCCCGTTGTCACCTCCTCGACACTCGGGCGCCAGTCACCCCCGCAAACAAGTTGATCAAATGTGTCACTGCCGCTCAGTCGCGCAACACACGCAGATGCGGAGCAGAGGCATGAAAGAGACGCGCGCCGTCCCAAAACGAACACCTGGCAGGTCTGAGTGACAGCGGCGGCGCACCGAGCGACGGCGGCAGACACGATTGAGTGACAGGGATGTGGCGTTCCACAACAATGCAATTAAAAGCTACAATAATTGCCTACAAGGAGTGAGTGAGGCTATTATGCCGTCAGGGGATTGAAGGATTTAAGAGGGCGGCACTGTAAAGGCTCCTGCTTGATGTAAAATCTAATTTTTCACCTCTACTGTGGTTGCTTGAACTCCCTCAGCTCCCCCCCCTCCGCCTCCCTCCCCCTTTATGCATATTGGAGAATGGATTCATTGTGCTGTGCACTCTGGCACCCTCCGTTTTCATTATCATCTTTAACAACTGTCTGTGGCATGTTTACAAGGCCGCTCATTTGAAATCATGGCATCAGTTTTTCCTCCCCTCCCTTCGACGCCAGTGGAGCCACTCAGAGCAGAGGACCTCTACCCCCTAGTGGCCGGGACGAGAAGTGCAGCTTTCATGCTACTGTAACAGTGGCTCAGTGGCAGGAGAAAGCTTGGTTGCGCACCACTGAGTGCTTTGACTCATATTCATATGAATGATATGGCTTCCGGAGTTTCCCCTTTCAGCTTTATCAAACACATGCTGAGTAATGGTAATCCGGAAAGCAAAACATCCCCCCAAAAAGCACCTTAATTGCGGAGAGTATGTGAAATTGGGTTCGGGGGGCTTAAGTCACTGGTGTGTAGTGAATCCATGCATGTGTCGGCAAGATTACTTATTGTGCAGCCCGATCATACATATGCAAATGCTCTCTCATGATCCCAGAGCATTGAAAGAATTACAGCGAGCACAGAACGACTCTATACTGGCCCATATAATCACTCAGTTGAATTGAGGGCAAGTGGGAAAGAAAGGAAGTGTTTTTTTTTTCTTTCTCTCGACATCACCATTCAAAGACCAGAGAAAGAGAGAGAGCTCGAGCTCCAGTGTACAGATGCTTCTGAATCCTTTTCAAAGACCTTTTCTTACCAAACACGCCCCCCCTCCGCTCAGTGATCGGGTACAACTTTTCGGTAAATATTTGATAGTATGGCCTTGTGTCTTTGAGACACGGAGAACGTCCGCGAGGAGTTCTTTTTAGGTCAGTACCGAGACCGCTGTTCTTCTTCTTCTTCTTCTTCTTCTTCTTCCCCTTCTCCTCCCTCCTCCTCGCTCGGTGTAAACTGCAAAGGACAGGATGTGATAGGCGGAGGAGATTTGTTTGAAATTTGCCCCAGTTCAGAGAAAAAGGCATCAAGCATGTGTGTGTAAGTGTGTCAGGAGATAACGGAGGAGGCCCCCTGCCTCCTGCTTTCCTCCCACAGGGTACACAACCGATTCAGGGCTTTCATCCGTGTTAAACAATGTGCCACCTTCTGTGAGGGAGCAGGGAAGTGGAGATAACCCGGAGACGACTCGAGAAAACAGTGTTTTTTTGATATGGATTCGGGAGTAAACACATATGAAAATGCTGTCGAGGGTCACGACGTTTAGTTTGAATCCTGTGTTGATACATGAGCTGCGCACCTGTGTTTACCTGCATTTTCAGGTTAGGCAAACGCACCGATAAATTGCTGATTGCCCCTTTAAATCAAGCGGCATTTCACTTCTTACGAGGTGACCATTATAATTCATACATGCTGCGTTTGCTCCAAACAGTCGTCTGCGCTTGATGACTTAACACTTGTTGACAGCGTTTTTATACAGCGATAATATCGCGGCTTGTTCTGCGTGTTAATGGCACGCTCCTGGCGTCGCTAAGTAGTCACACCACCCACAGACTACAGAATAATGGCAAGAGAGACTGTGTGTGTGTGTGTGTGTGTGTGTGTGTGTTATTGTGGGGATTGGGAACCATTTTGCGCCATCAGTGAGGGGGTCACCGGGGACCCAGTTAATGAGAAATCGTTATGTAAATCCAATCAAATTAAAATTAGAACCCCACTAGTCTAAGTCTAAGGTATAGGATAGGGAGAAGGGATGTTAAATCATATTATTACTGTGCCTCATTTGCATAACCTAATTCACCGTCATGCAGCATTTCTCTTCACACTCATATCTGCTCGCATCTATGAATAAATCCAGACAAATAACCCGGCTGTGTTATTGAGCTCGGATACAGCGGCGAGTTATCACACGCAGACCCATGTCCGCTCGGAGTGTCCAAAGTAAACTTTACGGCTTCATCCGCCATCCAAAGCGTCCCCTGATAACGTGTGGCGCTAGAGCAAGGCCTCTTGCCGCCGTCCTCTCAAATGTACCTCATAGTCGGGATTAGCCTAATAGCTCGTATGAATGAGAGCCAAGTTGCAGGCCTTCAGTTTTAAAGCTGCCGTTTTCTGAGTCTCTGTCATCTGATTAGGAGGCTTAACTCCTTCACTCTGATACATGGCAACGCTGAGCCCATGTGGGTGTCATGTACAGTATGTGTATGTGGCTTTTTAACTTAATCTACTCAATGTCATGCATCCGTGCTTCTCCAGCCCACATGGGATTAGCAGACATATGCGCGTATTATCTCGCTGTATACTGTAACTATGAATGTGATTCTAATTATAATCATTTCTGTTTGGCATTTTCACCTTTCGCCGACAGACAGGTGGGTTCAGCGATGCCGGAAAAGGCTGTCAAGATGCTTCGCCAGATTTACTCGGGAAACAAAAGGACAAGCGCAAGGCGGTTAGATCTTTGAAAAGGGAAGACAAGAAAAACCATGGAGCGAACACGTCACTCAAAAAAATCAGATAGGAAGGAATCGATCTGGCTCTGGGGTTCAGTGTCAGTATGGCAGGAAAGGCTTTTTTTGTTTTGTTTTGTATCTGAAACCTGTGGCGGTTCAGGCAAAGGTTCACCTGCATTTTTCATCTGCACGGCAGAAACTGACGAATGAATTCAAATTGTTCAATTTTGTGAACAGTTGATAAAAATTCAATCAGTTTTAGCTTCCAATTAACGGTATGACGGCAAAAGATTGTGAAACACTGGACTAGACTTTGACTAGTTTGCTCTATCGAACTAACTGAAGTTTTGCTGAGGTTAAAAAGTGTAATATTATAATACAGTAGTAAAAGTAGTATTAGTATACCACTTGAATATACTGTATTATATTTACTCGTAATCTACTCAACCCAATGACTTACAAATTGCTTTTGTCACATATATTAGGTTTTGAAAAAGACGTACCTCATGTATGAAAGTGATTTTGCCACATATGTAAAAATCCCACATATATACTTTTAATTGGGTGTAAAAACTGGAGTATTATCATTAATGTGTTGTTTGTTAGCAGGATTTATTAAATGATTGTATTAGCATCAGTTGTTTCATGGCTATGATGAAATATCTTCAAGGCATTATTTAAGTGTTCCATACTGTATGCCAAACCTTAATCTATTTAGATATATTAGTTTCAAACAAAGTCCTTGAAAACACGAAGGACAAGAGCCAGATCTCTTGGAAACTTATCAGAGTTCCTCTTAAACGAATATCCTGATAGTGGCTCTTTGATGCACGTTTAAATGCGTTTTTTTCAGATTCCTTGAAGTCGAGAAACTCATATTTGTATCTGATTGCTCTCGCAGATTTGATGTCAGTACATCTAAATCCATAAAGTGGCTTAATAGGCTTCTGAAGAGCCAGGACCGTTTCAGTTTTCTTTGAACTCCCAAACACCTGCAGCATAAGTGATCTGAAGTGATGGTTAAAGGCTATTTGTACACCTGTATGGTATGTGTGTGTGTGTGTGTGTGTGTGTGTGTGTGTGTGTGTGTGTGTGTGTGGTTTTGCGTGTGTCCTTGCCGGCTGATCTATATGCACATACACACAATTCAACATCAAGTCAATGTCCTTATAGTACCTGTAAGACAATGATGCATATTTTTTTTCCTAGTGCACCAAAGGCTTATAGAGAAGTTTAATTGTTGGAGCCTTTATTTGGATGCATTTTGTGTGTGTGTGTGTCAGTGCTCGTGCATTCCTTTATTTTGTTTTTGCGGCTGCTCTGGTGTGTGTGTTTGTGTGTGTGTGTGTGTGTGTGTGTGTGTATGTGTGTGTGTGTGTGTGTGTGTGTGTGTGTGTGTTTCAGTGCTCGTGCATTCCTTTATTTCGTTTTTGCGGCTGCTCTGGTGTGTGTGTGTGTGTGTGTGTGTGTGTGTGTGTGTGTGTGTGTGTGTGTGTGTGTGTGTGTGTGTGTGTGCGTGTCAGTGCTCGTGCATTCCTTTATTTCATTTTTGTGGCTGCTCTGGTGTGTGTGTGTGTGTGTGGCTCTGTTTGTGTGTGACTTGGCATGTGTTTGGGAGACTGTCTACAGGGGCCTGTTCGGCTCATGCAGAACAGCGCTGTGGGACAGTATCAGGTTACCTTGCATCACTGCGCTCAGACAGCTGCGGAACAGTTATTTTTGATCATGGAACAAAGCGTCGTGCAGATTCCTACCTCAGCAAATCTTTTGTACGCTCACACACAATACGGTGTCGGTGTAAATGCGCACGCGGGCACGAGCGTCTTCTCGAGGCTCATCTGCAATTGTGTTTTGTGTTCGCAGGGGAACAGCATGTCCTCATCTCCTTTTCATGTCTCTTTGTGCAGCAAGGTCGCCTTGACTCGGACTCGGCGGAAAGCTCCGGATGCGCCTTTTTTCCTCCAACCCAAGGGCTGCACGCACCTTCAGCAGCTAGCCCGTAACCCACAGTGAACTAATATCCACCTGTGATTAACCTCGCATTACCGAACCCGATGTGTTATCATCGGGAATTCAGAGCCTTTAGGCTGCAGTGACTCACAGCGCAGCCTCATAAAACGCACCATTAAACAATTATGAGGCTTTACGACTGCACCACCTGACCATAAGCACATCCAGAGCCAGTGTTGTCTTTGGAGGTGGGCAGAAGGGGGATAGCTCTCGCTGGGGATGTGGCCCGGGCCGTTTGCCTCGCCAGAATTATTGACCCTTAATCTCTCCGCTTCCCCGAAATGTTTTTATGTGGTAATGGTGAGATATTGAAAGAGCTGGACATTGTCCAAGCTTACACAGTTATGGGTGCATGTCATAATGAGGCGTACACAAAGAATCCTGTGCGGGGATGAAAGACGTTTCATAAAGAAAACTGCACTGTGAAAGTCTGACCTACATTAAAGGAGACCGGTGGTTGTACAGGTGATAGAAATAAGAAGTGAAGTAAAACCTGAGCGGCTTTCACATTATTGTGGAAAAGCATGTTTTGCACATGTCTCTTTTGTTATTTTGTAAATGCCTCTCTCTCTCTCTCTCTCTCTCTCTCTGGCAGTGATCCCATGCTGATGTATGCAGTTTGCTGCAACACGGCTGCGAAAGTTCATGTGCTTTGAATGTTGACCCAGAGGTGAGCCGACCTTTGTGAGTCAGCGGCTGAAAGCTATTGCTTGTGCTGCATATAAAGACGCTCTGTGTTCGATGAAAATTATGTGTTTATAAAAAATGACTACAAAAGCACATCATCATTCTATTCAAACCAAACTGAAACAGGTTTGCCAGGTACAACATCAGCCCACATATGCAGATGCCAGGTTTTTCTCTGTACTGTCAGGAACATTAGTTCTGTGGCCTGCAGGTTTTGGCAAAAGTCAGATCATCAAGTCAGTTGCACCATACAAACTAGTTCTAAGGCAGAGGTGGTTGTTTCGCTGAATTCAGCCTCCAAGACAATTGTATCAGTGAATTTCCCAGCATGGGATCATTAAAGTTGATCTTGTCATATTATTTTTGCCTAACTTTTACTTCCAGTGAATGCCACATGTGTCGACAACCAAACAAACTTTCTAGAATATGACATTTAGATTAAAGACCTGACAATTGAGCAAAATGCTGTTAAATTGTGAAGTGGAAAGATTTTCAATTCAGTTTTGCAAAAATGACACTAAACGCTCAGATTACAAAACATTTTGATTGCAACTTTGCTTAAATGATGAAATTAAGCCGCACAGGTCCTTTAAAATTGCATGAAACAAAGTAATACATACAGTATATTTACACAGGATTGGCAGTTAAGTTTACTATATCTTATTGTGAATTTCCCCACTGTGGGACAAATAAAGGCTTATCTTATCTTAAAATAATGAGTTTTTGAATTTGTGTTCAAGCTGATATTCCTTTAGTTTTAAGCCAATCACTAGTTATACCAGACACCTATACCTGATACCAGCTAATTCTTACTAAGAACTTGGGAGATGCTTTACATGCAAACACAGTTTCATACAATCCAGATGATGACATGAAATAAAATTTATGCATAACTAACTACGAGCTATTTTTCATGTGTTATCATCATCTGCCCATGAGTCAATCCCCCCAAACCTGTAATCTTCCTTTCCTCTGCAGTCGATTTCACAGTCTAACACTTCTCTCGAACAGAGCTGCCTCTCAAAAGTAAGTTATGATATAATGAAGTGTTATTAAACCAGATACAATTATTCTTTAAGAGTTTTGTTTTCATGCTCCGAGAGGGTTTGTAATAATCAAAGATGAATATAATTTGGTTGCTATTGTTCAGAGTTAATTCTCTTGTGGGCATTGCTTGCAACCCAGAATGTGCGAGTGATGATGAATACAAATAGGTCAAGTCGTCTTCGTACTTGCCTGATTGCTTTTGTGTGTGTTTAATGCGTGCGTGCGGATGGTGCGAGCAGCACCTCTTTCGGGCTTCCTGGAGGTCACAGCTCATATCCACCCTCATATTTTAAGCGAGAAATTCTCCCAATAAAGCTGCGTTTTATTGGTGTCAGATCGTTTGCCTGTAAAATGGTGCATTGACTTCATTCCCCTCCTGTCCTTCTGATTCTTATTCATTTGCAACCTGATATGCTTGTGCGTGCGTGTGCTTGTGTGTGTGTGTTTGTGTGTGTGTTTGTGCGAAAAAAGAGAAAAATGAGCTTCTGTCAAGAGGCTCTGTGTAATGTATTTTAACCTTCTAACAAGATGGCCACATCCTGGTCTGTGACATTGTGACATACAGTACACAGCTTTCGTGTACGTGTGGGTGTGTGTGTGTGCTGCCGTGTTTTAGCTCAAGGGAGCTAATAAGGCCACTAGCACCAGCAGAACGATGTGTCACAATGAAGGTCACAAGTTCAATCCCTGCGTGTAATGTCACACTGGTGACATTAAGGCGGACGGCCTCTTTACTCAGCCGCCTCGTGCCGGCCTTTGGTGCAGAAGACACCGTAGCTGAGACACTATTATGTTCCCTAAGCCTCAATTACAGCGTGAAATCTTATCTTGTTAATGTTCTCCTTCAAAACATCTGAAGGGCAATCAGCCACACAAGTAGGAAAGACAGAGAGGAAATCAAAGAACGGCGAAATCAAAGGATCCTTTTCTAAAACTTCTTCACCTTCACTTTTTTTTTTGGTTGGTTTGTATCATACACATGATTTCATCCAAGGACCCTATTAACCCGCAGGATGAACTTTCGTCCCCCCTCTCAGGTGCCCTCATCACCGCATGAGATGAGGGAGACGGGGTCAGCTGTTTTTATCCCGAGCCGGGACTGCGAGGACCTTGTCGATCCGGTCCCAGGAGAGGTGGCTGTAATAGCATTTTCTGTAGAAATCACAGGACAAGATACAGCCAGGGCCGGGGTGGGGGAGGGAGGGAGGGGGGCAGCGTGGAGGAAAGGATGGCCATGGGAGTCTAACACAATTACATCCTGATAATCAGTGCTGCCTCAGCCAATGGCTCCTTCAATCAATGTGATGTATGTTAAATCAGATGTAGCCATTTATGGGTGGAACGTGGAATCATATTGGCTGCCTTCTCCCAGCATGTGTGAAGATCAATGCTGTGTTATACGCCAAGTACTAATGAGAGAAGATCATTGCCCTGCATATATCATGTTAATTTTACATTATAATACACTAACATTAACATGTCGCCTTAGAGGCCTTGTGTTAACCAAAATGCTAATATCTTACAACACGCAATGTAATTACACCTAATCAAACCTCATGATCTCATAATACTTGCTATGTAGTGTGACACGTCGCAGCTGTGAATGTAGGCCAGCCGATTGCTTATGGCGCCGTGTTGGTTCGCTCCATCAGGAGATCTGAACGAGGGCAGCCCGTCTGAGGGGTGATTGTCTGCCTGTCACACTGTCGTGCATCTCAATCACTCATCTCCCTAATAATGTCCCTGTTATTGATCGCAGTCAGGAAGCGATTCGCTCACTCCCGACGTGTTTGTTTGTCGTCCTCCGCCTTGACACGGCGCCATGTAAGAGCAATTATTGGTCTTGATTTGTTATTCTTTTTTCGCTCCCGGTGATGGTTCTTTTTGTCGGCCAGGTCGTCCGGGCTATTTAATCCCCGAGCACCTTGAATTAAGAGAGTTGTTTCAGTGATTTTGTGCATCTGTCTGCGTTCATTTTTTTTTAATTGGTATTCTTACAGCCCATTGCCAATAATAACCTGAAGATATTTCTCAGTCTTAAACAATGTGATGAAACTTTATCAGGCCTCCAGAGGAAGCAGCGAATTCAACAAAAATAAAGTAAAATGGAGTTTGTGCACAGAAAATAACGAGACTGAAACGAGGCTGGGAGATTTGAGAGGCTGCACTTAGGAACAGGGATTGTTTATTTATTTGTTTATTGATTGATTTTTAAGCAGTTATGATAATCACCATCTTGATTTTAGCGTGTTTGCTTGCCACCATTTGCCAACATTTTCTAATGGCACAAAACACAAAGTAGAACATTTACCAAATTTCATGGCAATCCATTAAATAGTTGTTGAGGTATTTCAGTTGGGACCAAAGTTGAAAGACCGACATTACCGAGATCCATGCTGTTAACATAGCTGATTAAATGTGGCTGCAAACTGTCTAATAATGCAAAGTGCACTTTACTCTTTTTTTGAATTTTAACTTTTTGAATTTACATACTTATTCAATTCTTTGTTTCTGTTGGGATTTTTTACTCTTATTTTACCGTTATGTGAAGGGAAATGGACAAAACAAGAATTTCGCATTTTTACTACACATACGACAATAAAACTTCTTGAATCTTGAAACTTATAATTCAAAGGTTCCTCACCCAGCACCCAAAAGATTGATAGTGACAATAACACACACAGGAGACTAAGCATATTTTTTCCCACCAAACGTAAAATAAATAATGATAGAATTTTTTAATGACCACAATGTTCACTTACTAGTCTTTCCAGAGCTCAGATATGGTTGAAAGCTCCAGAAGAAGCCAGTAAGTGAACCTTGAGTTCAAAATATTGTGTGAAATTTGACTCACTTGGGCAGCAATACTCCAGTTTTAAAATGTGTCAGAACAATATTGAGCTGCTAATAAATGAGGTTTGAGATCCTGTTGAAACTTTCTATAAAACAGAAATAATGAAAGCCTGATAAAAGTTACCAACAACACCGCTCACACCAGCAATTCAGCTCCGTTTTGTTTTCACTTGACCCTATTGAACCACTTGTTTGGCGCACTGGAGCGTTTCCATTTTGAAGAGCTGATGAGAGAAGTCGGCAACAATGGAAGCGTGTGAAGCTGCAGGTCTGGCTCTGACACTGCCTGCTGTTTAGAGGTTTGCAGGATAAAAAGGTCCTTACAGCAACTTTAGTCTGGGGGGGATTTTTGCTTGCAATTATCTGCAGTGTTGTGACAGTTCCATGCTGAGAGAAAAAAATATATATTACTGCTCCAATTCAGATGCCTTATCGGTTCATATCCAAATAACCTATGTGTGCTGGGTTGCATCCCTGCAGGCTGTCACTGGAGGGTAATCCACTCTGCAGCCTCTGGTGTCATGAGTCTAATGGAGGCTTTGGTATCAAAGTGGCAAACACTGTGTGCCCAGTGAATAGCGTTCACTGTCTCCACTATGCACTATAAACTTAATACATGGTTAGTCATGGCAAGCTGCTAAAAAGGGACGAGTCCTCACTGGAAGCCAAGATTGCAGAAGCAGTGATAAAGGAGAGAGTAACTAATCTTCAACCATCCTGCTCAGAGACTGCAGGTACAGAACAGCTGCATCAGAAGTACAAAGACAAGATGGAGATTTTTGTGGATGCATTTAATAAAATTACTTCCTTTTACAAAAGACATAAAAAAAAAACATCAACTTTGACTGAAAACTTTTAAGCGACTCTTCATTGCTTTGACTTTTTCATTCATGCAATACTTGTAAAATGTGTTTAGCAAAAATGTCTCAACCCAAGGTTGCACCTACTTGCTTTTTTTTAGCCACCACAAAAGATGGAGTTGCTCATTTGTCATGGAAATGGTTGTCATCACCATATGAGTTCTGCTGAAACCCTACTCGTGAAAATGTTAGTCGAGTTGAACTTGATGACGAGTCGACTCATTTAACATGTCATTGAGCTTTCGTTGAACATCAACAAAAAACTCTCTATGAAACCCATTCAATAAAAGACTTCTCTCCAAAAACATAATGTGCTGGGAGAAGTGAGCACGGTGCGTGCAGAGGAGTGTAATTTTACTGAATTCCTATTTACTGGGATGCTGGCAAATTATCTGCACATGTCATGTAACAGCTGCTGATTGTCGTGGATGGTTAAAATTCAACTAACTTGACATGCAGTTATAAGACCTAGTATTGAACAGCACTCTCCCACCAAAATAACAGCGCTATTAAAAGGTATGATTTTTATATTGAAATTGTGTAAAATGTTCCAAACTTCCAAAAATTCTCCAGAAAGGTACCCACTATTTGCTTCATATCTACTGGGTGTGAAAATAAGCAACTCATTGTCAGTGAGCTCGCCATGTCATCTGCAAAGGTGTGTGTGCTCGTAGAGTTTCCACAATTGTCCAAGAAACAGTTAATGCAGGTAAATAACAAAAACAATGAATAAACACAACTAACAGCATGACACTTATTACAGGAGAGTAAGTTTTCTTTACCACTCGGGCTGTGTTTCAGTGTTCTGCTTGAGTTGGGACAAACTAGGAAATAACCCATTAAGGCGAGTATTTCAAATAGCTGAAATGCATGCTGGGTAAAATTAGGCTGGCAGCAGCACCAGAGGTACATGCAGGATATGTGTGTATCCCGCTCATACTGGAGACTCAAATTGGACTCAGATTCCCGTGGCTATCTATCTTGTGTCATTGCCGGCCTGGTGCGCTTTCTCCATTGTCCCCTGTTGAATAGCGCATTTGTTTTAGTGATTTGTCATCGCCGTCACTCAACTGTCAAATATTATTTCACACTACCGAGCGCAACTGAATGGCCTCGTCGCAGGCCTCTGGGTATACTGCGCGTCTCAGTTCTCGTGTGATTACGTTATGAACGCTTCTTTTTTTGCCACAATGAACAGCAACTTGGCTGTATACTTTCCTTTCAAACACCCACCATAAAAGACATCCCGCCACCTGTCTAGTTGATGGCTGAGTGAAAATTTAAAGGCGTTGCTTTTTCATGCCATTTGATGATGAATCGCTCCTTTTCTTTCTTTTTATTTCCTTCACCCCCCTTTTTCCTTCTGCGCTCCGTAGCGGTTTAAAGAGGCCCGAGTCTGTTCTCTTCACAGGAGCTCTGTAAGGATTTGCACTGAAAGATTGACACAGCGGATGATGAGCGCTACGATATTGAGGTGAAGGTGGCCAAGAATGAGAAAGAGGTACTTGTCTTTGTAATGGAAATGAACACAAGTTTAACTCTGTGTCAGAATTTTTATGGAAGCTAACCGCACTTGTACTTTACCTGAGATAACCTCCAGCCCTTTGAAGATCAAATGCTACACTCTCATCTTAATCCTCCTTCCAAGATTATATCTATTTACGTCTCTAACCACACCAAAGTGAAATTATGATCTTGTATGCGCTGCCTGAACTCACAGGGAATTGCAGAGATTGGTATGAAAAGCCATGCGTCATGTCAGATTGTATTCCGCAGACTTTGTGATCTGCTCTAATCCACAAAGGAGACGGAATAAAAGACGTTCTGTATTCATGCTGTATTTGCCTGCAACATATCCGCGGCAGACTCGAGGACTGCAGAGAGAGAAATAGCAGAAATAGAAAAGTAAACATCGCTTATTTTCTGTTGCTGACCCTCAGATCCAGATCGTGACTTTAGAAGGTGTTGGAACAGAAAGTTCGCGAGAGGCCAAACCTGAAGCAGCCGAGAGACCAAATCAAACACGGTGAAGATGGAGGGAGTCAGGGTGGAGGGAGTCAGGGTGGAGGCAGCACCTCACTCGCTTTTTCTCATATGTTTGTAGATTTGATTCATTGATTAGCATTTTACAGTTAATTATATTGTCTTAAAGTGTTTCTCTGTAGAGGCAAGACAGACGTAGCTGCTATACAACCTCTGTCACATTCAGTGTTTTATTTTGGCGGTCACCTTCATAATTCGAAGGGTGTCATGATTTGCAGAACAGACGTCCTCGTGAACTCCCGCCCCACTCACCATCGTGAGAATGTCGGTTAAAACGTGAAAGACGGCGAATATTTTTTGTACTATTTTATGTCCTGTTCATAAATGTAATACACTAAGTTTTTAAAAGTTTGTTTTCATCATCTGCAAATGCTCACAGGAATTCGATGTGAGACATATTTTGCAGGGAAACAACTGCCGCATCATTTGAAGCAGGGAGCAAGTATCACCATAAAAAAGTAGTTAACCTAAATTGTTAGAAGAGATCAAAACTCCTGCAGTACTTGATGTAAAAAAAAAAAGCAATTTTACTGCTAAATAGACAGTTAATAGTAGCAAATCAGCCTTCACTGTTTAGTTTAATGATCCCTTGCCTTAGAAACTGCATTTAAAAATACGTGCATTAGAGGAGTCTGAGATTTCAAGACCGTCTCAATGCCAACAACAATGAGAAGTAAGGCGCTACAGCAAATGAGTTATAGTGTATGTAGGTCAAGGTTGGAGCAATTTTATACAATCAGTACTTCTCCATCTCTTTTCAATAACACATCAAATAGTTACCTTGCAATCATAATGTATAAAAGTCCAAACAGTTTCAGGAGACGCTCCGTGAATAGAAATGAAAAATCCATTATAAAACGGAGATCACATAGTTTAAATGTGTGTGATTTGCTTAAAGACATGGTTCAGAGTTACAATAGTTTTGGGCGAATTTTACTGTTTTTCTCATTTTCTCTGGGTCAGAAACTAATAAATGCCTCTGTTATTTATATGTGTAGTGTGTGTGTAGGCATCCAGGGTGTATACCGTATGTATTATAAGATTCTATAGACGACTGGGCGCCTTTTTGTGAGTCCAAACTGGCAACACTGTATGATATGTATGACTCTGTGCTTTTTTTGGTCGGCACATCAGTTTGAAATATTGCAGGGAGGAAAAGTACAAACAGTAACAACCACAGCGAGCTGCAACAGGCTGCAGGCAACAGGGCTCTCGCTGTGGATTGTGACCAGCGCACCTCCAACACATCAACAAGGTAAATAAGTTCAGCTTGCTGTGCTGAGCGGTGGAAAAACACACCGTGCCAGTGCGGCTCGGCTGCTCGCGGCCGTTCATGGCATTTGCATAGGGGAAATGGTGTAAGCATCCAATATGACAGCTTGTTAGTTTCTGACCAAAATGTTGACTTTAATGTCATATTTGTTTCACATTTTGTGGCATAAATGATTGTTTTTGCATCTGAGTAGCATCTTCTTTTATCAAGGATTTTTTTTTTTCAAAGCATGCTCGTTCACCTTTTGTTGTATTGCCCTCAATCTTACAGTTAAAGCGTAGAGACCCACACGGAGCATGCAGCTTCTTGATGCACGGTCAAGAACCTCTTTGTGATGAGGCGGAGAAATGAAAG